>JAODJW010000033.1:9411709-9459978 GCA_026777045.1 Hyperopisus bebe | reverse complement strand
TCAGCACCTTGTTGAATCAATGCCACATAGAATTAAGGCAGTTCTGAAGGCGAAAGGGGGTCAAACACCGTATTAGTATGGTGTTCCCAATAATCCTTTAGGTGAGTGTATGTGATCCATTTGACACATTTAGTGGAATAATCGCAAAACCTGCTAAGTACAAATGAAATGCTAAGTCGATTACTTAGATGTATGTGAATCTGAAATACATTGTACTGTGCTGGAAGTCTGCTGGGTAAACCTGAATTAATTTGCGTGAAATAAACACAGTTGGTCCGGCTGCCTCTCTGTGTGGAATAGCATTTTGTTTTTCTGAGGAAAGGAAGCACCTGCCTCTGCGAGGCCCCCTGTCCAGGCAGTCAGCTTCTGCTGCCAGAGCCCCAGAAATTAGTAGGATACTGACAAGTCAATGTATCCCCGTGGCCTGGTCAGCTCAGCCAGCAAGCTAGAGGTGTACCTCTCAGCCCAGACTCTGCCTAAATCAGTATCCCTCTTGACATCAGGTATGATGTCACTGTGTGTCAGTAGCATAAAAGTATCTACATAAAAGTAGGTTATATGAAAAACCCAGTCCTGAATTAAACCTCAGGCCATGTGGATCTGCCAACAAAATGGCTCAGAACATTCCTTCCAGAATATTGCAAAGGAGAACATACTGCTGCATTCTGCTGTAAATGCAGAACATTTGCCTTGGCGCAGGTCCAGAGCAGCTCGTGACCAAGTCAGAGCATCGTGCTATTTTGGCGTTTCTCTTCTGCAGGCACTGGGTGGTGGCTTGGGGATGAACATACCATAATGTAGTCCTAAGAGACATTTTAATGTCTGCCTGACCAACAAAAAGACTTTAAAGGGAAACCCAGATCAACAAAAGATGGGTGTCGTTGAGGGAAAAGGCTTTTGCCATAAGTGTAAGAGGGAGAGAACACCACGACGTATTTGTGTTAGTGGTGTCGCCCCAGAATCACTTTTGGCTGTAATTCCAGCCAAGTTCACAGCTTGGAAAATTTATTCAATTAATGCTTTGTTTGCGTTTTATGCGTGTTTATCCATTAAATTAATTCCATTAATCTTCAGATTGTGCTTTCGGTTTTGAATAAAATATTAGAGTGAAATATACGGACAAAGTTTTGTTCTTTTGCAAGCCAGGCCACTGTAGGAAGGTTCTGAATACTTTTCAAAGCACTATATTACTGATGCCAAAATCCGCATGAAGGTCATACATTATGCATTGGAATTTGAATTTCTAGCAGTCATTTATAAAGATGGGGTCAGCCTGGTATGCTGGGAAATGTGCACATTCAAGGGGAATATTCCTGTACCTAAGCAGGTAATTTGAAAAAACGTCACTGATGCGGTCGATAGAGATGTCACAGCCACAAGAATCCGCTCAATTGATTTTTCTTGATATGGCTACTGTTTCACCACTCTGCCCATTATCTGCTAGAAAAGAGCGTGAAGTTTGGAGAGTGAATTCAAAAAGTCGCTGTGCTGTGTGCACTTTTGATTTCTTATATGAAACATCTGTCATTCAAATGGTGCCCCCCCTTCAGACATGGGCATTGCTGCACTACCTGAGCTATGGTTAAAAACAGCTTCCATTCTTCAACGTGAATTGCTGGCTAATTCATAATACTTTAATAAAATTGATGAAAACGCTGCATCAGGTCAGAGTTCGCTAACCTTGCCTGTGTGTGTTCCTGGCATGTGGGTAGTGTACAGATGTGCACATGGTGAGCGACAGCGAGGGCGACGACTTTGAGGATGCTTCTGAATTTGGAGTGGACGAGGCGGAAATATTCGGAATGGGTACCTCAGGATGTCGGAAGTCTCCCATGAGTAAGTTGACAGGATTTGACAGTGAGCCTGGGAAATGTCCCAGTTTTGGTTCGGTCTGTCATTTTTATTTCGGGCCCAATGTGATTCTGCTCCCTTGTGTCCCAGTTCCTGAGAACACAGAGAATGAAGGGGACGCCCTGCTGCACTTTACGGCTGAGTTCTCAGCACGGTGAGTTTACAGCATGGTCAGAGCTGCCAGGCACCAACTGCTGAGTGCTCACGTCCTTTTCGTTGCCCCCCCCCCCCCCCCCCCTTGGCAGGTATGGGGACTCCCATCCGGTTTTCTTCATTGGCTCCATGGAGGCAGCGTGTCATGAGGCATTCTACGGCAAAGCCAGAGATGTAAGTGATATTTGAGGGCTCTGGGGTGCGTGAGCATGACGTTCGGACTTGTTTTCAGCTCCTCTTCTTTGCATTCGCGACCTTCTCTTTTGACTTTCACCATGATGCGTGCTTGTGCCAAATTTTTGTAACGACATCCACGTGATCTCTACCTTCTAGTACCCTGTGTTCATGCTGAAAAACCGGATACAGTTTGTCCTTTTATTTGTATAGATGCATACTCGGCTAGGAGGAAAATTATAAGCATCTGCATCTCTGCCGCCATTGTACGAAGAATCTTTAATTATTTTTTTTCCCAACCAAAGACAAATTCCCATTTCCTGTCTGTCTTATGTTACCATAACCCAGCTGAATTTTAATATCCCTCCCCAACATCTGACGCTTTATTTTTAGCCTGGTTCCTTGAGTTTCTTCCCCTCCTTTCTCTCCTCCCTGCTTTGTCCTCATAAGGAAGCTTGTATCAACTGACAGCTTGTGTGGATTACAGTCTTATTAGAATGGGAAGATGCGGCAAGATGTTTGGGGGGTTTTAGACTGCAATGCAAAGGCTCCGCTGGCCCCTTGCCGGTTACCGGCTCATTTCTCTCCCCCCCTAAGCCGGCTCAATATGGCCTATCCCCCCAACCCCTCCCCCGATGTCATGTGTCCTTGAGGAGTTTATAGATTGTGTCAATGAAAATAAAATTCCTAGCTTGGACAGACTTGCAGCCAGCTCCGTCATCCGAATTACAGAATTTGATGACCAAACTGGAAAAGTTTTTGACACATGCTGTCACTAAGTTATATTAATTAAAGTCAACCAACCCCCCCCCAGCTAAAACTCCAACCCCCTCTCAGAGAAATGGATGTAAATCTCTGCCCTTGTCAGCTCAACGGGCTGCACATTAAGCAGTTATTGGAGCACTCCAGGTTTATGGGAGGGATTTTGTGAAGGGCTCTCCCTCGCTTTCAAAGGCTCTGAGGCTAATCACTAAGTAAAACACTACATTTGATGAGGTGTTTCTGAAGAGAGAGATGCGCTCAATCCGCCCTTAATGAAAATGCTGGGGGCCCTTGAGCCCCTTGGAGGGGCGGGGGGGGGGGGGGGGGATAAACCCGAAGGCTTCCCTGGCTGACCACCCATCCTTGCCGAGGCCTCCTCAAATCCCTCTAACACTGTGGTTAATCGGAGTAACCCCTCACTCTCTCAAGGAGACGCATCAAAATTCATAGCTCCGCTGGGGGATGTATTTCAACCCTCCGCTCCCCCACCTCTCGGAGCCTCGTCTTGCGAAGGGAAGGGTAGATTGAGGACAGGGTGCTCCGGCTTGGGCCACCAGCAGGATCTATAGCTGCCCATCTCTTATTCATGACCGGTCCGTGTCTCTAGCTGAGCTTGTACAACAGTCTGTGACATTTTTCATTGTTACAATGTGTTCATTCAAGGGTGATGTGCTGCACAGTGCATAGGGATCTGTGCTCATGTTTGTGGGTTTGAAACCCGTGGCTCACAGGATAATTGTAGGGGCTCTGAACGCCGCTTGACCTTGCGCTCTGACCCCACGACCACATCAGCAAGATGGGGTTCGCAAAAAACCAAAGAATTCCTATGTACCTTGTACAAACGACAAATGAACTGTATCTTGCCATGTTGTAACTGCCATATAGTCGGACCATATAGTCCAGATTTACAAATAGTGTATATCCAGTTGTGGATCATCTGTTAGTCCTGAAATGGGTCCAGAGTCTGGACAAGAACTGTAAATCTGTGATTTTATGTTAATCACTCAGTAATCAGTACTTGTAATATTTTAAGTTATGTTCCTTTCACTGATTAGAAGTGACTAATTATAAATCAAGTGCATTTAATCCTTGGCTTTAGTGAAATGTTGTCATTCTAGGTTTGAGAATTCAAATTTGTTTGCCTTTAAGTAATTTCCATTGTTTTGATTTGATATCATTATCCACATACATACCCAGAAGTGCTTCTTGTACATTCTTGTATTTATGGATACGCATTGCTTTTGAAAACTTGATTTATAGTATTTTCTGTAAGTGATTTAATAATGGATAAGTACTGTGTATTTGGATAAGTATTATATATTTGTCCATACTTTGAACATGTTGGATTCATAGACACGTAATGACTCACCCCCTCAGACAGTGTGGTATTGATTCAGCGCGTGCGTTTTGGTGTGCCGGTTTAAGTCTGCCATCTGGTAAACCGTTGATCAGGACTCTCTATTGCGTGTCGTCGGGGTCACGAGACAGTAATCTGAGCTTTTTATTGAGAAGTGTTTGCTTTTCCGGCGGCTGGAGCCCGACGCATTCATGGCGTTCCTTTTGTTTCTCCACCTTCGCAATAATTAAAAACGTCTTCCAGCGACTCACTCACATAAACAAATGCGACCCTAATTAAGGCACGTTCCCTCTCAGGGATGATATATGGAAGTGTTTGTTGTGCTTGTGTTATCAGCCAGGTGGAAGTTCGCCGGCCGTAGGCTCCCAGCGAGGCCCGTTTGTCGGGCAAAATAAATAAACCTGGGAAGGGGGTTCACGTCTAGCGCAAACACATAGTGAGCAGCCTCTCCGCGGGTGTGATTTCACCCGATACGCCAGGGTTTTGGGCCTGCAGCTGTCCGCTAGACGGGTTAATTCTGCTTCTGACGCTCGGAGAGCACCTGTGCCGGAGAAATCCTTCTCATTTCGAATATGATCGCATGTCCCACCCCCTGGCTGCAAAGCAGGCACTTTGCCTCGCCTGCACAGCTCCCTCCCCCAGGCATGGAGGTGCCTGAGCGGGAAGCACCAACGCATTAGCTGGCTAGAAGAGGAACCTGCACGCTCTGATGGCACCTCGAGTGGCATCTGTAGCTCTCTTCATCATCTCCTACACCTGCTGTCACAATACCATGAACAGGTAGCCGACCTCTCATCGCAAAGAAGGCTCATTGGTCAGCCTGGCCCACAGAACTGACACGGCCATTAGCTCACGACATCCAGAACCAGCGGGAATGTCCGCATGACAGAGAAGGCATGTCAAGGGCTGCCATACTCCCTAAGCAAAGGAGTGAAGTTGCATGACGGGAACCGTCGTTTTTGCGAAGATGTGGTATTTTCGGAGTGCGGCGGCGGTGTTGAGAGCGGCCTCTCTGTGCAGACTAAATCCGCCCCACTTTCACCGTTTTGTGGCCCCCAAAGAATGATACCCTCTTTGTGTGTGTGTCTGTGTGTGTGTTTTATTTTAAATAAAATTCTCCTCTCTCCAGGCTGCATTTGCTTGTCTTCTCAGCATGAGTGTTTAATCTTTTCAGGGTGTTCAATTGGGCCGCTGAATGAGGCCCGTCTCCTTCTCGCTTGGAGCTCTGCAGCTTATTCTAAACCTCTAATCGCTGAGCAAACACTGCCGCCGCACCCCCGCTCCTTTTCTACACCGGCCACAATATCGCACCGCCCTCCCGCTTCCTCTCCTCTTCTCTCACCCGCATTTTGCTCTCGGGTCCGAAGTTCCGCAGAAGCCAAGGTGTTCCACCTTCACCATGTCTAGACCGATGTTTCGCGCTCCTGCCTGTTCGGAGAACCTTTGTTTTTCACATTGGTTGTTATTAGTTGTTAGTTATTAGTTATTAGTTGTTAGTCCTAAGATCTTGATTTTTTTTTGTGTGTTTTGTTTTGTTTTTCTTTATTTTTTTTTTGGGTGGGGGGGTGGTTTTCTGAGTCTGTTGTCCCTCAAAATTGTCAGTTTCAGCTTCCCTGGCGCTTAATGCTACATGAGCAGCGTGATTTGTGTCTGGTATGTTTTTTATTGCTTGGCTCTTTTTCTTTTTTTTTTGCCTGGCTGGCTGCTCTTTCACACAGTTTCTGTTCACACTGTACATCAGTGCTGAAACACAAAGGCTTTAGCAGAGTCTGTCCTCCTATTGATTAGGTAACCATGCAGTAAATTGAGGGGCTGCTCTGTCTGTCGCATCTGCCCACCCAGCCCCTCAGTCCCCTTGGAAACCTGAGCAGTGTCAGGTTCAGGGTAATCTTTGTGTTGGTGGCTGCCCCTTTTAGCTCTTGTGAATTCTCCTGTTGCCTTTAACCTCAGCCTAGCTGAAATGTGCCCCCCCCTCCAAATGTTTTAATGAAGTTTCTGTCCCACAGAGGAAGCTTCTGGCCATCTACCTCCACAGTGACACCAGCGTGCTGGCCAACGTCTTCTGCTCTCAGATGCTGTGTGCCGAGTCCATCGTCTCATATCTCAGCCAGAACTTCATCACCTGGGCCTGGGATGTCACTAAAGAAGCTAACAAAGCCAGGTACTGTCTGCCCAGTACCCAGAGAGCCCAGGAAATGAGCTCTCCGTCCTCAGCTCTCCAGGTCTGTGGGATGTGGCGTAGCTTAGCTGTTATTGGTGGATGATACCTTCATGGAGAGGCTCCCAGCCTCCACTGCTACCCTTTAAGTCATACTGCTCCATCCTGAAAAGGGGTTAACACCAGTGCATGACAAAGGAAGTCGTGTTTGCAGAATAAGACCTCTGTTGACCAGTCCTTTCTAATCTGCCTGAATGGACGGGCCAATTATACGTGCAGGAATGAAGATTTTGTCCTGGGTAATATCTCTATTTCAGCCTGGTACAGGCGCCCTACTCAGCTGCCCAGTGCCGTATTTGCCCCAGGTGCCCGTCCCTCTGCCAGGGGTACATGTCCACTGGGGGGGGGGGGGGATTTGGGGAGAACCGGTCAGCAGTCATTAATTGACCAGATGTCCCCTCCCAGTAAGTTTTGCATCTGCTCTCCTCCCCTTAGCCTGTCGTTAATTTTGTGCTTAAGTCCTACCTAACTAACTTTCTCAAGCCCTCATCTGTTGACCCGAAAACGAAGCAGGTCGCCCCCCCCCTTTGCGCCGTGCCCCAGGTGTGGCGGCGGCGGTAGCGGAGCAGAGCGGGCGCGGCCGGCGTCCAGATGGAGGCTTGATTGAGCCCAGCGGCCACCGTGGCTCCAGGGCAGGCTAAAGCTTTTCCTTTCAGCAGGCTGCCCTGCTAAGCCCACCCCCTGGAAGGAGGCGTTTAAGAGAGATTTGGTGGAGGTGGTGAAGGGAGGGGGGCTGGACTTTCAGACTCTGACCCCACTTTTTAATTTTTTTTTTAATTTCCTTTTAGGATACTCCTTGCCTCATTCTGCTGCCTTTCTCCTACTTTTTGCCCCAGCTGAGTCATTTTATCGCAGATTAAAGGCGGGCAACATCTGGAGCTTTTCATAATGCATAGCACAAGACACACACACACACGCACGCACGCACGCACACACACACAAACACAAGCTCACATTCTCACGCTCCTGGGTTGGAACTGACTGACTGTGATTGGCATTAGTGCTGAAGAGGTCCTGGCTGCTCCAGCCTCTTTTCATCCAGGAATCTGCTGGGTTTCTTCGCTTCGCTTAACGATATTCAGGACGAGAGTCATTGTACGCGAGAGCGGCTTTCCGAAGCCGTCGTCATTCTCGCTCCCAGCCCGTGGGGATGTCATGCGTTTCTGAATGCTAATGTGTAGGATATTAAAAGGTGAAACTCAGAACTGATAAATGCACGATATTAAATAGTTTCTAGTAGTTTGTAATGTTCTGTACAGTGTGCTTGGTTTGAAATATGCAGAGGTAATTTTTATTTTATACTTCCTGTGGAAGACACTGAAAACAGATGGGAGCTGATTTAAAGAACAAGGGGTAGCCCTGTTAAATATGTTTTAAACATGTCATCACCCTCTCCTGCGCATTTTAGCATATTTTTTTTTGTGTCTGAAAAGCCGACGACTTTAGAACCTGACACATCTATCATGTTCCCGCAAAGATGGGGACAGAGCTGTTTACAGTAAAGTAATGTTTTTATGGCATGAAACTGTCCGCGTGACCTGAATCACAGCAGACTGTTCTTAAGCATTGAGTAAGGTGGATACAGAGTGGAAACGGTCATTTTACATCTGGAATTGGGGGAGAACACACTGCGTCTCAACATTTAACTCATTAAATAGATCAAGGCCTAAATTCTGCACAAGTTAGGTTTCTTAGGTTTCTTCCAGCCACTTCTGCAGCATTTGCTGTGGGTGTTGCATCCTACAATCCTTTTCGTCCTGCATGTCTGTGCATGCTTGGGTTCATAATTACTTTGTTAATTAGAGAGGTCAGTCATGATAGCAAAGAATTATTTTGTTCAACCAGTGGAAATATCTAGAGAATAAGTGCTTGGAAAAATGAGTGTTATAAGACCTTGATTAAAGGCAATTACCAGTGCATTAAATTACAATTTCATTATCAGGCAGGTTTGATAATATTCAGGTTTCTTTGTACATTAGTTACAAATGATTTGTCATAATTTTAAACCTTTTAAAAGGAAATGGACCTGGTTAAACATTTGAGGCATATTTAAGTACTTTAGAAGATCTAATATTCAAATTAGCATCAAATGTGAAGTGTGATCTAATTACTTTTGTCGGGAGTGTAACAAAAAAGATGGGACTTCTGTACAAATGCCTGAAAATTAGAAGCAGTAAAATGCGAATGACAGCAGTCGAGTTTTATTTATTGCCATCTCACCCAAGTACGGAGTACCAGGTGAGACAAATTATGTATCTTCAGGACTATAGTGCAAACATACAACATGTAGTGCAACAGAAGAGTGTACAACATATTGTGTAAAAACAGCATATAGTGCAAAAAGACAGGACTGTGCTGTGAATTGACATGACAATTAGAAACAGTAGCCTCTGGTTTTATCGCATCTCCTCCTGCATCCTACATCTTATTAGGGTTACCTTATACACATTGTTTCTAATCAGCACTGGCCAGGCCAGAGTTCGGGTATCAACCTCAGCCCATCGGGGAACAGGGAGGTGTCCTCTGAGCCCAAGTACTTACTGTAGGTACCCTCCATTTCAACTCTGCCCTTTGGTGTGTTGTTCCTGTTCGTCAAAGACTTGGCTAGTTTTCGGAATATCACTGGACACCTGTATCCCTGGTACAAAATGTTTTCTGAAAGCCAGGCTTGCCATTAGGTAGGCTTTTTTTGCCAGTTGACTGTGACTGAATCGATGGGCAGATAATGATGACTGTTGTAGATTCTTCTGGAGTAAATCCATTCAATATGTTTGACCAAGCAGCCCATGAACCTCTGTCAGACCAAGCCACCGCCCTGGGTCATTTCGACCCCGCCACCGCATGTCAGGCGGAATGGCTGTTCCATCGCCCCCCTCTGTAAACGACACCATGCTGCCGGTGCTGAAGGCACTCCCCTCTGCTCTCCATTTCCAACTTCCTGATTAGTGGTGACTTATCGTCCTGCACTCCTCCTTCCTTCATTTCCGTGACCTGTGCTACTCCACTTATGCCAATACTACTTTTTTTTATCATGCAGTTATTAAAACACATCTTATTAAAATGAGAGGAAAAGAGCTAATCTATATTTGCATTCAGTCAATGGCAATTCATTAATATTATGACATTTACAGTGAGCTCTCAGGGTCTGCCTGCTACCCTTTTCCTTTAGTGAAATGTTAATTTAAAGTTCTGTCTTTGTAATGGAATAAAAAATCCTTTCTGCTCTATCAAGTCGGCAAGGCTGGTTAGGAATACTAATTCATCTCCCACTCCTCAGATGGATTGAGTTGGCTTTAAAGTCTTTTGTGCAGCAAGACTAATTTTCCAATTTCTGGAGACTGGAATTTTTATTGGATCCATTTTCTTTTCCGGTCCCAGGTTACTAACCATGTGTACGAGGCACTTTGGAAGCGTGGTCGCGCAAACCATTCGGACATACAAGACCGATGAGTTTCCTCTCCTTCTCATTGTCATGGGCAAACGGGCATCCAATGAAGTTTTAAATGTCATCCAAGGTAAGGAATGGAATGTCTCTATGGCTAAAGACCATCCACACATGACTGTCCAACTGGGGTGTTCCGATCAATTAACCAGCCTGTCCTGTCTCAAGGGAACACAACGGTGGATGAGTTGATGATGAGGCTAATGGGGGCTATTGAGATCTTCACTGCCCAACAGCAAGAAGACATCAGAGATGAGGTGAGAGTACTGGAGAGCCGCTCAAGGACAACAAGAGAAGAAAGCATGCTGGTACATGTGATGGATATGTTTGTCGCGGCCTGGAACTTCATGGTGCGTCATCTTGCATTCTTTCGGCGTATAGTAACCTTCCCTCATCCTCTCCGCATATGTTCTATCAGGGATATACAGACAGCTGGGGCATCCCCCAGACACCTTTCTTTGCACTGTAACCTATCGGCTGTTGGGGAGACAAACTGAACCGGAAGCAAATGGCTAGTGAGCCTTGAGGTATTTGCGGTAGCTGTTGGAGCAGATCTGGTGAGCCTTGAATGAGGTGAATGAGTCTCCTGACACCTCAGGGGTGAGGGATGTATTCTAAACGATATTGAGAGTTGGGAAGGATTGCAATGTCCAGCATATATTGAGGCTGGCATTGCTTTGTGCTCTCAGACCGCTTAGACCCCACAGCAATTGCAGACTCCAAGTTGTTGTGGGGCCTTCCCCTCCTGTCTGGAAGCTCACCAGTGGGGACAGTGTGTCTTCTGTGTAAGTCCTGGGGCCCCAGAGATGATCCCAGAAAGTAGATGGGAGACTTAATATCACCCGAGAGACTCTTATCCTAACCTCCTGAACTTTACACTTTGTTTTTCATTTCAAATGTTCTGGTAAAATGAATATTTTTGTTTCATATTTGTATATCTAGGTCTTTTTTTTTTAGGAAACGAAGCATATTAATCTTTAAAAGTGATGGAATGCAATCAAAATCTTCAAATAATGCTTTGAAGGATTATTTTTCTAAATTTATACTGGTGACCTACTACTAGGCTTCAAATTAAGATACATTATCTTCAAAATATTTTTCTTTAACGAGATTTTGTAAATGTTCTAGAAAACTAATGGACTAGTAAGCACAATTAAACGTCGGCCACATGGAAAAGCAAGAATGTTATGACATGTATGGGGAAAATGCTGTTTTAGGTTTTGGCAACTTTCTACAGTTTCCTGATTTGTTCCTGTGTTGAGAGAGCACCCGATAGCGCTGTCAGAGTGGATCCGTCTGTTATCAGCCACTTGACATTCTGCTCACTCCATCAGACGCAAGATCGCTGGCTCTGATTGTCGGACTATCATGGATTTGTTTAAATACTTGAGTGACCTTTCAGGGCACAAACTATCGCCATTATTAAATGTTTTTCCTATGCATTGATTGCAGAATGAGAGGGGAATATTGACTACTGGGAAGTAATTATTACCTGTGTTATCCTTGAGAAAGTAGAAAACAAGATTAATTAGTACATTGTATATTTAAAAATATTGAACCCAAATTCACTGCAAACAGGAATATTGAACAGATGGCAAGATTCCAAGCTTCCATTCATGGGAGTTTAATCAAATTCTGTATTTTCCTATCAATCTAGATTGATTTGTTTAGCTATTTAGCTACCTATCCTCCTGTCTGGCTGCCTTCTGCTATGTGAAACTCAATGTCTGTAGTGTCCTATTTAAGTAAAGTCAAATTGACAGATGTTTTTTTTTATATATACTTCAGAAGTTTAGACTTCGGATACCAGGAAAGGAGTGTGAAACACAGTACAGAATATTACCATTGTTTTTGTGTTTTTCTGTACTTTCCCATGCATATTCTGTTCAGTTTGCAATAGGTTCGCATATTTTTTCTGATTTAATCTGAAGTTGGAGATTTTATGGGTTTTTCAAGCATGATGCACAGTGAACGTCAACGTGCATCTCCCCCTGCCAACTGTCTCCCAACTTGGTGTGATAAATGGCGTTTTATATCTTGTCAACCACATTTTCAGTCATCTGTGCCTTTTGGACAGTGGGAGATCATAGCTGAAAATCGAATTTCCATCAGTGTAATAAATCAGCATGAGTATATCCTGCTGCATGACGATGTCCTTGCAAGCATGGTGAACAAAGGTTCTACATTTTGGGAAAGTTCAGGTTACCTGTAGCCCAAGGGTGAACTTGGTGATTAGATACAGCTTGACATCCTAGTTACTTCAGGACAGAGGCTCTGCCTCTGTTAACCCAATGTATTCCCAAAATGAGTCAGTGGCAAGCAGTAATGAGATGAGAAAATACTGAAGTTCTTATCTGAAAGGGCACCTTGGGGTTGTGTGTTTCTTATGAGGTAGAATGCGTGTGAGTAGTGTTTTGCTGTTGGGGTGTTTTTGGTATGTCTTTTGTATGCATTACAAGGGGTGGAAAAAAATGAAAATGCTGAAAGTGCATCAATATCAAGAACCTCATAAAGAGCTGGGCAAACCTTTGGCTTCAGAAGAGTTTCAGTCCTTCCTGGAGTGCTGTCATACTGTACGGGGGGGGGGGGGTGTTGAAAATCTGGAAGTGAAAATCTTAATCACATCCCCAAACTTCCCGTAAAGGTCTGGGATGATTGGATCTGGTGATGTCGTGTCTTTCTCTGTCCTTGTCTGCGTTTGACCTACACTGTCATAATTGGAACATTTGTAGCAGTGTTTCTAATTGTGATTTTGTGCATCGCTTTTCATGTCTGGTGTGTGTAGTGTACATTTGTAGGGGGTTTTATGGTTGGCAGGGCTCAGTCTTTGATTTCGAAGAAAGCAGAGATTCCTAAGAATCGGATGCTTCTTACAAATATAACTTGAGCCTTTTGTTTAAGCAGAAGTGCAGAGATGCTTCCATTCTGGTCTGAATGGGCTTGACTGACAATTAAGGCAGAAATGCCGTCAAGACACAGACACACAGGATGGACGACAGATACCTGGAAGCAACGCCTCTTTTCATTCCTGCTTGCATGGGTGTTACACAGTGACACAGTGTTTCAAAGTGAACACGCTGCATGGCACGGTAGCACCCTAATCCATAACTCCCAGGAATGCGAGGCACTCCGGATTCCGTCCTGCATGTGAAATCCGCTTCACAGCTCTGTATGGCCTCGTCCTGAATTCCTTTGCTCACCCTCTTATCCTCTATGATTGCATTTCATGATATAAAAATATTGTTTTATATGCTTTTTATGTTTTTGCTTCCTGCATAGTTTGATTTTGGTGGCCCCCTTTTGGATAGGAGCCCCATCAGCACAGCCCTGTCCCCTCCCCTCCTCTCGCCTCGCCTGCCCTCCCCTTCCCAGACGTAGGCTTCTCCTGTGTGAGCAGCTGATGTGTCAGGTTATTGCAGTGGGCTGAATTTCAGTCACCCAGGGCTGGTGCCGTGTATTTACGACACCCACAGGGGGCACTGGGTTAGCGGGGCAGGGTGCGAGGTGCTCACGGGAGGACAGGTCTGGGTCCAGCTCCTCTGTAAAATCTCCCAAGTGAGCAGCTCAGCAGCTGATCTGGAGCGACCCATCCCCCGTCTCGCCGACAGCTGCCCCAACCTCGTGGTCATTGGATGAAGCTGGGCTCCGTAGACGCGTGTTGGCATTCTGATTACATTCCTTTGTAATGGACAAGCCCCCCAGGGGCTGAGCGGAGGCCTTCCTCGCTGGATCTGAGGGACCTCAGCATGGCACTCTGCCCCGAAGGGTGTCTCTCTGTCCCAGACTACACTCTGCTTCCCATGTGGGAATTTTCCCAAGCAGCCAATCAGCCCCACTCTCCTGCCAACAGTTGCCATAAGATCTTAGAAGACACTCTTATGTTTTTACTCCCCCCCCCCCACCATCTCGTTTTAGCTCTTTAGAAAGTCTCACGTGGCCAGTAGATAGGCAATACGCTGTGGCCGCTCCCATTCTGGGCCCCACCGCACTGGGGGCCACTGTTCCCTGCAGCGTGACTCCACAGGAGCAGCGATGCCCCCTGTACTCGCCGTGCCATTGATAGCCTGCAGAGGGTCACTGTGTTTCTTCTAACGAGTTTCGTCTTCCTCGGTTGCTGCTGCAGGATGAGCGTGAAGCCAGGGAGATGGTGAAGAGAGAGCAGGATGAAGCGTACCGCCTGTCACTGGAGGCTGACCGCAGGAAGGTTTGTGTGTTTGTATGTTACTATTTGTTAAATGTTGTTTCTTTTGTAATAATTACTTGTTCATAGTTTGGCTCCTTAGTAGAAGTGAAAAGAAGCCAGGATAAAATTATCCCTGTATAGGGCGCAGGTCCCTGGACAGCTGGAGAGCACTTCAGATATCAGCGGTCTTGTAAAGGGCGCCGCTAATGACGGACTCCGCCGGCTCGGGGTCTTATTTGGCCCCTCAAAGCCACGTCCGGTGCCGGGGCCCTGACTGGCTGAAACCTTAATGAGCTGCTGTTTGGCATTGCAGAGGGAGGCCCAGGAGCGGGAGGAGGCGGAGCAGGTCCGCCAGGAGCAGATCCGGAAGGAGCAGGAGGAGGAGCGCGAGGTGAGCTCTCAAAGGCGTGGCGGCGTGGCGGCGCGTCGCGGGTAAGCTGGCGTGGCAGTGGCATGCGGACCCAGGTCTCCAGTAAACATGCCTTTCATATCACCTGAATGATGGTTTAACGTCAGGCCCCCTAATGCAGCCTCATCAAAGGTAGGGGCCCATTAGGAGCCAGGCTACACGCTGTGTGCACGCGTACGTATCAGATCCTTTGTCAGATCCAACAGTGAATAAAGTGGATAAATGGCCACAGAAAGCTGGCAGGTGTTTACTAAGCGGGGAACAGAGGCCGTCTTGGGCGGGCTGTCACATTAGTCAAACATCCGTTATCAAAGAAGAGACTGACTTTTAATTGTGTTACATCGCCGAGGCGGGGTCCCCCACTTCCGGAACAAAAGCCCCCCGGTCACGCGTGAGGGGATCGTGCCCACACGTACACACGCACACACGGTGCATGTGGGCGGGGTGATGGGTCGTCCACATCTGTTACGCCAGGTTGGCCTCCCCCATGAGCTCACCAACCATACCGCCGTTTGCCGTGTGCAGAGAGCCGTTCACGTGTCACGCTGGACAAAGCCACCACACCTCCCCCGATCATCCATACCAACGCTCAACTGAGGTAATGATCCTCCCACCCCCCAGGTGGCGCCAGTAAACAGCATGACTGAGAAATTCTCCGGTTTCATCTGTGGCCAATTATCCACGCATTGTACGGCGTTCAGGCCCGGGTCTGAGGTTTATTTTAGGGGGACCGCTAGGAAGACACATAGGGACGTTTTAGGCATGATTGGCAGCCTCGGCGTGGAGGTGCTCACCCCGGGAACGCTGACCTGTGGAGAGCGTTGCGGAGCTGTGACTCGCCGATCATGGTGCTTTAATTAGCATGTCGTCGCTAACGGAGGGCCAGAGCGAAAAACGTAAGGCCTCCAATCACAGATCCGCGCGGCTCCATCGTGCCATGCTAAGCTCACGGTGCTCTCTACCCGCCGCCCAGCAGGGAGAGCGCAGAATCGCAAATGGCTCGTTAAACCCACCGGGGCTGCCAGGCAGCTCATCAGGCGGTCTTCCTGATTATTTTTCTGCACAGTTAACTTTTGAAGATTCCGGTGACTCTGCAACCAGAGAACGCTCAGGAGGTGGGAGCTGGTGGAAATTTTATGGAGGGTGTGCTTGTATTGTCAGGGGTGCGTAGAAATGTTTGCTTTAAGCAGGTGGTAGAATTCACAGAGATCTCCGCCGGATTTCAAAATAAAAGTCTGCTGAAACCTGGTGTGTGTTTGTCCATGTAGTGTGAGGCCCCACACAGAGGCAGCTGCTCGCAGTTATTTCAGGGCACGTGCCAAGGTGGCCGCACTCAAAATGAGCTCTGCTAACAAGCAAACAGCAGACTTTTTAATGGTCTGAAAACATTACTCTTTAACATTTATAATCTGTTAACATTTATCTGTTGTATAATAATGTCCATCAATTGTTTATTAGATGGGTGGTAGATCTGTTCTTCTGTTTGACCTTGAGCATGATTCTATATGTCCAGTCGTCCATCTGTCCTCTGTCCTCCTCATTAAAACCTGGTCCGCAGGCCTCTTCTCCTTCGACAAGGGGACAGACCTCATGGTGAGACAGTTAGGAACTTTTGAGAACTCAATCTTTCCTGACTGGAGGCATAATTGATTGATCATTTAAACAGGCAAAAGAGCCCTGTGGGAGAACTTGATGCTGGATATGGACCTTTCTGATCAAGCAGCAGAGGAGTCCTGGATCTGGATCTGGATCTGGATCTGGGCCTGCGTCTGCACCTGGGGTTTCTCTGTCTGGACGTAGCCCCTGAGCCGATTTACTGTCTGAGAAAAGTTGGCGGTGCAGGATGCACCATAGGTGGTGTTTGTGCGGGGGGATCAGAAATGCACCATGGCTGGTTTCCGTGGGGGAATCGGAGATGTACCATGGCTGATGTCCGCGGGGGGTTCAGAGATCAGAGATGCACCAAGCTTGACCTGTGTTCGGGGGGAGGCACAGCTGACTAGTCTCTTTGATTCAGAGAAAAACACCTAATTTCTTCAACGTGGTTAGCGAGGTCCTGTAACATCTGACACCTCCAGTCAACAGCCCCTTCATGTATCCTAACCTGATTGGGTTGCTCCATGGGTTTGACTTGGCCGTACTTCTGATAACACAAATACAGGTCTACATTACAACGATGATGATGATGATGAGGGCAATAGCAGGAAGCGGCAGATGGGAGGTGGGGTGTGTTTCGGGGGAGCAGGTGTCATTATTTTTGGGTATCAGGTCCGGCCCCTTCAGGTGCTCGCTCCTCCTTTCCTCTGTGATGTTCCTTCCTGTGGTGAGAAGGTACTTAGGAGTGCTCTTTGTATGAGTCGGCCCACGTCCACAACGGTCCCCGGTGGGGCTCTGGCTCTGCTCCTGTCCCCTGAGGCCCTTTACGTGGCCCCGCCCGAGGGCCCCTCGCACGCGTGCTCACCAAGATGGGAGCTGCTAATGAGCTACTGTTGGACACTTTTATGAAATATAATTGCATTACGGTTGGTAAATAAAGCCGGCATGTGTTGCCACAGCATATGCTGCCAACTGTCAAAACAGGCGAAAACCACAGAGGTGCTGCTCTGCGACATCAGCGGCCCAACTCATTCCCGCCCAGTAGGGGGCGACCCCTCCTCGTTCATCATTATAAATAAATGCATCATAACACCTGCAATGTGGCTGCCCTCTTTGTCATGGCCTGCTGTGTTATTGTTTTATTTTTGCCTTGCCCCAATGAGTATCAGCTGCTCTGTCGAAATCGGCACTCTGTGTGTATAATTACAGCATTTGCCTGTCGTGGTGTCGCCTTAGGGTTCAAAGGACAGCCTATATGCTTGGCTTGGTACACTGGTGCTTTTTGGCTTGGAAAATGGAGCGGGTCTTCATTGGCTAAGCATTAGCCCTTTATCTGTCTGACTGCTGCTGCTTTTGCAGGCCATCCGGCTGTCACTGGAGCAAGCGTTACCCCCGGAGCCCGAGGATGAGAGTGACGTGCCCGTCAGCAAACTGCGTATCCGCACGCCCAGCGGCGAGTTCCTGGAACGCCGCTTCCTGGGGAGCTGCAAGCTGCAGGTGCTCTTTGACTTCCTGGCCTCCAAGGGCTTCCCCTGGGACGAGTTTAAGATCCTCACCACCTTCCCCCGCAGAAACGTGAGTAGGCCAGCGCCCCGCCCCCTCGTTAGATGTGACCTCAGCCGCCTCCGCTATCTGCCGGTGCTGACGGCGATCGTTAACCCCCCATCCCCCCTCCCGCGTTAACAAATAACTTTTCTTTCGCGATCGAGCCATGAGACAGACGGCTCCTTGGAATCGGATTGTAACATCTCTGCAGGAAAATGTTCCTTGTAATAATTGGGTTTTTAATCCCACCAGCTGACTGGAGTTTGTTGCTCATCGGCGTCCCCTGTGTGTGGAGAGTGAGACTGCGGGGATGGTTGGACGCTTGCAGTTTAATTAAAAGCCAAGGCGAGCTAATGAGCACTTTCTGTGTGTGTGTGTGTGTGTGTGTGTGTGTGTGTGTGTGTGTGCGTGCGTGCGTGCCGGCGAGTGTTTTATTTCTATCCACAAGTGCATTTATAATTTGGCGAATATTAATTAGGAGCCCTGTATGCACAAAAGAGCACTGGTTACTTAAGATACAGTCAGCAGTATTCACCTCCGTTCCCCCACACCCTCACAGCGCCGCTGCTGCCCTGGTAATTAGAGGCAAGGCTGGTACACTCGCTGGCATGTAGCTAATGAGCATCGCTTTAACTACCTGGTTAATTAGACTTGTTGGAAATAATATGGGCCTTCCATTAATCAAGAGAAGTGTGCAGGCCTGCCCAGACAGCCTGTTACTGTGGTCCATGGGGAGTGAGTATGTGTGTATGCATCTACGTGCTCGGGAACATACACAAACACGCAGGAAAAAGCAGTACAGGGTTTCCACATGGATGCAACATGCCGGACATCCACTGAATGAGAGTGAGAGATTCGCTTTATTCCGGCAGATCGTTCCCAAGCACCGGCAGCAGTTGGCGTCCTAATTTCATTAAAACCGGCCTGCAGATCGCCGGCACAGTGTCCCCAGGCTCGCAGTGTAACGAAGGATTAGCGATTGTATGACCGATTCCTCGCATTGCTATGAAGGACGGCTTTTGGCACGCCGGGGCCCGGTGTCTGCCAACGATAAAGGAAGTAGCTAAGCGAGGCGGCCGGGGACAGGCTGATCGAGCTGTTTGTGATTCCCTTCCCTGAGCTGGGGTTCCTCTCCGTCTCAGTCCTGCCTTCCCGCCTGCTTCATTCTAGTGTGGCTTTGTGTGGCGAGGGCTGTGGGGGGGAGGGGGGCAGTGCAGACCTACTGGGTTCTTGGTAGGTCTCCGGTATTTTCTGTGTCTCCCAGGTAAGACATCTCCGGGTTGCTCAGAATGGGACAGGCACCACACTGGACAGCTGTCTAGCTGCCGAGGACCCATCATACGATGGGTGAAGGTTTGTGCCAAGACGGGGGTTTTAGCCTTTCAGGACAAATGGAGTCCTGAAGAAAAGGTCGGCTCCAGCGAAAGCAGGTTATATTGTGATCCTAAAGCAGATTTCTGAAATCGTCTGCAAGCAAAAACGCGACGCAGACTAGCTCTGTCCTTAACAGTAGCGGCTGTTCTTATTTTTCCGATCGAGCTGTCAGCCCTTATGGAAGTATTTGGCGGCTCTCATGCTAAGTGGAAGCAACCAGGTTTTGATTTTTTTCCCCTCATCTCTCCACCAGGCAGAGACAAGGTGTGTCCCCCCCCCCCCCCCCCTTTTGACCGGCGTGTGCGTACCCACTGTTTTCTCATAACTGCTGCAGCATATGAAACTATGCCTGCAGTCAAAAATGAGGAACGTGTCTCCCTAATCAGCCTGTCAGATTACCCGCCATGGACCCAATATACCGATTCCTTATTCTCACGTAGACAGCCCTCATCACACTGTGTCAGTACCGAACCGCCAGCTCCACACTGTTACTCCGTGTTGTCACTTTGCTCTGTCACGCTGCACCATTACTCACCTCACACTGATGGGGTGGGGGGGGGGGGTGGTTTGCTTTTGTGTTGGTGTGGAATAGCTCTGTGACCAGATTGCTTTTCTGCTTAAGAGGAGCTAAAAGCCCGGCCCTGCTCCCCCGGGAGCGCAGCCTCATTCAGCCCCCAGCTCCGTTTTACGCCCCTGCGCTACGTGTTGTCGTCATTCCTGGAAGCAGATAATGAACTCCCACTGTTTCAGTAATTGGCCGAATAAACACTTGACAACACAATTTTAAAACAGACGAGCTATTTGGTTTTAATTAACATGGAAACTAAATGGCTTCATCAAAGAAAATCATTATTGCAGCTGCGCATTGGGGAATGTTTGAAATCTGCCTCTTTGCTTTCTTTGTTTTTATTGTCCTTTTCGGTAAACGAGTCACTTCCACACTGAATTCTTTCCTTTTTTTTTTTTCTTTAAAACATGTTAATTTTCCTGCTTTATTCATGGTTGAATCCCATGAACTCGCTTTTCTGACCTTCTCTTAACCCTAAAAATGGAATCTTCTCTCAGAATCAGCCTGCTTAGAGGGATGCGGGGAGGTGGACGAGGCCTCAGGTCGCGGGTGCCCTGTTCTCTGAGCAGAGGCCGGTGCTCAAACAGGCCCTCTTTGCTGTATCCGCGGTGGCACGCAGGCCTGCTCATGACGGGGAGGGGTAGCAGTCAGCCACCAGGCGGAGAGAGGATCTGTTCACCAGGCACCTGCACGCACTGCCGGCAGAGATGGGGTGCCGGCCCGAGCGGCCAGGGAAGCCGGAGCACCTAGACGGGGGGGCAGAAGGAAGCCACTGAAAAGAACAGCTTTGTTTATTGACAGATGCTGCCGCTCTCGCGGCTCCTTAATTGGACGACAGTGTAAACAATCGCCAACGGCAACCGGCTCTGGTGTCAGCGTGGCATGTCGGTTTTGATCCCCCCCCCCCCCGTCCCGTCGTGTCTCTTTCAGACCCCCCCCACACACAGATACTTGCACCTCCCTCACTGGTGCCCCCCCACCCCAATCATACGTCCCTCCGCCGGGTCCCGTCGGTCTCGCTCGGCTCATTAGCGCAGCCCGCCTGTGCCAAACGGCGGCGTGACAATGGCGGAGAGGCGCTCTTCCTCCCTGCTTGTTTGCAAAACACCGTAATGTCATCTGTTAGCGCCCAGCCCCCCCGGCTTCCATGTCACCCTCTCCCCGCACCGCTAAGTCACGCTGAGAGGCCAGCCGCCCTAATTGCATGTTAATCTAAGTGTGGCACAGACGATCATGGGGCGAAAGGGCGCTGCCCCCACATTCAAATATCGTTTCTCGTTATGATAAATGTGTGGGGTTTTCGCAATAAAGGGAAGTGCAGTGAAATAATTGAAATAGCGTCCTGAGGTGTTATATAGTGTACCGTTACTAACTGAATGTTGTCAATCTGAATATTCTGGCATGTTTGGTCAGTCAGGGCTTTGATTGTGAGTGCACATGCATCGTTTGCGTCATCACGCTCGTGCCGTTGGGTGAGGAGGGGGGCTTAAGCCCAGTCTGTGCGGCACGGAGCTGCCTGCACAGGAGGGGAACTCAGCGAGGTGTGCGGTCAGAGGGGAGCTAGTGCTGGGCGATGAGTTTGCCTGATGGTCTGTTCAAACAGTTGTGCAAGCAGCGGAGAACAGCAGCTTGGACTGGCGATTAATATGTTTTCACATGATACATGAAATAAGAATAGTATGAAACTTCAATTATGGCTTTTGATTTAAATTAAAGAATATGCTTTAGACATTTGATAATAGTGTGCTTAGCGTTCCTGTGGACACTGGGATTCTGTTATCAGGAGCTATCGGTGTTAAATGACGAGTGTTAAACTAGGGCTTTGCTTTCATGGAGAGGATGGAAGGTCCAGGGTAGCTATGCTGGGTGGACTCCAGCGAGTTAAGCTCCGGATCTTTTCTGATATTCTGATCCTGCAAAGTCTATTTTTGGTTCCCTCGTAGCCAGTAATTTCTTGAATGTTTGTTTCCTTTTGCCATGCATGATGTCTTGGAGTCTGTTTCTGGTTTGCCTAACCCATTGGGATGGTGAGTTTTGGGTGTCTGAGTCAGGCTTTGATTCCAGACTTTATCGGGTCTGTGGTGCTGTGACCTCATCACTCATCATAATAAAAGTCCCTCCTTGTTCCTCAGCCCCCCATCCGGCATGTAAGGCGCGTGTCATGCTGCAGGCAGGAGTGTGCACTGCCCTCAAAGGTGCCGGGGGTCTCCAGCCTCTTGGGTCTATGGCCTCGGCGTCGTGACAGGTCGCGTCCTGCTTGTTAATTAGCATTGCGGTGGCCATAATGGGGGCTAATCTGTGGGTGTGACCCGCAAGAGGCAGATAAGCCAGCGCGGGCGAGAGCACAGGTGCGGGGCAGCAGCCTATGTAAGGCGAGACAGCCTGGCGATTATCGGGCTTTACCTGGGTATCCGGAGCTTGTGTAGAACAACACCAATGGCGAGCTTGTTAGTGGAGATAGCTAGATGATTGTGCACGTGGGTGGCAGCAGCGGACGGGGGGGGCAGAGTCGCTTTAGTCAGTCATGCTACATGCCAGACCAAACATAGTGTTTCATCGCCTGACGCGTTGCAGGTTTTTCTGAATTAAAATTGCATTTCTTGGTGCCCGTGATCCATTTGGATACGTTTGCACCTGTGCCCCTCTGTTTCTATGGCTGGGCAATTCCAGCGTTAGGGATGTGACATTTAGACTCATATTGGCAAACAAAATACCTCAGAGCATGGACAAGCGTAGCATCAGTGAGTCAATTTGCATATCTTATATATAGACAAATTCTCAAAATTCATATATTAATTTACATTATATATAATGTTTTTTCAGCATTATGGATGTCATCTAATGGACAGACTTTTATGGGACACTGGATTTTATGCGAACTGAATTTTAAAAACAATATGCATTATATGTGCAACATGAAAGGCTTAAACACAAGTGTAGATTTAGGTGTAGATGTTTGGGTGTATCTGATGCAAAAAGGGTGCAAGTTTCTTTAACATTTGATCTGAGCAGTTGCATACAGTAAAATAGACATAAGTGAACATTTTAAAAATATATCTGTTCCTGTGCTCATGACTTTTTCCCTGGTAAGGCTGACCTTTGCATGGAATTGCCCAGTTACTTCTGACGGTTAGCACTTGACCAGCACAAACATGGCCCGGAGAAGGTGTTGGAGCGGCTGGCCAGTCTGCTGGGGTTGCTCGGGGTGAGAGTGACCCTTAGGAAAGCAAATATGAGGAACCTCTGAAAGAATCAATGTCCCGGAAAGCCCAGAGCTCCGCTGACGATTGGCAGCTCAGCCTGTCAGGCCAGCACAGTGACCGCAGACACGCATTTCATGACACCGCAGACAGTGTAAACTCACACTGTGTGTTTTACCAATCTGTCGGGCTGTTATCACAGTAAATGGCTGTTTTATTGACATTATTGGGTCATTTATCCGGTAGCTTATCCTGGGGAGTTGGTTAAACTACTTTGTACGTGAATTGACACAGCAATTTGTTATTGTAACACTAAAACAATTTTCTGCTCTGGTAGGAAAATTGCAGCTCTTTGATGTGAAAGTGAAGTCATGTCATACAAATTTGACTATATATTTTTAAAATATTTCTAAACATTTCTCTTATAATTTTGTGTTCGCATTATCCCATGAAATACTTAAAGAACTGATGGTTTTTCCTTATTGAACTGCTCTGTTTTTGAGCTTATCCTTGCACTCAGCAGTCAGATGACCTCACTGCTGACCCCATGCTGTCTGAAGCTCAGTATCGGCCAGTTGCTGTCTCTAACATCAGCATTCACCCCTGTCTTGTTTTCTTATCTCTGCCCTCTCAGATCACCCAGCTGGATCCAGCGTGGACTTTCATGGAGGCCAAACTGTTCCCTCAGGAGACACTTTTTTTGGAAGCCAAGGAGTAGAGCCCTTTTACCAGGGGAGGAGCAGGCTGGCAGAGCAGCCAGAAAAAAAAAAGCCCGGAGTGGATCGCATCTGCACTGTCTCTGTCTCTCTCTATCTTTCTCGCACAGACACATGGACACGCATACCCACAACAGTGCCCCCAACAGGTGTGGCTCCACACAGCACCTCACATGCAGTATGTATGTGCATACAGACATGCATACGCAAGCCATGCGTGTACACAGGCCGCCAGGCATGCAGTTGACCCCACACTCCTCACTTACCTGCCGTGTCTCTTTTCTCTGTCCGCACTCATTAAAAAGACTTTCCCACAAAAAGCTTTTTAGATGTTTTGTGTGTAAAGGGGGGAAAAATAGAAAACAAAAAACAAAACAGACCTTTGGAGGATGCTGGACTCTTGCCACTGACTTTAGGCTCCATGATTTTTGACCAAAGGACAGGCTTACCCATTGCAACCTGCCGTCTCCCCCCTCGCCCCCCCCCCAGCATCAGTTACCCTGGTTTTGCTGTTAATGCCATGTCCACCTCGATTTTTTTCCCCGTTTTCAGTTTAGTTTGGTATCCATTATATAAAATTTGACTATGTACCTGCGTGAGCCATTCTTTCTCAAAACACACATGCATGCAACTGTTATTTTGACCTAATTTTAAGCTTTGTACTATGGAAATTATTTTCTAATTTATGTGTAAATGTCAGTTCAGATTAGCAGAGCTGTTCCCAGCCTTCATTGTTTTAGGTGGACTTTTCAGGGTAGTCTCTCAGTATCTTTTTGCCTTCAAGGACTATGTTAATATTTTACACTGAATGAAATCCAATAGTTATTGCATATTTATTTTTTAATTGTACTGCCCATTTAAAACTTGTCCTCCCTTTTTATAGAGTGTTCATAAGCTGTTTTTTTAATTTAATTTTTTTTTGCCAATGCTGTGATTGTTAATACCATTATTGGATTCTTATAATTGCCAGCTCTGAGTGTAAACATTAAAATCTACTCAGGATTCTTCAGTTGGCCTTTGGGATTCTTCACGGTTCCAGCTTTGCTCTCTGACCCATGGAGGGGTGCGACAGCTAAACTACCATGCGAGACTGTTGCTTTTCACTTGTCGGTATTCAGACTGGGCAGGTAGCTCTGAAGATAGCATATGGCTTTGAACTGCTGCTTTTTCAGTTCTGGGTCTGCATGCCGAGATTTTCATAACTGCAGCAAGAAGCACCTGCAACATGCACTGTGGGGACAGTTTCAGGCAAATAGCATTTGGTCTGGAACATTTTTATCTTTCAGTAATTACACTAACATGGTTAATTAATATATTAGCAAAACTACATGTAATATTTTACTTGTAGTTTAAAATTTTAATTTAATTTGTCGTTTTAATTCAATAAATTTAAGGAATAATATAAAAAAGATTAATGTACTAATATATCAGACATGTCAACTGAATAAAACTATCATTTTCTGGCCATTTTAACTTTTCAAATACAGTGGAAGCCACTTGTAGTGACCAACCGCTTATATGGATCAAGAAGCTTGGGACAGAATCATTCCTGTACAAAGTTTAAATAATTAGTCTTATAGTAATCAAGTAGTCCTCTTAAAGTGTTAATTTTGGGTCTTTTTATATGACAACATGCAGAAAAAATTAATTATGTTTTTTTTTTTTTTTTTTTTTTACTTGCCTACTTTGCCTTGCGGTAACCCGTCTGCTTCTGGCTAACTACCTGCTGCATGCACGGAAAACTTGACGGGAAAAAGTGTCATTTTCTCTCAATGACGAATATACACTTATCAAATCTTATGCCAAAAATGAGCCACAGAAGATGGAGCAGCGAAATTACAATAAGGTGTATTTTATGTGCAGTACTGTACTGCATTATAGAGTATTTGAATTATACATAATTCAGTAACTTAATTTGTACGGTACTGTAATTTGAAACGCGTTTGAAACGGTTGTACTGTATTTTGAAACGGTCAATAAAATTCAGTAAATAGCTTTGCTGTCTGTTTTAATACCTCATGTTCATGTAGCCTAATAAATATACAGATATCAATTAGTTGATAATCAACCAGAGACGTAAGGGAAAAATTTGGTTATAATGATCATCCGATTAGTGATCACTGTAAGTGGTTTCCACTGTAATTGCCTTGGTGGATAGAATTATTTACTGTTTTGAACTTTTTATAAATATCGGTTATAATCAACACTGTATGAAATGTTCTACTGAGGGCCTGTCTTCAGATTTGTAGATTCCTTCCTACAGTGATCAAGCTGTTGGTTATCCCTTGTTAGAGTGGCACCCTTTTATATTAATTTCTCTTCTTTTTGCTTGAGTGAGAATGTCCAGACACTTGAGTATGAGCTAAAATGCTAATACATCAGATAGAACTGAAATACTCAAATGTCAGCCTGAGGTTATGGCATTAGATGTAGTGAATTTGTTTCAAGTTAATTTGACATTTCTGTAAAAGACACCACTGCGAATCAGAGTGCTGCTGGCTGAGATGCTAAGCACCACATGACCATATGACGCAAAAAGGATTTAATCTGAACGGCTGCATAATTTTATAGGTAATCTTCTGTTTGCATTTCTTATATTTCTGAGAGGATGAAATGGAATGACACTGAAGGTAGGAGGACAGTGATAGATGGAAGTGTCATTTAGATCAGTATAATACTATATAATTGTATATTACTATTCATGTATTCCACAGTATTATAATGGTAGGACCTTTTAACCACTTTTATTAGACAATTTTATTTTGGGTTTGTTTTCTGGAATGGTGCTATCCTATTACAGAGATCAATTGTACGAAAAAAAAAAATCCTTCCCAATTCAGTCATTTATTTTGTCAAAAATCACATTGCCAATTCCCTACATTTAATCATTCCACCACAGTAGTGAAGGTTTGAGTCCAACAGAGTGCCTTCCACTGGCATGTAAGTAGCCTGCATGCTGTTGGTGGCCTGCCGTGGAAAGTGTGGAGCTCCTCTAAGTGCTGGCTCCTCTTGCATGGTGTCCCTGGATCCAGGTATTCCAGATGATTCTTCACTCACTGGGGTGGTAGAAGATTAAGTGCCTTACATTTCACTTATAATATAGACTAATCATGTCCAATATAAGATGGTTTTAGCTGTAGCTTATTTTAAATGATTACCTCTTTTTAATATATGCCAAGGATGCCTTAGAAACTGGTCTTGTTTGCCGGTTATTCCATTTTCAATAGATTTCTGTGTATTTCTTCAAAGTATCAAGCTCATCTCTGTAATTAAAAGTAAAACGCAGGTTATGTCAGCCTTGGCACCAGATCTATCTTTCCTCATGGTGCTTAGGATGTGCTTCGGTCAATGGATCAGTCGTTCATGAGTGAAGAGCCCATAGAAATCAGGTGTCTTGTGCCTGAAAGCCAGACCCTAAGGTAATTCTGTTGGAAGCCCTGCAGTATTCCTACATGATCCTATGGTCTGTGCTCTTCGGGCCAGAAGCTCCCCCCATTTTCCGCTTAATAGCGGACACCTAAAGGGACGCCTCGCGGCTCGCCAGCAGTCATTGCCTGTTTGTGTGCCCTCAGCTTTCTTGCTGAGCCACACGCTCATATCTCTCAGACCTCTCCTGTCATTATCTGTCACAAAAGCTAATTTTCCATGTTCAACAATGAGCTTTAAAAGCTTATCTCTCCATCTGCAGTGGTGTTCTAAGATAAAGACGCAAGGCTGGGGGAGGCATGATGAGCTGCTGGGCGACACTCACCATGGACCTACAAAAAAAACTGCCCCCTACAGGTGTGTGGTGACTGCTGCAATGCCTGAGAAATGTGCAAATCCACCATGAAGCTTGCGATGCTGTAATTGTGGTCGCCCATGTAAGCGTGAAGACGAATTTGATGTTGTGGTGTGGTTTGCCTGCAGCCTACGTTGATCGCACATGGTGATTTCACGTTCAATGGTTTCATTCATCTGATTACTCTCGATAATGACGACAAGGGCCACAAAATCACTGGTCATCTTATATTCTTGTGATATCATCCTGATCCATGATCCTTTTTGTTGTGTCTGTTCTTCTTACCAAATCGCAATATTTTTTAAAATGGTAAATGGTATTTTACGTTTATCGTTGTTTTCTGACTTCGCAATTGCTTTCAAGACAGCGTTTGTATTGTGTTTCAGAGGCAGGCTATTTGCATAACCAATCAAAGAAATCGTCTCAAGTCCCACCCCAAAGAACCGAAGTACCAAAGAAGTACTGCAGCTGGCTTGGCATCTTTGGTACTGGAAATTTTAGTACTGGTACTCGACTGGAAATTAATGGAAAAGCAAGTCCTAAAGTTTCAAAAGTACAGTACCTGGTGCAGCGGATATGTGCCAGGCCTGGCTTTGGTGTATCCTAACACACCTCTCTGCATGCAACAAAGTAATACTTATGCCACTTTGTGCTGCTACAAGGCAAAGTGCTTGTGTTCTCTCAATGTGGATGAAACGGCTGTCACCCGAATACCTGACAACAACCAATAATAATAATAATAATAATGCTAATAATAATATCTAGCAAAGATGTTTGTGGCTTTGCCCGGCTGTAATATAGGTTCATCTACATATACATTTTTATACGTTTCCTCATTGTTTATTTTAATAACTAGCTGTAAACTCTGAGGTTCTCTTATATCCCAGCCAACTGAGCTGTTTGCTGAATAACTCAATAAAACTGGCACTGACACCTAGTTCCTTAGATCCGCAGACCACAAATGGTTGGTTTTTTGCTTTTAGAGGCACCTGAAATGGACAAAGAGGTGTGTATGAAGGTAAGCCACGAGTGTGTGGGTGCCGACCCTGTCTGTGGGAAGAATGAGGTCATCCGCCGGGATGATGTGTGTAACTGTAACAGGATGCATTTCAGTCATCAGGTGAACATACCAGCAAAGACTGATATCTCATGTTTTACTGAAGTCACCAATGATAATAGTGCTGCATTCTTTGGACATTGCAAAACAAGTATAACAAATTCCTCTCATATCATTTGCCACATCCAGGTCATTAAGTGTAATTTGCTTTTACAAGCTAAAAACAAAGTTGTTTTTCTGTGGCATGTAATTATATCTGTCAAAATAAATTCCAGGAGTTTTGCAGACTGATAGATGTTAATTACACGTAAAACATAATTATTTCCCCTAAGTTAAACTTTGGCAGCAAACTGACAAAACCAAAAGCAGTGATCCTGACCCTAAAGTAATCAGGCATATTCAGTGCTGAATGCACTGATGTTAATTCATTTTAAAAGTGCCCATTTAATTTTGAAAATACTGAAAATACATACTTTGTGTGTCGGATGAAAGTCAGTTCTAAGAAACATTCTCCACTGTGTTGATACCCAAGAGTTTTACAAATTCAGAGTTTATTTTTACATGAAAACCTTTACATTTCTCTGTTTAAAGTTCTCTGTGCTGCTGTAAATCCAATTGAATTTCATATACTGAAAGTTTTTAGCCAACAGAACATTAATGCAGGAATATAAAATATTTCCAAGTTTTGTATGGAATGTCACACATGAAATTGGTTATTGGAATGGATGAGGCTTTGCGATACAATTTGTGTGGGGAAAAAAACATTGCTTTATTATTATGATTATCTATTTATTTATTTATTTATTTGACATGTTTTTATACATTTAGTACTTGAATTTCTCCCATATTAAATGTACCCTCATTATAACACAGACATTTTCCCCCATAATTCTTCTTTCAGCAATTAAAAAATCACATATCCTCAATCTGATGGTGCAGCAACCTTCTGAAAAATAACTTGAATGCTGCGCTTTTCTGTTAGGAATAAAACCTGTGCAAATTGCGAGTAGCCTACCCACTTTAACTGTGTTCTGTGTATTTTTCAATTAGGGATTAAATAAAAGAATTTATTTTCGTATTTCGAAGCCCAACGTAAAGCAACTTCCTCGTTATGTTCTACCTTTTTCATTCATTGAAAAGTAACATGTTTGTTAATAAATTCTCTTGTAATGTATAAGGAACACGTAGTTGCCTGGTAGAGCCTACCGAGACTAGAACGTCATCTGCGACGATAATCTAAGTTTGCCGTCAGTCTCGAATCGTGTCAAACTAAAACGGAGACTGTTAAATCGACATTTTTGGGAATTGGGTTGTATGACAATAGACTTATTTTGCGGTTTCCTATGACACAGATTCGTAGTGGCGAGATCAGGTGGTGACTTGATTCCTTAATGACAATGAGGAAACGTTCAGTAATGTTTAACCATTCCGCTCGGGTCAAGAATGTTGGTCTCCGACTGGTGAACAGAATTCCTGCCGCAAGTGATCTCCCCTTTGAAGGAGCTTCTGATCCCACCACATCAAGCTTTTTAAATCCACTCACCCATCGATTTGAGGAATACCAGACTAAACTAACCTGGGAGGTCATTTTAAGTTTACTTTCTCAGAGGAACTGGCACTGAAAGACTCAACCAAAGAAACAGAATCTATACGGCTTAAATACCTAGAGAAAAAGGAGGTCTGATTCTCTCCTAGATTGGGGATTGTGGGTGCCAGATTTTTTTTTCCCTCCCCTTAGACTAAAACTAATTAAAATTGTAAGGGTGCTGTGAGGATAGCTGAATTTATTTGTGGTATGATTTGTTTTGTTGTTGTTTGAAATAGTAAGCCGGTTTGGGTTATACGAGTTTCCAGGGCTGCAGTAAAGCATAGATTCTTGCCACGAATGGACACGACCACGTGCACGTGTTCCATTTTGCACTAATAACTTTAATGTTTGGCGGTGTGGCCTAATAAGTTGAGTATTCACAGAACGCCGCCTTTACGTTATTTAAATACTGGAGCCCAAAGATTTTTTAAATTAGAATATGTGACATTTTCGTGTAATATTTTTGGTTTTGAGTTAGTAATTATTGTAATATAGTCTTTTTGTTTTGTAACTTTGTTTCCATTTCCATCTTACTGTGACTGTATTTTAAATAAGGATTTAAGAATTTTGTGTTAATGTCTTCCAGGATCTCCACATCGAATGTCATTTTTTTTTTTTTTACAACAAAAGGTCCCAGGTCCCCTTATGCAAGGATTTGGATGTCATACTGTAAGGCATGTTATTAATGTCAAAGTCTCAAAAGGTTATCTAGCCTTCCAACATCCGTATACGACAGATGTAGGATTCACAGGCATGAGTTATGGGAGATCGCGCAGGGTGGGAGCGGGACTGAGCCGTCGTTACCGTTTGGATCGCTTTTCTTCGGTTGTTCTAACTTTAGAGAAAAATATTATCTTTGCTTTAATATATACATATTTACAATGTAAATATGTTTATAATACATATTTACAAGCACACAGACCTTTATACACGTATATAATTATAATTTTGATAGGAACAAATGTCGGAGTCGATTATTCTACATGAAATTATTTACAGTGGTGTCGCTGAGTGTAGTGTAATTTATATGTAGGCCTAGGTGAATTAAGTGGCTGTACCCAACGGACAAATTACTAATTTACTGCACTCGACATCCGCAAAATGTAATACGATGCGTAACCTGTTTGCTCACCTTTCTCCGTCTTCACTGTCAAAAACATAAATTAATCACTGTCAAATGAAACTGGCCAAAGAATTAATAATACATGTTCTGATAATATATGTTGTTAGTCTGTTGATCTTCTCATAGGACGTCATCTACTCCGGGACAACCGTTGTTCCTTTTAGAAAGATTTTTATACCCGAGTTTTTGAGTTTAATGTTATAACTCCATAATCACATTTAGGCCTATGTAAACTGCAATAAAATTAATTTATAATTCACAGATGATGTCGGTTCATTGTTTAAGTTTCAAAATGTCTTTCTGATTGGAATTTACTCAAAAAATGAATTAAGGTGTTTAAATAATTGTTAAAATATCCACCTGTTGTTTAGCAAATTCGAAACGTCCCACAAAGTAATGAATATTCGCGAAAATAATAATGGGGGCGGGTAACCAAGTAAATTCAATTTGAAGTCTGGATGTTTAACCGGCGGCTACTAATATTACGAAGTAGCCAAATAATAAATCATATTTATGAAACATTTTATCATTAAAAATAGTCCATTAGTTATACTTGCAGTTTAAGAGTAATTGCACATCTTTTATCTTTATCATTGGGACAGTAATTATACATTTTATATGGATCATAACTTAAATTATAACCCCAAATAAAGGCAGAATTAAAGGTGTGGAATAACGTTTATTTAAAATAATAACGGCAACCTTACGATATATTATCTTATTCGCACTATACCGAGGTAAAAAACAATGAAAATTTGATGGAGTAGAAACCGAAGTTACATCCATATTTCAGGTTTTCGCTTCACGCTGTTGAAGTACATGCGTAACTTCAAGTATACGGTGATATTTTTCACGTTTTCAGAATGCGCAGTTAAACAGCACCAACATCGATCCGGCCTCCTGCTTAACTTCTCCCCCATTCTTTTCATAGGTACGCGCCGAGTCTAGCAAGTCTGTTGACCATCATTTTATTGATCGCTCTGACTTGTGTCATGTATGTTAAAGTACTCGTCAAACGCAAAAAAAAGAAAAAAAAAACATTTTTAGGCAGACCTCTAAAAAATAAAGGTAAAATGATTTTTTTTTTTTTAAAATTGGACTTCATGCATTTTGATTAAAAAATATGTGAAAAGGATGTTCATCTACATACTTTAATAGTCAATAATGTTGTTTAATCTGTTAAGACCTTTACGTGTATGAAGCAAACGTGAAATGTATTAAATGATTAATCATTGAAATGGAACTCTTACAATATTCTCATTTCCAATAGGTTTCTTTAAAATTTTTATTATTTGTAAATAGGTCTAAACTATGAACTATGTAGATTGTTTTGATCTTTTGCATTGCTTAACGTGTAATTCTAACTTGATTAAAAACAGATGATATATTAGAAACTTTATCAAAATGTGTGAACCGTAATACGAAATTTATATATAAGCGATATTTCCTGCCCAAAGCCATGAAACCGAGACGTCAAAGCTGACATATTTTGCACTTACAATATTCACATATCTATCGTGTTTATATTTTATTTTCTTTGTTGTGGATAAGATATTGTACCCCTGCTATTGCGTCAGCGATATTAATGTGGACTAGGGAACATTGTTTAAATAAACGGAAATGGTAAATATCTTGAATAAATAATAGGATTGTGACCACATTGAATATTCATGTATTTACCATTACCCCATCCAATCTCTACTTTCTTAAAAACTGCCAAGATTAAAAAAAACTTAAACCTATGGTATTCGGATTATCATGGCCTGGAATAAAGCATTAAATGGGGCTAAGAATGTTTGAATGGGCGCAGTGGCGTGCGAACTGAAGTAGAGTAATTATTGCTTCATAATTGTGTTCTTTTTCAACACCGTCTTGCAGGAGAGCCACACTTGGAATCGAAGCGGTTTTGACATTTAGGAGACCGGTCTTTGTATAGAGCACTTCAAGTTTAAAAAACAAGGCTGATTGAAGCGGAGGAGCTCAAAGCGGAACCCATTGTAAGCCAACACATTGAGTTTTGATTTGGGACAATGGTGTTTCTCAAATTTCTAGCAAAAACCTACACTCCATCTGTGATCTCAATGTGAGCTCTTTTTTGGGATACTTTCTTTTCTGCGCAATTCGCTTCGTAAAGGAGGCAGATGCGGGGGATGGAGCCTGCATTTTAATTGCCCGATGTATACCTGGGCGCACCGGGGGGGTGGTGCAGTATTAGTACGGTAGCTATTTCACAATCTAGGTTCTGATTAAACACATTCCCTTCACCAATGTAGTACACTTAATATTGAGAAAATATATTTAGGTGCTGTATTCACAATACGCATTAATCTTACTGTGCAGTTTGTCAAATTACTCGTTCACGATGTTGACTCTGGCAAGTTTGAAGTAATTTTCTTTTTTGTTTTTCCTTTGATCAGATAGCATGTGTTTGTGGAGTATTATTTATATCAGTATCCCTTCACGAGTGTGATCGCGAAGCGTCTTTCTTCTCATAGAACTCTCCGTTTCACTCAATAGCATTTAACTTTCAATGAGGTGATCAACTGCCAGGAAACATAATCCGTGCCTCGGGCTCCCCTGAAACTAACTGGGACAAGAAAAGCGGGGATAGAAAGGTATTTAAAGCACAAAAAAAATCTATACAATACTTCTGAATTATGGGAGTTAAGCCACGTGTTTCTTGTCCCTCCTTGGTAATATCCCAATTAGAAATAAGGACATTATTTTTACGGCTGCGAACGAAGGGCTCTCTAGCTAAATTGTTTGTAGAGGAGCTGCAAATATCCCCCCGCCCTTCGGTCTACTCAGCAGTGAACCACGCATTTAAGTTCGTCCTAATGTCTGTCTTTTCTGCGAGAAACGTCTCGGCACCTCTTTTTCAGTCTCCGCCGCACCTGTCTTTTTAAACAAGGGACCTTGTCGTTTATTGCAGGACTCTTTTTACTCTTTTATATAATCTTAAAGAAACTTTTGTTAGGATACCATAAATGCTTGTATAACATAGTCTGCTATATTCTGGCGAATTCGTGATTATTTAATAACTGAAATTGCATTTAGAACATTCTTTGATATACAGAAATGAGCAAAAGATTTGTATAATATGTCCATATAAATCGGCACTATGTTTTTTGTACGAAGTTCGCTGGTAAAAGCGTGTGAAATCTTTATCAACCCTTCGATGTATAAATGTGCAACAAGTTACCCAAAGGACACATGAGTCATTCAATTTTATTTTGTTTTAGTAAAACTATATTTATTTTCGGTTATTGCGAACATGACTAAACGTGGAAAAGGTATCGAATTAATTCGTTGCTGATTGCTGTTCACATAAAAGGACACGTAGCCTACTGTATAAAAGTTAAGATGTAGAAGAACCATTTTGTATGCGCATGTGTATGTGCAGAAGTGCGGTGGACAAAAGCAACTTTAGAGTTACAAATAATAGCTTATTTTGTGTAGTTATTTTAAGGCTTTGTTCTCTGCCTTGAGGGGGATGCGTCCTCTCGCTAAAAAAGTCCTTCTTCACGAGAGCTTTTCATCTGAACTAGAGGTTAACAACCTAATGAGCACTTGGTGAAGAGGTGAAGCGTGTAAATAGGCGCTGGTTTTCCCAAACCATGCGCTCCTTGTGAGCCCTTCTATCTGCTACTCTAACCTCTGCGGCGCTTTAATAAGACTGCGCGATTTCAGCGGGAGTCCCCGGGAGGCTATCCGGGTCCAGCCGTGCTCAGGCTGGGTAACAGCAGCCAGAATAGCCGCTGAAATACCTCACCAGGGTGCTGAAGTGCAGAAACATGCTGTTACATATGTTGGGTCAAGCGTCTCTTTTGTGAGAATGTAAAAAGGTGTAAAAACTCAGTCATCTGTAGCATATTTTATCGGACTGAAAGCTTTGCATGTTTTCTCTTTCTTTCTCTCTCTCTCTCTCTCTCTCTCTCGCTCTCCCTTTCTTTTTTGCGTATGTCTAACGAACTGTTGAAAGAATGTTGAATTTTGAAAGTGCCCCAGTCGCATTTAATTGTTGACTGGAATTTAATTGGAAATACTAGAGGACCTAATTAAAAGGTACTAATTATCTGGGACTGTTAAAAGTATTATAACTTAAACGGGATGTGTGATTTTAATATACAAAAAATAATGTTGGCCTGTTTTCCTAAGGGCTAACTATATTGAAGAGGATGCTGTAGTACTGCTGTGCCATATATGCAGGAAAAACTTTGTACCTTTTGTATAGTTGTGTACATGTTGTTTTAAAATATACCCTTCAACTGTTGTGGCAAGGTTTTATTTACAACTATTTGGGAATGATTAAACGTAGATATCCCTGCAACTTGAAACCATGCCGATTAAACTGTCAATTACCTTGAGGCCATTTGCGGAAATATATAGGACTGCGAAAAATAATACGGCATCACCATTCGACATTTTCAAATCTGCCATCTAATTCTAAGGTACCTGTCACAGGCCCTGTCAAAGACATCCCATCAATAAAGAAGTTTTTCTTATATAGGTTTAGGTGTGGTATCATTATGAACACAGAATTACTTTTTTCGATGGCAATTTTCATTCGTGTGAGATCGCTGCCGAGATAATTACTTTGAATGTCAAAAAGATTTAGTTTAATATCATCTCTATTAGACTGTTGGTTAGGTAATTAAAGGTGCAGATGAAAGCAGCGGGGGAAACAGATGGCATTTGCTTACTGTGATTCAGTGTGTAAACAATTGGAAGTCAGCAGTAGAGACCGCGTCGAAAAGCGAAAACGAAGGCACTGAGAGACATACAGAGGCGTCCACAAAACCGTATGTAGGCTACAATAAAAGCGACTTAAATGTGAGAAGGTGCGTAGGGTCACGAGAATGGGAAATAGGGTGGACTAGCTGTTAAGAGAAATAATTGATAAAAGAGGATACAGTCATTGCGTCAGCAAGAGGGAAACGCATTTGGTCGATAACGCCTAAAGGCTCAGCCAAATATTATTCCATTTCTCCTGTTGCTGTCATGATGTGCTTATTTTGGCTCACAGTAACACAATGACGGTGCTTTAGAACTAGTCCTCCCCTCTCGTGTATCAAGAAGAGCTTCGTTAAGTAAGGAGAAAATACAAAACGGTATTACAGTAGACTTATGATTCCTTGTGGAAATTTTGTATAAATGGAAAATTAACGCAAAAGCAAAGATCCTTTTTCTTTTTTAAAAGCACAATTTATCTTAAATCGACTTTTTTGTATATCTGAATTATATGGAAATGAATAAGTATGACGATTCGTGTTATTATTATAAGTAAAACAATATAAATTTCAAAGTTCAGCGTCGAAGACAACTCATGAATAGGGTTTAAAATATTATTTTTTCGATCTTTGTTTGGTATATTTACACAAAACATGTTTTACCTACCGTTTCAAATTCCTACGAGAATATTTAAAATAACTAATAATAGTAATCAGCTTACGGCCTTAAGAAGTCTGTAATACGTTACTGAACATAATTAAATCCGAGACTAAATGTTTCTGTAAACCTTAAAGACGAAGTTTATAAAACAGGCGCCGTAAGATCCAGGCTGGATTATTAGACTTGAGAACTATTAACATTCCGAATTTCCAAACTAATAGCTGGTTTTATCCCGTGCTTACGAATAATGTAACCGTTGGATATTCCCAAGCCAAAACATCAAATGACACTGAAACTTGAAACACTCGTTTATAAAATCACATGCATAAATGAAATCGAACTGCTCTAGTGAAATTTATATTAGGGTACAAGATCTTCTCATTTTAACTATATGCATCAATATATTTTCTATAGTTCCTGTCCACTTGAGGATTGCGGCCCACTTCTTTGCATGTTGGATTGAATACACGAACAAATGTTTTGAATTTAACGTAAAACTTACGTGATGCAAAGTGTTTTGAATAATGAAGACAAGAAATAGCGGTCGCTGAGGCAGCCCGTGAAGATTAAGCATAACACTCGTACCTTTGAAAGCAGAACGAAATACGCAAATATAATTATTTAAATCCATGCATACCGGTTTTAGCATCATGCACATTTTTAACAAGATCCTCTAGGTGTCAAACAAATTTATTGGATTCCCAAGACATACAACAAGATACTGCTTATTGTAGGCCTATCAAAAATAACAGTTTATTTAATGTCTATTGTGATGCACTCAACGTCGAAATACTGGCGTAACAAAAAGCAACACACGGAGTAATTGTTAATCATCTTTAATTTACGTGTTCCTATGGAAGCAATAATACACTTACGAGTTTATATAAATGTATGTAAGTCCCAGCTATTATCTACAATATCAATATGATTGTGGAAAAGATGACATTTCATTTTTAGAGCATCGATTTTGCATTTGTGAACCGTAGAAAATGCTTTTGATTGATGTAAACAGAATGTTTAAATTGAAATATTAAAGTAGCATTAATTCACATGATTCAAATAAATAGGCAATATAGTTAATTCCGGACAATCTTAATGCTGATATGTCAGACAGTTTTGTTTCCCCCGATTCTTAGTTGTTCCTGCAAATAAAATAAATTGAGTAAAACTGGCTATAAAGAATATCTGAAAAGTTTTTATTCTTTAGCATCACACATAGTATGTATGATTAATCCAAGAAATGGAACTATGAAGTGATACGTTTTCATATTTTTACCAGCATCAATTTAGGATATACGTTATGGTAACTTACCTTATTACTTTACAGACGACTTGACGGTGATGACGTCATCGAAAAATTAACCGGGCTCCCATAATTTGTGCAATAAACTCAATTGGTCATTTAAAATTACGTAATGTATTTTAGTTGTGTAGTTTCTGCAACTTTTTACACTTGCTTGTGGGAATGTGCAAATCGAAAGACAAGTTCAGAAAGGAAGAAAAATAAAAAAAACATTAAACAAACACTGGATACTTCTAGGTCGTTTCGTCCATCTGAAAATAAGAAATGGGAATTAAATATTTTTTGTCCAATATTTATGTCATTGTTTATATTTACTATCGAAATTTTGATTTGTCCTTTAAATTCTAAATTCGCTATTATAAGTAATGTATTTTAGCTCTGCAGGACCTCCTTCAGATTTTGAACACTTGCTATTGAAGAAAGAATTCAGGTGGACACAGTTGAAAAAAATGACAAGCCAATCAGATCGCACCTTCCCCCTTTGACCAATGACAGGCGCCACACTGTTGTCAAATTTGTCTAATGAAAACGTAGGAGCAACAATAGAGAGAGAAGATCTGTATCTAGTGGCAATCTCTCCAGTTAGTTAGTGTCTCACGCTTGTGTCGCTAGCAACGTGAACGCCTTCCGCTGAAATAACCTAAGACCCGATTAACTTCTAATAGATCAAAAGGAAACCTATGGATTTAAAACCAGATATGAAATATATTTCTTCATTGTAACTTTGAGCTTAGACATTCTGAGAACATACCCGAATATTTTGTGTGTGATTGTATTTTTTTTTCCTTGTCAGTTTTTAGCTAGCCTTTTTGTACGCATCTTTCGTATTTTTGGACGTAAATGTGAGGATAGACTTTACAGGACAAACTATCCAAATCATCAGACAAGAAGTTTTTGGGAGACTAAACAAAAGTTTAAAGACTTCGTAACAGACAGTATATGGATGTATTCTTAGTTTAGTACTTTAAAGTTTTACAGGCGGTTTATAATATCGGGAAAACTTTCAATATTATTGAAAGTTTAAACTAAACGCCGTTATTTCTGATCATTTGTGTCCTACCAAATGTTTCTGTTTAATACACTTAGCTAACTGGCTGCTTGCCTTTTGTGTAAATCTAAATGCACACTTTAAAATAATAATTGTAGATGCAATAGCCTATTTAAATTAAATAACCCGATATTAAGAAGCAAATGTGTTGATTACATTTTCTTCCAAATTTCAATAGTGTGGAATTCGGAAATACGTGAAGAAAAAGTTCCAATTGAAGTAACTGTAGTGTTTAATCGACGAGAACATGGATATGCGATCCGAAATCCCTACGGCCACCGCTGGATCCCAAGTTCATCCCGGAGCAGCTGCTGCCGCTGCCTCTATCCCCGTCTCCATGGCTAGCAGCCTGCTGCGGGGCCCCCCGCTACTGCTGCGGGCGACTGAGAAATATCCGCGCACTCCCAAGTGCGCCCGGTGTAGGAACCACGGCGTCGTGTCGGCATTGAAGGGACACAAGCGTTACTGCCGCTGGAAGGACTGCATGTGCGCGAAGTGCACACTGATCGCCGAGAGGCAACGCGTGATGGCCGCCCAAGTGGCGTTGCGCAGGCAGCAGGCTCAAGAAGAAAACGAAGCCCGCGAACTGCAGCTGCTTTACGGTACAGCGGAGGGGCTAGCGCTGGCCGCTGCCAACGGCATCATTCCACCTCGCCAGAATTATGAAGTCTTTGGTTCTGTGAGCAACGAGACAAACTCTGGTGAGCATGAATATTTTGGCTTGCATTTGAGCTGACCTATTTATTGATTGTGTAAAGAGCCTTATTGCATAACAGATAATACACTATGGATTTCAATGCCATACTTTTCAATGAATAAATCAGATATTCTGCATAGATTCTAATACAGCCAGGAACATTTTATAAAAATTACTGATTACTAGAAAATGAACCCTAGAGATTTATGAAGTGACATATATACTGATGAGAATTAGATTATTTAATTAGATCTTTCTTTTCTCCACAGATGGAAATGTCCAAAAATTCGAACTGTTTCCAAAAGCCCAAATGCCAAGATCGGTCACACCACAACAACAGACTCTTGGGAAGTCCGTGTCCACTGACAGTGAGTCTGTTCCCGGGATTTCCTCCCCTGAAATTAGACACGGGTCTGGTTCTGAAAACGGAGATGGAGAGTCCTTCATCAGCTCCCCTGTTTCCAAGGCCCTGAAAGATGGAGAAGAGACCCCTGGGTCAGTCAGTCCGCTGGGCTCTGATTCTGGGTCTGAAACTGAGAAAGATGAGCAGGAGCCCTCGCCGTCCTCAGCCAGCGCCAGGCAAATGAACGCCATCGACATTTTGACGAGGGTCTTCCCTAGTCACAAGCGGAGTGTCCTCGAATTGGTTCTACAAGGCTGTGGGAAGGACGTGGTGCAAGCCATAGAGCAAATCCTCAACAACAGCGGACAGCCTAAGGTCCCCGAAGAGTCCTGGGCTGCTGAACGGATGCTGCAAAGCATGCAACCGCCGTCAGCTTCGGCCCCCCGGCCCATGTTACCCGGAGCCATGAGTCTAAGCAACAGATCTGCGTTCTCCCCCCTGCAGCCGAACGCAGGGCACTTTGGCACAGATCCCGGTGCCTACCCCTTAAGCACCCACCTGGGACTCAACCCCCTGAGGCTAGCTTACTCGGCCCACAGCAGAGGACTCGCCTTCATGACTCCCTACTCCACTGCAGGTTTGATGCCGACTCTCGGTTTCCGGCCTCCCATGGACTACGCCTTTAGTGACTTGATAAGGGACAGATCGATTTTGCACAAAGACCAGGGGTACACCAACGGACTCTACGGGCCTTTGGTGAACAATACCCCCGATAAGCAGTGAGTGACTGTCGGAAAGTCGTGCTTGTGACTTGGTGGGGGTACAGCTCAATTATGAGTGCAGAAGGACATGATGAGATATCCATAGCCAAAAGTGTTCCGCTCTTAGTGAAGAAATAGAAGAGGTGGTTGGAGACGTGTGATCCTAATGGCTCTGGCCTGTACAAACTTTTCTGTTAAATACGTTAACCTGTCATGTAGAGCCTATTCTGAACGTCTGCCCAAAATATATATAAAAAGTGCCACAAATGAAAATTATTGCTTATCCGTTAATTACCAAACAAAGCCCATAACACAAAGACCTCCTTAATTAGCGTGACACTGCAATGTTGGTATGCTTGGATTCTGCGTGGAGATTTAGTTCATATTTTTGTCAGTAACTTGCAATTAGTGCATAGGTAAACTGTTTAAATCAATTGTGGTTTTTATCATTATTTGGTTTGGTACTAGATTAAACCAATCCTCATTAAACCATAAATGATTACTGCTGAAGCCTCATAAGTAACTGGGTGGGATGAAGATATTTTGACAGAAAAAAAGAAAGAAATGCTATCATTATCTGTCTTGTACATTGTGGATTGCAGTTTGGTTGTTTCTATATAAAATCCCACTTTGCAGGGTCCACTTAAACTCAAAAGGTCACACTATAATCATCTATTGAGAATACAGTTCCATTTTATTAATATGTTCTTTTTTCACTCTTTGCCTGTTATTTCTATTATGAAAGCTTTTGCAGCTATAGTTACTAATATTGTCACCAATGTGGGGCTTAAATAAGTGTCAGTCCTTTAAATGTACCCATGTTTTAAAAAGCACATTCTAAGTTATTGCTATAATGTGTAGCTATTTTTCTTGTGTCGATAACATAACACACAGTTTGAACTAATTAATTTTAGGCATTTTCTTTCTCGTGCCTCCTTGTAGTTCTTCTACAAAATATTGTATATTACATTTCTAGATGATTATATTTGTAAATGTACTTTACCCAACATAATCGGCAAAAAATAGTTCTATTTGATGAAATCGCCATTCTTATACGTGCTTTAAGTCTTGCTTTCCTTTTGTTGTCAGCTGTACAGTCATATAATGTGTTGCATTTGCTAGAAATAAATGTTATTTTCTACAAATGAAGGCCCACATATAGTGACTTATTTATTATGTATGCATGTATATGTAGGTGTTTATATATATATATATATATATATATATATACACACACACACACACACACACACACACATCACATGTACTCACATAATTCTGCACGTAAATAATACATAGACAGATAATAATAATAACCAAACATAATTACTATTAATGTTATCAATTTTATATTTTTATTTATATGAATATTATTAATTATTTTGTATTTCAATTACAAATATAAATTATGACCAAATGTAACCTTAAGTAATTTTCCATTTTCCAATGATATCTATTCCATTTCAGATTAATCCTTTCATTCATTCTTATTCTCCACAAATATTACTTACTGTATTTCCTAATAATAATTTTATTAAATGGTGACATTATTTTGTATTGCACATTCACTACAGCACTACCATCATCATCATAATCATCATTATAATTTACTATAGTAAGAGGTTTTATATTATGCCGTTTATCACACACACACACACACACACACACACACACACACACACACACACACACACCTATGTTTCAGTGCAAAATAATAATAGTTAAAATATTTTTCATAATATATGTACATTAAAGCTACACATATGCCATATTACATTGGTGGTGTTACATTATGTTGATTAATTAGATACATCAAGCTTGTTTTCCATTTCATAATTTATAAGTTGTAACTGTAAATGTGAACTTTTTATACCATGTTAAACAATTATAAACCCATGTAAATTGCTTCGGCGCTTACTGGCAACACAGTAATGATAACATTTAGATAAGGGTACGCGGAAAATGAAAGCGACACACACTGACCCGGGAAAATGTGGGCGATGGCACAAAGCCATGAAAACACCACAATAAGGAAGTTCACTGTATTTTTAAATTAAAATTGTGCGGCTCCTGAAATTTGATGCCATGGAAACCTAATCCATCCACTTTCTTACTTGGCAGAGTTAAAGTGTTTACTTTCCCCCGCCAAATATAACAGTGTAAACAGCAGTGTTGGATTGACAGAGCGCCTTCGGCCTTGTTCATTTAATGGCCAGCGGGAAAAGAAAACTAACACTTATATATCTTCGAGACCCCCCCCCTAATATGCTTTTGATAAAGTATATTTGTTGTAATAATATCAGATTTCATTTTGTGATTTTATTTACCTCCGTAAGGCATTCATCCACATGTAATAAAGTTTTATATGAAATCTGTTATCATGCAGTTCCCTCCCAAAGCTTTTTACCCGCTTTTGATTTTCTCTGGGCTAAGTGGAACATAAGAAGCAGCCGTCAAAGTCTGCTTTATCCATTCAAACCAATTTAATGCTGTTCGGTTTAGGCCTACAAGAATAGTAAAAGGCTCAAATTTTTATTGCATTTTATCATAATCTAAGGTGTTAATTGTACCCATTGTTGAGAGGTAATCTGCTGTGTTTGTCGCCAGTATTGTGAAATGCTGTTTTTCGATAGTAACATTATGTTCCTGCTGTTACCATATATGGTTATCTGATAATTTCACAGCTATTGGACTAGTAGGCACACACACACGTTCGTATTCTTATATTTGGAGGGACTGTCCATTCATTCTTATGGGAAAACACTAACCTAAACAAAAACCTTATCCCCTAACCAGCCCTAACCTTAACTATAAGTAAACCAAACACAATATGAGTTTTTTTATTGCAGTCACAGATTCTTATAAAATTGAGTTTCTCCTCGTGGTGTCCGAAAAAATGGTCCCCACAACTTCAGAATAACAGATTATTATAACATTGTGGGAACATTTGGTTCCCACAACGTGAGATATACATAACCCACCACCCCACACACACACACACACACGCACGTCGGGTAAACATATCTTTATGGGGACCGCTCATTCATTTCTATGGGAAAAATGCTAACGCTAACTTTGATAACCTTAACCCCTACCCAGCCCTAACCATAACCAAAAGTAACCAAACAAAATACAAAAGTTTTTGCATTTTTAGTTTTTCATTGCAGTCACAGATTTTTATTAAGTTGAGTTTTCCCTTATGGGGACCAGGAAACTAGTGCTCATAAAGGGAAAAAAAATGGGTAACCATCACGTTGTGGGGACCTTGTGTCCCCATAAGGTAAGGTATGCTCGTTCACACACACACACACACACACACACACACACACACACACACACACACACACACACACACAAACTGAGCGAGAGTAACTTAGATCGTCTTAAAAACAAGTTATTGGGTTATGAAAATTAGTTTATAATGGGTCTACCAATCTGTAGAAAAACTGAAATAATGAATAAACAGCTATTGCTTTAAATCATACCTGTGAAATGGAATGGCACAAAAGCTCAATTGGATTATAACACATATACGACTGGGCTACAACTCTGACATGACTACTGTCACAAAGCCTAAATGTAAGCAAATGTTGGTATTTAAATAAGTGTGGCACTAGAGAATCAAATGTGGGTATATGATCCCACCCCTTTAGTGCTTTATCAGCCAAGTGATAAAGATGTTATATTATATGCTTCTATATAACAATACGTTAACTGAGCTCAACTAAACTTCATGAAAGGCGAGTAATTAGGCCTCATTGAAACAGATTATGTATTGTATACTACTAAATAGTGATGTAGTCACGACCACCAAAACCGAGACCGAATCATTACCAAGACCAGAGTGTACTGAGACAGGGACAGAACCAAGACCAAGGCAGGACGAGACCAAGACAAGAGCAAGACCAAGGTAGGGTGAGACGGAGACAAGACAAAGACCAAGGCAGAAAGTGACCGAGACAAGACCAAGACCAAAGAAGGGCTAGACCAAGTCAAGATCAGAAACAGATTAATGTTTGAATCTATATAACACTACACACTATAAAATGTGGAGCATAGGCACCATCTTGGGGCTAGGCAGTATGGCCTAAAATTTGTGTCACAGTATAATTTGATCCATGGAGTTTTTTCTTAGAATTTCAAAATAGAGTGGTACCTCAGAACTCGAACTTAATTCGTTCAGAACTCCTAAAATCCTAAAAAGTTTGAGTTTTAATTGAATTTTCCCCATAAGAAATAATGGAAAACCAATTAATTGGTTCCCAGCCCCAGAAAATTACACTGAAATATGTTTTTGTTTAGCATTTAAACACAAAATGAACTGGATAAAACAAGAAGAGCATATACTGTACTAAACGCATCTAAGCACATTTATCAAAACAGTAATTTTTAAAGTAAGAAAATAAATGTATCCAAACAATTTGTCCTGCCCCAATGTCCGCTCCTTCCGTGTGCCACGCCCCCTCGTTAATCCCATGTGGAATCCCTGGTGTGATCAGCTGTTTCTGGTTGTTGTTATTAGTCTTCTGTATTTAGTCCGCATTTCAGTATGTTTCCCTAGTCCGGTCATTGTATTGTCCGTCTGCGTTTTGCCTGCCTTACCTGTAATTAAACCCCGTATTCCCCGATACCCTGACGTCTGCGCCTTTGTTTCCGTTCCGTCCCCGCTGGGCACGACAATATTATTATAATTAAATGTATTAATGGTTTATTATTAATGATATTAAAACAATTAATAAGAAATATTTATTTTTAAATGTATTTTATTATATAATAATTACTGTTACTATCATTGTCTAAATATATTTTTACTGTCTAAATATATGTACTCAGCTAGTGTAAACATGCACGATGCTATCATAGCGAATGCGAGGTTGAGACTGAAGCGTTCGTTACATTTTGTTTCCGCTGAGAGACTTGCCGCGTGACTCATTTCCCCCCCGCTTATAAATTATCTTAGGTCGGCGTTCACGGTTTGACTTCTGAGATTCAGATCGAGTTCTACGTAATTTTTTTTGGAACTGGTTGGTTCGACTTTTAAGAAATTCAAGTTATAATGAGTTCGAGAACTGATTTTTTAAAAAATAAGACATACCTTATTGGTTGCATTTGAACTTTGACACAGGCTGTTTTACACCCATCACAGTACTGTGTAAACCCTTTGAATCCTATCCATTTTTGAGCATTTTTCTATCCTTTTGATTTTAGTCTTATTACATTGTATGTACATGAGTTAGCTTTATGGTTTTGTTTTCAGGACATTCGGGGCTACTCATAATACGTCATAATAGTCTTGATATCATTCTTATGAGAAAGAACAACTTGCGCCGTTTGAAATTTCTCAATTTTTAGTCTTGTCTAATATAAAAAATTGCAGGCATTACACATATAATCTGATAATCGTTTAGATTAGAGTGTGGATGATGTGGGAATACAGGGGTTTCATTGGGGACCTTTCTATGGCTTAGTATTATACATGAAGGAAAAGGTACATGGTTAATGCCAGACGGAAATGAATATCTTTGATTTTACATCCATTTGGTGACTTGTTGAAGTTATCTGATAGACAGCAATGTATGGTTTTATATATTTTATTTGTTACTTTACAACATCTGAAAGAAATAAACCATTGTTTAGTTTATGATCTACTGGATAAACACAAACATAACAGCCGGTTTTAGAGTCTAATGCTTAATGCTTCGCTATCGGTTTTTCGCCTATATAAGTTATCATTGGTAAAGTGAAATTTGAGAATTTTTTTGTCGCATTTTAGCCTCAAACAACAAACCAACGCTTTAGCGCGTCATTGTGTTTACATGTAGGAGGTGTTCCAATTACACAACTGGCACGTTCTATTTCAACTGTTTTGACGGAGCTCGAAATTAAACATAGGCCTACATATACAAACTCTTGTGAATAAATATTGCGAAAACATCAAATTATTGTCGTCCTAATAAACAAAATGTTGCGTTTTGTTGTAATTTCTAGTAAAACCCCAGCCCATTTTTGAGTCTTTTTCTATCCCATTATTTATAGGCTTATTATAAATAAATTCTAAAAGAATATTTTCCCCAGAAGGGTAGTGCATAGTTTTCCGTCGAGTGTGAATAATATCGTGGTTTTATGGATTATTTGGGGTGCTTTTTTCGGAAAATGTATGCCTCATTGCGCACAGGATTACACTTGAATATTTTAGCGAACAACGTTGCAACTTAGACTACAGGATCGAGTAAGTTTTCTCCATTGCAAAGATATGCCATTCACATAAGTGCGTTATTCCTACCCAAATTTACGACCCTTAGATTAATTAATCGGGGTGGGCAAAATCAACACATTTCGCGTCTGTCGGTTTCTAATTAACAATCAGATATAGGCCTAATATTAAGCCGGTGTAATAAATACTGAGGAAAATTGATGAGTGATCTTGGCTGGTCTTGAAATAATACCTCGAGTTCTCTATGTCAGAGACAAGATCGAGTCGATTCCGATTCCGAGAAAGTGGTCTCGAGACCAGTCTCGACTTCTACTACACTAATAATAAAACGACGGGGGTTAGAAAAAAAACATGTGATACAACGTATTTTGTATGACAACATCTCCACCTTGTGTCAACAGTTAAAAACGGCAGTTAATTTGTCACGAATCACCTTTTGTTTCGTTAACCAAGATTCAGGTGAACGAATATCCGCACAATAACGAAGACAAAACTGGAATAACAGTGTTTTGCTTAATTATAGGTCTATACCAAATACAAATTAGGCACTAAAACGCCCACAAAAATGTCGGCTGTTTAGTCGAGCATAAGTTTTCGGAAACGCAAACTTATTTCTTATACATAATGTTTTTTATACGTTATTCCTTCGTCGGGAACCGTTTTGCTTTCCACGGTACTAGAAATTAAACTTTTAATAATTTGTCTACAATTTAGTCATCAAAAAAAAAGAAAAAAAAAGAATGTAGGCCTATGTAAGGTTTATTTAATTTTTTTAATTTTTAAATTTCGGAATGCAACTCGATAGCGGATAAGTGGGGGAGATAAATGCAGGGATGAATAGATGACAATATTGGTTCACTACAAAAACTTACCCTGCTAGTCAGTCAGATTAACTCAGAAATGAGTAGAATGGTTAATTGGTTAACTGGAGATGAGTAGAGACATCACCAGAGACACGTGAAAGCAAGTTAAAACCAAAGAATGGACAGTAGCATTGTCACATTACTATAACTATCAGTTATTAATTGATTGATAGATATTTTAATATTCACTCAAGTATTTTATTATTCTTTTGCTTTGTATGATTGATTAAAGTAAAGTCCTGTGGAAATCCCATTGTTTTAAAATCCTTTGGGAGCATTTGGTCTCTAGAAACAAAAGCATCAGGGGGGACAAAGCAATAGGGGGACTTTTCTCAGATTCAATGGAAGGCAAATGGGACTTTCAAGGTTCATCGCAGAGCGGCCCAGAAGCTCACCTCAGTAAACACTTGCCAGAGTGCTGTCAATAAAATGCAGGTGACTGTATCTTTATTGGTATTACTCAAGGTATTACAGATACAGATAGATAGACAGATAGATAGATAGATACATAGATAGATACATAGATAAGTATGATTAGATTTAGTTTGGAAT
>JAODJW010000033.1:9385872-9411510 GCA_026777045.1 Hyperopisus bebe | reverse complement strand
GCAGTTCTGAAGGCGAAAGGGGGTCAAACACCGTATTAGTATGGTGTTCCTAATAATCCTTTAGGTGAGTGTATATCTATATATATATATATATATATAGGTCTAAATGCACATAAATATATATTGCACATTATTCTGAAGTAGGCCTATGTAGTTTTCTAAGAGAAAAAAGATAATTAATACAAAATCAGCCAAAAATTTGAAATAATAACAATAACAGGGTCCACCATATATTAAATTGTTGTAATAGGTAAATTGTTGATAATAGGCCTATATGTTTAAATCTCCCCAAGAAACAAATGTGCAGATGATCCAAAATAGGTTAGATTCAAAGAGTTAAACTACTACATTAATGAATGGTTATGAAGCAACAGAGAATGATGACAAAAGTGAATGGAGTCAATCTCGTCAAGGCTTCCATGTAAGGCCATCTCCAAGTTTATAGTAACCAATGGCCATTTTCACATTATTTATTGAGATATTTGTACTGTATTTTATATGATTCTACACCTTCTGCAATTTAAGCTCCATTTCAATGTGATATTTATTTATGCAAGAATGTCAATCTGCTCTGTAGGAATGTTAATTAATTGTTAATTGATCTGCCATACCACTGTTTCTTTAGATACTATGTGCAATTTTCAGCACTAAGTCATAGGACAGCACCCCAAAATATGAATTCAGCACTTAGGTGACAGTAGGGTGATGGCAAATGTACCTAACATTTATTGTTTGATTAATTGGATATGGATGTGTTTTTGTGATTATCAAAGTAAGTTTCAAATTGGCTGCAGCTCTGCTGGTTTTTCTGTCAGCCTCAGCACTCGAAATGCTGTAATGTTATATTCTGCTATATGAAATATAGTAGTATTCTTTTAATAAAAGTACTTCTACACCTCTGTATTTGTCATTTAATTTGTATAAATATTTAGATTCACAGCTCCAGAGAGGACAGGAAAATATGTCCAAAATTAGTACAGCATAATCTCTGGGTTATCCCACGACAACTAAAAAGTGCAATGCTTAGGCAATAGGACTTATATATATTTATGATTAATAAAAGTTAATGTAATGTATCTACTTTAAATACCTATACAGTATAACCAGCTAAACAACCATGTATAACACAATGGTTCAGTCTCATTATATAAAAAAATAATTTGCGAATCTCGAAATGATGAGTTTTATGCATCTGTGGGATTTACAGTTACTCTTCTAGTAAAAGTCCCACGAGCCCATATTAACCCATCAGTCTTATATTTTTTCCCTCTCATTTTCAGAAAAACCACCCTGACAAACTTCTTTTGTCACCACTATTTATGTTAATCCAGTTCCCATAATCCCTCAACCCCCTCCCAAAAATATACCTGTATCCACCTTGTTCCTATTTTAGGAACAATTATGTTTACTAACCTGATCAGAGTAATTCTCACATAGAGGGCTGGTTACATGTAATGTGTGGGCACTCATGTGCTTAAAACTAAAGGGTTTATTGTTAAAATGTAATCTTAAAGGTAAAATTTTGGGTCACCTTCTCTTTCACAAATGAGCCAGAGTCACTCGAGTGCACCAGCTTCTATTAAAGGAGCAGGCAAAATGATACAGGTAATTAGTGTAATTATTACTATATGTATTACTATATGTACTGTACTAATTATAATGCTACAAATTTAGTCATAACAATACAGACATTAATTACAGCCTTCCACAGAAAGAATGTGTTATAGTTCTCACCCATGAATTATAAAAATGGAAAACCTCCATTAATAACAGCTAAAATCCCAGGCTCATGGCTGGTCATGAAGAGTCCAGGCAGAACCACAGGTCAGTACCAGAGTGCCAGAGCAGTTTAGTGAAAATTGCCCGATGCAGTATCTGGATTGGCTGGTTGCTGTCACTTCCTGAGTAGCACCATAATGATGGATCTTATAAACTGCTCCATTTTCCTTATGCCGTCCTGGGTGTGGTTGGGTCTGAAGCCCATCCAAAGGGGTACAGTGCACAGTGTTTGCATGCATTTCCTCTGGGCAGTGCAGTTTCCTCCTGCATGTATGCATGTAGATGAACTGGTGTCCTTATTGTGTGCGTATATGACACATGGTGGATTGACATCCTGTTCAGGGTGTCCCTAACGATGTGCTTTCAGGCTCATCCTGATTATGCAGAGGATAAACACTTAAAAAGGATGGGCGTTGGATTACTAAAGAGCTAAACTATCATACTTTTTTTATTTTTTGTAATTATTTATCATGAATTAGTGGAACTTCTTTTGGTAGTTTGTGGAATTATCATTCTCTCGTGAATTTTTGCTAGAATTCCTTGCTCATACATATAAGGTAAATACAATATAGTTAATAATACAACAGAATTTCTCATTGAGCACTTTCTTGTTGTAACATATTAGCAGTGGGACACATTGTCTGCTGAATCTGCATCTGTTTTTTATTTTCTTTGCGGAACATGTTTTATTTTAGCCTGGTTTCATATCACACAGATATGTCCACATTCATTCCCACAGTCCTTAGCCCTGCCAGCCCCTTTTAAATGAACTTGGTTTAATTCGCTGCCAGTTGCTACTTGTCTGATTAATTATGTATGAGTGTCTTTTGGGTGCGCTTAGGCTACACACTGAGGAGAGCTTGTTGCTGCCTTTCATCATGACTAGCCCTGTATTTCTTCATCTGCCAAGTATAATTAAGGTTTGAAAACTGTTTGTTTGTTCTCAGCTTTTTGTTTGTTCTCTGGAGAAAATTTTTAAATTCCAGATTTCTACTACAAATGGTCACTGATCGACCAGTCTCAGAATGCACGAGAATCATCATCTCTTCTATCCGTTTTTCAAGAGCACCTGTTAGATGCGGCCTTCCATCCATCTTCCTTAATCACTTACCCACTATAGGGTCACAGTATCAGGTAATTTATTCTTATCGAATTGTCATTGCATGAATGCCTGCTCATATCCAACTATTGCATCTTGAAAGTTTGGGGTAAGTATAATGATTCTCCTTGTCAGACATGCTTGCTGTGCGCCAAATGAGTAGCTGTTTTTTCTGTGTTGGGCAATATGGTGGTTTTGGGAGCAGCACCGTAACTCACACATCCATGATTTTGGGTTCGATTGACACCCCTAGGATCCTCTGGTTTGCTTACATTGTTCATAACGCTGTAAGTGTGTGACCTGGTGTCTCCTAATTGTCTGTAGTGCTTGTCCACTGGTTGACTGGCATCACAACCAACTTGAACTCCACCTTGTGGCTCCGTGCTGACAGCAACCCTACGTTGGATTAGCAGGTATGACTATGCCATTCCAAGCTTATGACTGACAGACAGGCATGACTGGTGTGAGTAATGTGCCCTCTTGTTGAGGTATCTACTCCACCTGCAGCAAATCCTAAGAAGGTATTCTCACATACATGGGGAGTGTCATGGGGGGTGGGAGGCCACATTAATAAGAAATGTCATGAATTTCCGATGCGGTGTCAGATAAACTGTGTCAGTGGACTTCTCCCTGTCTGGGAGACTGAAGCATGAAGTGACGACTTCCTGACAAATGGATGCATGCATGAAGCAATGGCCTCAGGCTTGTCCACAGCCACCTCTCCTCTGTCAGGAAGTACGACCGTCTGATTTAATGGTGTTGCTCTCATCACGTGGGAAGCCAGGCTGTCATCCAGAGTGCAGAGGACTGACTGACGAAGCATCGGGAACCTAACTGCCACAGTTTGTGCTCATCAGATCAGAGACCCTGACCAATTAGCTAGTGAAACCTTGCAAATTTTCTTTTCGGCCTTTGGTATTTATGAATTAACAGGTTAACCTGTGACCAAGTTAATTACAAGAAGCCAGAGAGGGCAGGAATGTATTTAATGACATTTTGTTGGCCATGAATTAGAGGTCAGGTCTGTTGATGGCGTTGTGTGACATTTCCTGAATGACAAAAGGACAGTTTAGCATCTCATTATGACAATACTTATGTACCTGCATTAAATATCTTATTTGAGAAAATGAATGCCTATTTTGCACCAAAACAGTCGGGTATTCTTTACAAAGAGGCCTTCATTAAAACGGTGGCAATGACAATTTTTTTTAAGTGTGAGACTAGACTTAAACTTAGAACTGAACAGCATAGCAGAGAGATGAAGCAGGCAGTCTATTTGCCCCCCCCTTTGCTAGATTACAGAACCCCTGTAAAATATCACATATGAATCTACTCGCCATTGCTGCTTGTGATGCCTTAAACCAGTAAAATGATGCAAATTTAGCCTTTCACTTGAATGTACCCCCAGGGCTGCCAACTTTGGTCTGTTGACTGGAGTGAGATTTTCAATTCAAGACGAGTCTGCATACACATGCACATGCATGTATGTAACAGTTTTATTACCTTGTAAATAGTGCGTAGGGTTTGCAAACTACCCCAACACTTTTGACGTGGCTAATTTTAGGTTTATAATGGAATAATATGGATTCACTGTAAGATTTCTTGCGTGAGCATGAAAGTCTGAAAACATGAGTGTCACGCCAAGATGCGTGAGAGCTGGCAACCCTGTGTACCTAAGGAAACGCCTTTCCCCGTGCAGCTCTGGATGGATGGCACTTCCTGACAGGGCACACACTCACTCACACACCCGTTACAAATGAGATGCGTTCTTTAAATCTGACTTAAATCTGACGATTTAATAGTTCCTGTTAGAACAGGAACATAAGGTTCTCATTTAGCATCAATTAGTCAAATTTTGGTCTTAGTATATAGTACATATTTACTGTACTGTACTGTTCTTTGAGCCAACAAACTGATGAAACTACATACAGTTAACATCGCAAAGTAGTGCGTAGGTTCATTATTACGAACTATTGTATTTAACTCAATTTTTGTAACGTAATGGCAGTCTGCCCGTAACTATGAATCGTCTGTAAGACCACAGTGCTACCTAGGGACTGGCTGTATTGGCAATCAAGAGACGCCAGTTAGCAACTGTATTGGATTGTGGGAAGACACCAGGGTACCCAGACCAAACCAGCACAACACTGAGAGAACAGATGAATTCCACACCAACAGAACATATGTGGGATCTGAACCCCCCCTGGAGATGCGAGGCTGCAGCGCTACCCGCTGAGCCACCATGCTGTCGGCAAGCTGTACTGGCAGTCCATGCAGAGAAGTGTTATTGTGCATTGTTGCCAACGTACTACTGCACACGAGGTCTGATCTGACATTCTTATTCTAGTGGTGTACAGCCAACCTTCAGTATCTTCCGCTGCTCAGCTTGCTGCCTTTAAACCATATAGATAATGACTTGCTGCCTGTAGCAGAAACTCCCTCTCTGTTGCTTCACTATGACTTTTCTAGCTATAATGTAAGCATTTCCTGCTGTAACTTTACAGTTACTTTTCATTCGATTTGCATTAAATTTGATTTTTCATTTGGCAAAGGTGATGCTTTAATAACTGAGCATAACTTTAGCTAGCTGTCCGCAGTTGGCAGCTTGATAGAACAAACAGAATAATTGGTTGTAAAAGATGTAATACGTTGTCCAAAGATTATAATTGTGCATCATTATGATATAAAATGATACATCATTGGCATGATGTATTGCAAGAAAGCAGCATTTGAACCAGAGTTTCCCAAGAAGCATTATCTAGATAGAATTTTTTAGTAGTTGAGCAATGTTGGCTCTTTGAAATATTTTGTGGTGATTAAAGGTATACTACTTCTTCCAGGGGTGTGGCTTAAAAATGTATCACACCGACAAAATACGGGTCATATCGAATATTCCGAGTGGGGTACGTATTCCTAAAATTAGAATTTACCAAGCGAGATATTATGTGCCCTGAACATAAATTTGTCGTATTCAGGGCCCGGTGAATCTCTCCTACTTGTAGTATCGGCTGACATTGCGCCACATTTTTTATACCAGTACTGAGTCCAAGTTCAAATTCTGAACACTAGATGGCAGCGTTTCCACATGAACAACAATTTGGCGGATAAAGGCAAAGCGCGGCTGCTTAGTTGACGGCAAGGTCAAACAGAAACCATTCAAGTGCATTTTGGTTTTGCGCAGGGTGGAAATTATTTTAAAAGGAGACGAATAGTGATTTTATCGAATTGCACAGCAATGCTTAGATAAATTTCGAAACAGTGCAGATGTTTTTTTTTTAATCAAGAAACAGGCTTGGATATAAAACTTACAAAAATGTTCAACGTATAGTTTAACAATCAAGTAACACTGTTTTGTATCTCAGATTATAAAAGTAGAATAGTTTTCTTAAAAGTCTATTTCATTTCATTTATAAGAAGATGGGTTTTTTCTGGAATAAACGCCCAGCATCAATTGGCTTAAATAGAAATAAATTTGATTATGCAACATGAAGGCAAAGGCCACTGTTCGACCAGCAGTACTGTTGTCAAATGCTTGCATCCCTCCATCTTTCAGCTACATGTCCTTGTCGGAATTACTGAAGCTCTTGGATTATTTCATTTATAACTGGTTTCGGTACTGCTGTCCTTCCGATATTTGATTTTCAATTATTCATATTCAGCTGGACCTAATGGCGCTTGTGTCCATTTTTCAGAGACAAGGTACAGCCATTGAAGGTGGTAGATGCAGCGTGTAACATTGGCAGTTGTTGGTTAGTAATAGATAGTAAAGACTGGGTAGCTGCAAAATGAAATTCCATTGTGTTCCCTTGATTGGTTAATAGTAGTGTAACATACTTTCAAACAGACCGGGAATCCAGCTGCATTGGAGAGATGTTACATCCCTGCCCTCCGCATGGGCAAAAAAATTAGCTCCACATTGACTTGTGCTGAAAGTCAACAAAAAGTTCTAAGCTTTTTAAACCTGGCAATGTATCAATGGATTATTTTTCACTGCGGGTCTACCTCAGTGGCGTGTAGATATTCATTAGGAATCTGTTTTGCTGGGCTTCTGTCATGCCCCTTATGTCTACCAGAAGCGAGCTGAAATACACTGTAAGTAGCCTGACGCCTTGACATTTACTGACCTAATCACACTGTAACAGCTGCCGCTGTGCCTGGCAGTTCAGAAAGCTCTAAGAGTCATTTTTAAAACTTTAAGAAGTTACCATACTATGCCATTTATTTTCCTATTTAGCTAGCTGTTTGCTTATATCTTGGTACTTTAGTATTTTTGTGATATAAGAGATGTGCAAAGAGGAACATGATACATATCATCAGCCAATGCATTTGCAGAACAAATAAAATCATGTCAGGAATATACACAACTCCTAAAATCACAGCTGGGGTCAAAATGAAAAATCAAAAATTAGGTATATATACAACAATATGCAAATCCATCTATCCATTTTCTGAAACTGCTTGTCCAGTTCAGGGTCGTGGGGGGTCTGGAGCCTAACCCAGAGGCTATGGATGCAAGGCAGGGAACAACCTAGGATGGGGCACCAACCCAATATGCAAATCACACCAGGAATGTACAGGATATGTAAAATCCCAGCAGGAACCTACATAAATAATAATAAAAAAACACAGCGGGGATGTATACAGTGATTAAAATCACAGCAGGAATATACAGAATACATAAAATCAGAGCAGGAAGCTACATGAATATAGAATCACAGTTGGATATACACAATAATTAAAATCACATCAGAAAGCCACGTGAATATAAAGTCACAGCAGGAATGTACACAATAATTGAGCTCGCAGCAGGAATGTACACAATAATTAAAATCACAGCAGGAATGTACAGGATACATAAAAACACAGCAGGAACCTACATGAATATAGAATCACAGTTGGAATGTACACAGTAATTAAAATCACAGCAGGAACCTACATGAATAAATAGAAACAGCAGGAACCTACATAAATAAAACAAATTATAGCAGGAACGTACACAATACTTAAAATCACAGCAGGAACCAACGTGAATATAGAATCACAGTTGGAATGTACACAGTAATTAAAATCACAGCAGGAACCTACATGAATATATAGAATCAGCAGGAACCTACATAAATAAAAAAAATTATAGCAGGAACGTACACAATAATTAAAATCACAGCAGGAACCAACATGAATATAGAATCACAGTTGGAATGTACACAGTAATTAAAATCACAGCAGGAACCCACATGAATTTTAAAAAATTGCAGCAGGAACATACACTATAATTAAAATCAGAGCAGGAACCTATGTGAATATAAAATCACAGTTGGATATACACAATGATTTAAATCACAGCAGGAACCTACAAGAATATAAAATCACAGTCGGACATACACAATAATTCAAATCACAGCAGGAACCTACGTGAATATAAAGTCACAGCAGGAATGTTCACAATAATTAAACTCGCAGCAGGAATGTACACAATAATTAAAATCACAGCAGGAGTTGTACGGGATACATAAAATCACAGCAAAAACCACTATGAATATAAATCACAGTGGGAATACATACAGTAAACAAAATCACAACATGAATGTACAGATGCATGACAAATCACAAGCAAAACTACATGAAACATTTCATTATCCTTTCCTGGATAATACATTGAGCCAAAGGTTTACAGTGTGGGCTGCCACATTCTCTCCTTCCCTGCCCAGGCCCCTGTATTCTGGAAATTCCCATATGCTTTTGCTTTTCTGCTCAATTCCAGTGCCACCTGTTTCTGTTGATTGCCCCCCAAGACCATGGGAATGATTAGGTGTTGCTTAATTGCTGAAAAGGGGATGCTGACTCATGTCCAGTGCCAGGGCACCTGCCCTCCAGACATGCAATGATGTCATTGGCATGGAGGGTGAGGCCTGGAAGAGGACTCCAGGTTCCTCTGCATCTTTCTGCTCCAAATTCATGTGCATATTAATACATTGCTTTGTCAGCATCTGAGGTTATATCATAAATTTAAGTCATAGCTCATATTTTCCATTTGTCCATCTGACAACCCAAGTAACTCCATGCCATTGTAATTCTGTGTTTGTTGTGTGAGCATCAGGAGACTGGGAAACACTGAAAGGTTGTAATAAAGGAGGAGAGTAGTAGTATGTGACAGGAGCACCATCTGCTGGGCACCGACTGGAAGTAGTGGAAAAGTTAGAACAAGCCACTCATGGGGACAACGGAAATTGGTAACAGTTTCCAGGACAGCCTAATCTAAGATGCATTGGTTTTTGATGTGACAGCTATTCCCAGTGCTAAGATTATTGAATTATTATAGTAAATACACAGAATGTAAAATGTAAAAATGGGGATAAATAGTTAATAATGACTCAGTCATCCATCCATAGTCATTAATGCTGTCCAGGGTCACTGTGAGCCTGGAGCCTATCCCAGGAAACTCGGGCCAGGAGGCAGGGGGCATGCTGGACGGAATGCCAGCCAATTCCGGGGCACGGCTGTTTTAGAGCCTGCAATTTACCTAACCTCATGTTTTGGAGACATCAGAAACACTGCACACACGGAGCTGAGGCTGGGAATTCAACCCACAAGCAGAGATGAGTGAGACCACAGTGATACCCACTAAGCCTCCCCATAAGCAAGCCATATTACACCTAATACAAGTAACGTCACTGAATCACTGCACTATCCAACCGTGTTCCTGTTTCTCTTACACTGCGCTGTAATGAATAATTAGTCAGGAGAAGACAAATAACCACAGGGCTTCCGGGAACTGACGAGATCCATTTGGTTTATTGCACCTCGTGTAAAATGCATTCTCATTTTAAGAGGCCTGCGTGTGGTCTATACAGAATCACAAATAGACCAGAAAAAAAACCACCTTCGATTCTGGAAATGCTGGGGAAGGTTCACCATCTGGAAATTTACAGGTCCCAGAAGGGTTTAGAAAAGTCTTGCTGTTAGAAAGAAGGAGAGACAGATGTCATCACAGAGACCACGGATACTCTGAATGCATTCCTAATTACCCATCCATCTTCTAATCACTTATCCTGGTCAGGGTGGGGTAGGGGGGTTGGACTGTATTTCAGGCAGTACAGGGTACAAGGTTGGGGTGCATCCTGGATGGCTTGAACCCTTGACCCTAGAGATGTGACGCAGCAATGCTAACCACTGAATGCTAACCTCAGTCCTAATTATGTGTTTTTTTAATTATACTGACATGTTCATTAAAGATAGCTGGTATAGGCAGATTTTTGCTGTCTTATGTTCCTCAGAATGTAGGTTCTGCTTCTGAAAGCTGAACTCCAGTACAGCTGCTTCCTAACCTAGATTTATGCTCATCTGTTGCTTCTGTTCATCCCAGCTATACGTTAATGCAGTCACGGGAGGTAACAGTGGCTAAGGATCGAGTCGTACCTCAAAGGTTCCGGATCAAGTCTTAGTGGTTCTGGTGTAGCTTTGTGCAAGAGACTTAACCTGAATTACTTCAGTGAAAAAAAAAATCCCTAAAATGGGTATAATTGTAAGATAAAATGCTTTAGATAAAAGCCAGCCTTGGGGCATTGCTTGCATCGGAGGTATCATGCTGGCTGTTAGTCAGGAACGCATTAGTGGTTTGGGATGAAATCGTGTTAGCATCGTGCTGGCGAGGTCTGCCATGCAAATCCTGACAGAAATGTTGCATCAACAAATGACAGCCATAGCAGCGTAGTTATATGGATAAGCATGGATTTTACTCCCGTTTGAGGACCTAAAAACCTAAACAAACATTTTGGTGTTCAATACATGGATCGACGAAGAAGATCCACATCGTGCGAAAATAACATGTAGTCAGCTAATACGTCTTAAGATTAAATCGGTTAAAATTTAAAAAATGCACTGCTTGTGAGTCAAGGTGCTTAAATATAAAACTGAAAGTTACTTTATCAAATAATATATAACATGTGAATGTTATTGCATTATAATAGATATTGTAATATATTTTCACATAATATATTAGCTACACATAGTTGCTATTTCGAAATCTTTCTGTGTTGTATAAACTGTGTGAGCTTGTGTTGTGTGTATCTGTGCGTGTTCCCTGCTATGGACTGGCATCGTGTCCAGGTTGCACCCCAGCCATATGCCCTATATTGTCTGGGATAGGCTCCAGCCCCCCCCCGCAATCCTGAGCAGGATAAGCAGCTGGAAGATAGATGGATGGATTTTGTATGTGACTTTCACAGCTGGGTAGATTAAGGGGAGCATTTGTTCTCACTCCAGAATTTAACCCCACATTGGAGCTTCTTATTCAACTCGTATTGCATTAAATACCTTGAACATCTCAAGAAAGCGTTTAATGGACACAAATTTATGACACTACAATATTGATTAACGTGAGCTACACACATATTGAAGAGTATGGCTGATTTCTTAGCACATTAATTAGAATTCTGATTAAGATTCTCCTAGGGTTCCAAAGGAAGGGAACGGAGGAACATAGAGTGTACAATCGCACCAAATTTTCTGCTATATTAACCGTGTTCTAATTCGGGACTGCATTTTTCACAAGGGCCCCTGTATCCTTCCATGAAACGCTGAACTTATCTATTGTCTGATACAGGGCAGCAAATATCACATTCTGTGTTGATGTGAAAGCTCTAAATGGCTTAATGACTTACATGCTGTATGTTAGCCATTAACATGGATTCCATAGTACTATCATAATTAGACCTACAAAAAAAAAAAATCAAAGCTGGGTCAGTTCTGTCAGCCTTTGGAAGTAAATGCGGTATGACAGAGAAATACCATGTTCACCATCGACGAAGAAAGAAGCTGGGTATTGTACCTTTGATGTAATGAGGAAACCTACATGAAAGCTGTATTATTCTGAAATGAGCTTAACTACTGCAAGCTTCTGAGAGAAGTGCCTTAGCATGCAGTTGTAGCTACTTGCACTTTGATACCCCAGGATTTTGCCTTTTTGAAGCAACCTTGATATCTGCTGTACTTACAGATGTTAGCCAATGAGGTAGAATGCGCCGGAATGGCAGAGCACAGTCTGCATGCTACCTTTACCTTTCTGATGAATTGCTGGCTTTACTATAATCTAATGTGGTTCTTCTGCTCTCTGTACGATGTAATTAAATATATGCGTCCTGCTGGGATGCGCTGGGCATACTTTTGGTGCTAATTATGTTTATTTCAAGCCCGATTCAACAAGGGACAGTAGCGAGAAAAAGTTAGTTAGGTACTCTGAGTCTCTGTTAATCAGGCCATATTGCACTTGAACAGAATTATGTAGTAAAGAGAAGGTGACCAAACCTGGGTGGTTTTCTATATGACAGGACAAGTCAGACCCACACCAACACTGTCTGGAACAGCCAACTCCAATTATCCTCTTTTCAAAAGGCCAGTATCCTAAGCTTACATGCTTTTTCATTCAATGACCTTGGCTGATTAAACCGTTTGTTCAATAAACATATATATATATATCCATCCATCTTCTGACTGTTTATGACCCCATATAGATATGGCAAGGTAAAATACTGTTATTTGTCAATTAAGAATATTTTTATTATTTTGACTTGGACGAAGATTAGATCACTTTTTCGGAGCTATTCATGCAGAAATCCAGATATTTCCAGAGGGCTCACAAACTATTATTGATCATGGTAGCAGTCATGGATAAAAGCCTGGAAGATGAATGGATGGATGGATGAAAAAAGCTACTTAATTTTTGTGTCTTCAAAGAGAAAGATATTGGCCCTGTTAATGTTCTATTGACTCAGAACGTGTGATTCTTTAGGGACTCCAGCTGCTTTTTATTATTCCCTAAGCTATGACTGATTTTGTTCTTGCAATAGAACTTCTGTGCAATTTACAAAATTTAGTGGCTGTACTAGGAAAAAAGGGCAGCATTTTCTGCAGAACAGGACTGCCAAGATTACCTAATAAATTACTTAATATATTCTGCAGTATCTAATAACTTTCCCCAAAATCTTGTTCTGGTTGATTTATGGTTCTCCGCCCCCCACTTAGCTGTAGAGTTCTACAAATCTGGATGTAACCCCTGGTCTGAGACAGGGCCCTATTGTTTGTACTGTTTAGGTTCCACTTTTCGTCTCATGTTAAAATGCACCAGGCCCCTGGGGTGAGAGCAATTTCCTTCCCAAAGATGTTACTGTTGCTGAGAGAGAGCCAATGTGGATTGTAGTGTTCTCCAGTGCCGGAATAATACCCCTGACACTTCTCTGGATACGCTCCTTTTTTCAGCTCTCGTCACTGTGGTCTTCAAATATTTAACATCCTTTTCTGCCAAGTCCTTTGAGGAGCCGTAGAACAGTGCAAAGGTCACATGCACAGATCCTGTTCTGAACACACCAAGGAGTCATTTTCTGGGACAGGCAGCTTTCGCCGGTGAAACTTTCCTGCATAGTGTCAGAAGTTAACTGCTGCTAGTAGCCGATACAACAGAGCACACGCTCCTGTGCTAGGAAAGAGCTTCAATCACATCTAGACGTAAGGGAGCCCCTAGGAGCAGGTGGTGCGTAGACGCGCCTGCATTGTCAGGGTGGAGTCCCTCCCAGAGTCCGCGTGGCAGCTCCTGAGCCTGCAGCATGGCTGGAGTGTTCTGATATCCCTGACACTTTAGACAGGCTTGTTCCTCTTTGTTGAGTTTAGGTCACCAGTAATAGCTCCAGCCCAGAGCCTTCACCTGAGACTCTGCACCATGCAGATGCAGCTATTCCAGGACTTTCTTGCTGAGGGATGTCAACACTCACCCCACCCCCACAACACCGGACTATCTTGGACATTCGTTTCCTTTTCCATACCGCACCTACACCTCTCAAGTATCTGCTCTTTCACCCTGTGTAATGCTGGATCTTCACCCGCCCTCCTTCTTGCAGCATTTTCTGAGACGACACATATTCCACACCCTGTCCTCCAGGCCAGAGGACTGGAAGTGGAGGTGGAAGTTAGCCATCTCTGAGATTGCAGGTGATCACATTTGCATGTGCATAAAATGTCAGTAGATTCCTGGGGCCGAAGTGGGAAGTGCCTGTTGTTGGCCTCTGCCACATGGATACCTGTGTGATAGCAGCCGCCAGTCAGAGCCAGGTCCTCTTAGATGAAGCCATAGTGTCCTACTGAGGTGGCTTTTCTGTGCACGAACTCCATGACTTGCTCTTTGCCATCTGATATGTGATGGGCCAACTCTCCTCCAATGACATTTTGTGTTGCTTCCCATGACAGAATGAAATCTTTCTTACCAATCAGAATGTAACTTTTCTGCTTGCACCAGCATGAGATTTTTTTTCCTGACATCCACCTACTTGCCTGTTGTGATATCCTAACAGTCATAGGCATGCCATTTGGGGGCAGTCAGGTGACGCCCACCTTGTCTCTCATTTGGTACGAAACGCACTCCATATGAGTCAGCCACTGTCCACTCACATAACAATTTAATTACAGTTTTTCTTTAAAGGCTGCACTCCTACATGCAGGACAATGCCATGATTGGGCAAACTTCTGATTGTTACAGGATGCCTAGAATGACATGCTGTGGATTACTTTCAATTTACGCAAAACTTGCTTTTTTCTTTTTCAAAAATGAAAAAACTATATAATGCTGCATGTTGTTTGCTCATATCTGGGTATTATTGCTGACAAATGTGATATTTTAGATATTTTTATATATTTGCTTATGGACATCTGCTATGAGTTCCCTTCCTTCCTGAGCTCTGGTACTATATGTTTCTTATCCTTAGCGCCCCCCAGTGCCAGCTGTTGTACATACCAATCCAAGTTGAATTTCTTATAATATTTCACCTCTGCCCCGTGCAAGTATCCTGCGGTCTGACCAAGCATGGTTTTTGCTAAAAAACAGACAAACTTTTTCTGTCTCCAAATGAAATGTCAGCATTCCACCTGTAAGAGGCGATACAATTATATTTTTCATTTCCCTCCGGTAGGAATAACCCGGGGGAAGTCAATGCTACCAGGAGAATATCGAAGAAGTCATGAAGGTCAGTGAAATGCTGCATTTATGGGCAATTGAGCCTCATCTTGGGACAGAAAAACACAAACTCACTTCATGTTGAGAGTGCCATAATCTCTGTGGGTGGAGCTGAGCTGTTTTGGAACAATCCTCGGGGAACCAGTGTGCCTCTGAGTGCCTGTCTTCACATGTGCCTGTTCACCCAGTCAGCTGATCTTTTTGGGATGACTCTGAGTGCCTGTCTTTATGTGCTTGTGCCTTTTCGTCGAATCAGCTGATCTTTTCCTTATTTTATTTACAATCTTCAGATCCTGTCATTCAGACCGCCCCCATTGTTAACTACATTGACTTTTAATTTAGTAACAAGGACTTATAATGATCTGATCACTAATACAGAGCAAAATAAAGATTGTTTAAAGGAACTGAAGATTCATCAGGAACCTAGAAAATGAACATATTTACAGTTTATACTTCATAGTTCAGTCTTTTTGATCTGTCAGTCAAAATAGTTTTATGGGACAGAATTAAACATTGTTTATATGTTATAGAATCTGCATAGCTTTGCTCTTTTTCTTATGGGAAGATTACATCCTTTGAAGCTTCAAAATTTGACAAAAAAACCTACCTCTGATCTAAATCTATGCTTCTCTTAGCAAGTCATATGCTACAGTAACACCGCATATGATGTTGACAGTTAATTTGATTCGACCAGGGTCTTTCTTCTGTTTAGGATGGGAAACTTTTGACATTGTTTCCTGGCAGCATTTTCAAGTTTTATGTAGAGTTGAGGGAAATTTGTACAAGGGGCATGTTTGTTAAAAATCTGCAAGGTGTTGAATACTTTATTTATTTTGCATTAAAAAAATTCTCATTCTGACACTGAGTACTTCCCTGTCTACTGTATATTCTGTTTTTGTACAACATTGTGTTGCAGTTAAACTTTTCTTTGTAGCTGACAAACTGATTGATGGTGATTTTGCATTCTGAAACCAGAGGTGGGGACTCGAGTCACTGAATCGTGACTTGACTTGGACTAAAGTCACAAATTTTATGACCTGTGACTTGACTCAGCAAAACTGATGGAAAGACTTGGACTCGACTTGGACTTGAGCACTATGACTCCATACTTGGACCCAACGACTTGAGAATGTAGTCCCCCCTCTGGATGCCATAAAGTTAATTTTATCATTTCTGTGATGTTAATTCTCTGCTGTCTGCATTTTTAATTGACTGAATGCAGGGTCTCCTGAGAGTTTGTTGGAAAGATGCATCACTCCTTGCATACACGGACGTAAAAATTGTGAGGACATCTGTGACAGAGTGGAGACACTCTGCCTACGAAGGACTTAACCTACAACGTACTGTGGTGGGTTTTAATCACTAAACTACTAAAATAGCAACATAGGTAGGGACTCAAGTTACACAACTCATTGGACTTAAGTTACAAATTTGATGACTTGTGACTTGTCAGTAAAAATGATGGAAAGTCTTGGACTCGACTTCGACTTCAGGGCAAATGACTCAAGACTCGACTTGGACTCCCTCAGGAATGACTTGTTCCCATCCCTGTTTGAAACCACATAAGTCTTATTTGTATCAGTTAAACCCAAATGCTTCTGAAAAACAATAAATTCTACTTTTGGTTTCTCATGCAGAGTATAGTCAGTAATATAACGGGAAAACCAGCACTACTACTGTTTCTCAGCATGGATTCTGGAATCCAGCTAAATGGCATTCATATATGATATCAGATATGAGCTTTGGGTATGACCGAGGCATGCACATCATGGAACATTCCTGTCATCCTGTTACCTCCATGCGACCAATCAAAACATAGAGTGTGGAAAAAAGAAAAAAAGGGCGCTCTTTTAGTAGAGTCTGCCTGCTTCTGCTTCCAGCATGGGGACTCATTAGAGAGACTGCAGTGCAAGCAGGACTGGAGAGAATGGTAGGAATTATATAATACTAATAATGTAATAGTAATAACAGACAGATCCATTCTATCCATACTGCATAAGCAGTGCAGGGTCGCGTTGAGCCTGGAGTTTTTCCCAGCGCAGGAGATGAAGCAGGGGACACCGTGAGAGGATACTAGTCTCTGACATATATACACAAAAAAATATATAAGTACTTGATAGGCAACAATAATAATAATAATAATAATAATAATAATAATAATAATAATAATAATAATACAAACAACAGCAATAATAATAATAACAGTGATGGTGTTATTATAAAGGAAGTTCTTGTGAAGGACTCGGGTTGACAAGTAGATATGACAAACAGCCAGGCGGGGGGGGGGCAGGCCAAAAAGTGATGGAGGGCAGGGGGCGGAGCTTCGGAGGAGGCGTGTTTCCAAGGTCGTTTAGGTCATTAATATTTCAGAACCCCTTTGTTTTCGCCTTTAGGGGGCTCCTTTACAAGCAGCCAATTAGTAGGCGAGGAGCAGTGAAGGTCAGGGCATTTGCTCACTTATTGACAGTCAGTTAGTGTCGGGGTGGCTGCTGATTACTCGGCTGTGTGGCGATGAATCGAGAGGACGACTTGTTTGCTTGACACTGAGGACTGGAGCCTTCCATTAAGAAATAAAAGCCTTCTTAAAAATGGCTCTGCTAGTGAAAAGACTGGCCTGGATATAAAACATGCGACTCTCCTATAGAAGCTCTTTTTTCCCGCTATGTAATTGCAAGCCGCACATTCTGAACGTGGCAAATATGTAAATAGGGAATCGTGGCGGCTCGCGCCACGCTGGGATTCCTCTTTCGAGAAGTAAATTAATTAGCAGTGGATCACTGTGTTGAAGAGATGGACACGGCTGAACGCCTCGCAGCCTCCACAGACAGCCGAGCGTGCCGCTTTCCCCAGATAGCCGAAAAAGCCTCGCTCTCTCTGCGGAAACGCTGCAGGAATCTCCCCCCGGCTAGAACCCGCGGCACAAACTTGTTTACGTGGGCCAGCTTTTGAGCCGGCGCCGGATTTTCACCTCCCGGAGTGTGGAAATCCAGCAGAAATAGATGTGCAGCCGAGATGAGGAAACCCAGAATCGGAGAAGCTCTCGTTGGAGAGGTTGAGCTCTGACCGCTCTGAGTCATGTTGACCCCCAGCAATAGGCTTGGGCAAACGCAATATAGCATTTTGACATGACACTTTTACTGTAAAGGAAGAAGCTAATGTTGGCCAGCTGTGCCCTTAGTACACAATCACTGTGGTTGGGTGCATCCTCCATTTCAAAGAAGGTAGGGACATTACACCCCCTCTGCCTCCTTCTGCTGCTCATAATGAAGGTGGCTGCCCCCTGATGTTTTTCTCCCAAGGGCCGGATTTGCTGTGCCTGGGGCCTGAGTCTCCCCATGCTCCCTCAAATGATTCAAAAACTAAATAAATAGCTAGCGAGTATAATATGAAAATTGTAGCTAGCTAAGTAGTTACTGTAACATGTTGCTTCAGCATCTCCTAAATAAGGAACAAATTTAATATTTAGTGCAGTAACTGTTTGTGTCCAGCAAGGGGTATATGGTTTGAGTGCACTGCTGCATGTACCCTATGGTAGGGATATGCTTAGACCTTGCATGTTTAATTACACACCTGGCACCTGTTTAAATGCAGGACGGTTAGGAATCGGAGGGACGGATAGAACTGTCAGTGTGCTGGTAACCTTTCAGGAACTTGTCAATCCAACATGGCTGAATGGCTATTTCTGAGAATCACAATAGAAAGTCTGAAGGTCCAAAACTTTGGCTGTCCACATATGTAGGAGAGGGAGGATAGGGAGGGTGTAGGAGATGTAATCCGGGTCAGGTGCAGTATTGCAGCCAAATGGACATTAATGGCCTTCCTTTTTCTGACCAGCAATTACAGGGCCTCAAATTATGATCTATCTTGGCAGACCGTGTTCAGCAGAGGAATGGAGATGGATGACAGGGACCTGGGACAGAGTGGATTGATTATTGATTGGGGTGACAATGATGGAATGGAGGCAGTAGATCAGGGGGAGCAGCTGGGGGGTGCCAATCAGAAGCAGGGCCAGTCCGAGGGGGGCTGGGGTGCGGGCTGCAAAAACCTGGCAGCCAAGAGTCAAGATCCAGCAAGTTCTGCAGGAGCAATTTTAATTTCAGTAAAACTAATTGTAAGAGTAATGGTACGTCATCACAGCTTAAGTGCTAGGGAGGGATCTTAATACTAAATTTTTTTACTTCAACAAAATCAGTGTAGAGTTGAGGTTGATCACAAACCTGCAGGACTAGCACTCTCAGGACGAGTGGATGTCGAGTGGAACGCTCGTGTGCATCTGGACTGCATCAGTCCCTTATGTGTGGTGTCCTTCTTTTATAGGCATGTGTAGAGAGGATGAGAAAGACCTCAAGCATTAAATTAGCTAATTTGTGAGAAAACGGTGGAAATATCCTTACATCTAAATTTAATGGTAAACCTTATTTGTAGTGTGACCTTCTGAAAGTGTATCACTTAGCCCTCAAAGAGAGGTCAAGCATTCAAGATGTCAGTGTGGGATTTACAAACTCTGTGAAAATGACCGCAAAAGTGGGCATAAAGTGGGAAACACCTAAACAGGAGTGTAATTTTCTGTGATGCATCGCCCTGAAGACCTGAGGCTCAGACCCACCTTTAGAAAGAATATCTTTCGGAAGATATACTTAACTAAAAATGTTTCGGGAAACATGTTGGGGTGTTAAGAGACAACTTAAGGTAGTACTTATGAACGGCGTAGCATTAAGGTTTCGAGAAACCAGGCCCAGAATTGTTAAATGAGTATTTTGTATATGTGAAGTTAATACTGGTAGTTAATTATGGTAGATATATATGTACACATTTTACTGTGTATATTATAAGAGTGTGTTATGTTTGGACTATGTATTGCACATATTATCAGTATATGTTATGTTTATATGGTTTATAGCAGATTTTACTGTATATATTAAATTCTAATATTGTAATATTGGTGGACTATATATTATACAAATTATTTGTGTATGGTATTTTTATATGCTTTCTAGTACATATAAAATGTATTACTATAAATCAAAAATACTATAACATAAATGTCTATTATATTCTAAAAGTATATAATTGCACGACTACTGCAGGACATTTGTTTTTTGTTAATATATGTCGTCACTGGTTTGTCACTTTGCCTGAAAGAGTCAAATGTAAATGTAAATGGAGCAAAGATGTCAGACATAGTGAATTTCCGTACCACGGCTGGGCTCCAGATTCAAATGGTTTCTCCGAAAAGTCGACGTTAATTTCTGGCGGCCATAAAACAGTAGCAACATAAAACGATATCGCTCAGCCCTTAGCTTTGAATTACGCGGAGACATTATGAAAATTCACTCCTGTCTTTTAAACGTTCCCCGGCACTTTAAATAGGCTGAATAGAGAGCAGCTTCTTGGTTATCGTGTTCGTTTGTTTTTGCTTGCTTAAATGAAGTCTCTCAGAGACACTGCAGTTTCAGGGACAAACAAGCGAAAGGGGTTTTGGAGCTATTATTTAGTTTCTTTATAATGGAGATTTTCAACCGGTTCTCCCTTCCATTCAACAGTTTTCCCCAATGGATTCTATTCATTTTACGACTTAACATTTTTTAAAGGAAGCTAGCGATATTGTTCAGTCTTTGGAAGCCCCCTTCAACATTTTCTAAAACATAGGAAAAATGGTTGTTTTTCTGGTAGAGTCACTTTATGTTTTTTCGGAAGAAATTATTAATTATTATGTTTATTGGTGTTTTATTTTTTTATATTATAATTATCTTTGTAGCCTCATAAGCCCCTCCCCCGAGGTCCAAGTTGGAAAGGAATGTTATAAAGTCTTCACCAACAACAACATTCATCATTAAAATGTGTGCACCATTTTAAATCCCGTGTGTGTTCTGCATGGGACTAGCATCCTGTTCTCTGTCTCCATGGGACCAGGCTCACGGGCACCCTGTACTGGATCAGCAGTTATGGATGGCTGGCTTAAATCCCATGTATGCTTTTAAAGTCATTTACATCTAGTAGGTACATCTATAACAGTTCAGGTTATGAATCAGCGGCACAAATACATAAGATATGCGGCCATCTCTTTGGATGATATTTACAAATTTATTATGCATGGACTACCTTCCAGTATCTGCGTAAATAATATGTAGTTGGGAAAGGAAAAGAGCAAATTAAAGCTACTTGTTGTGGCTAGTAGTATTCTGGACATCATAATCGAAGCATAGCATAGTGATAATGAGCAAATAGGACGTATAATGAAAAAATGATAAAATAAAATTAAAACCGACCATTGTGTCACTGTTTTATGAACTAATCAAACGGCTCAAAGCCTCATCTATGAATAGCCATGTAGCTCTAAACCATATATGCAAGATAAAGCTCTTCCATCATTACTCGGCTTTTTTTCATTTCGCTTTTACTGTCATTCGACTCTGTGATGCATAAGTACTGCAAATTATGTGTGTTGACAATATTCAAGAAAAGTCGGAATAATTTTTAAAACAGGTTTTAAATACAAACAATATAAAGGTACAGCACATAATACTAATTTAATTAAGCATTTGACAAGTCAATCTTTTTTACAATTATATTACAGATTTTTAAATAAAAAAAACTGGAAATATAAAACCATGGGGGAATTGTACCAAATTTCTTTAACTGAACCCGATGTGCTGGGCCTATGATTCAGCCCATGATCCAAGGCCCATTGTGCTTCCTCGATAGGCTCCAGGCTCATTTAAGGCCTGTACTGGATGGATAGAAAATAAATGGAGCAGATTCCTCCCTAATATCTGTTGTTTACACTGTTTGTATTATACAGAGACAATTTTCACTAGATAATGAATGACTGATAACATGTAGCGAAAAGACAGTAACTACAGAACAGCATTTGCACTGTTTAAGGGCTGCTAACTATCTTAATAGCTTTAAAGAAGTAAATTAATAATTTGTTATGTTTTAGAACAATTGATGTATACTATAGTAGTTCTATTTTGGGATATTGCACCACAGTCAAGACAAAATAGTGTTTGGCCTTGATTAGGGGCTAGCCTAGGTCACTGACTGTACTGTGTATTTAATGTACCAAAGCTGGTTGTGTACTTTAGACTTTCCCTATTAATGTTACTCAAGCGTAAAAAGATCATTCAGATACAACACAGCTGAGAGCCAGGAACTGTACACTGGTGGGTAATTTTAGCATCTAGGCACGTCCACATATTTGCATCAGATTGATTTAGCTTTGCATGCTGTCAATACCAACGTGCTACCAGGTGACTGAATGATTAGTCTGCTGCCTCTGGGACACTAGAAATTAGGGAACACAAAGAGGGGTTGGTCCAGCCAGTTCAAGAGGCCTGTTGTGTTAATGGACTAATCATAGCAGACTTCGTAATTGTGGTAGTGAGAATAAGGCACAATGTATGTATTGGCTATCTAGTTAGCTTTTGCTGACAATAACTCACTGACATAAATGGAGGCAACTTAACTGTTGATGTTTTAGAAAGCTATACAGTGATCCCCCACCTATCGTGGAAGATGCGTTCCAGACCTATCAGCGATAGGTGAAAATCCGTGATATAGAAAGACCATATATATATATATATTATACATATATATTATATATACATTCTTTAAACATATGTAAACGTATTAAAACAACACATATGATATGTGGATGTCGGGCTAAGGATATGAGTAACATACGTATGTGATTCCATTTTAACGATGGCTTTATTCCGAGGACTTGCCTCCCTATTTCCTGTTTGACTAAAGGAAAGTGATGCGGTGGCTTTTATATTCTTTTCATCCTTTTTGGTGTAGCGTACCGTCGATTAATTCAAGCCATAATGGCGAGCGACGTCCGCGTAATGCTTTCCTTCCCGAAGCATATCCAGGAGTTTTACCTTCTCCTGAATGGTGCTGGCGCTTATGCTCACTACTAGCAGAAGGCTTAAAAGATGCTTAGGAGCCATCGTAGGGCTTAAAACAAAACAAAAACAATCGGACCACACGCAAAGTACGCGATACGCAGAAAATTGTGATGTATTGTAGGAATACAGCTCTGCCTACTTCAGCGTTAACCTTGTTTCCTTAATGTCCCAAAATTTAGTAAAAGATTCAAAGTGGCCAGTAAAAAAGCTGTTTTGTGCTAAAAATCGTGCATTTCATTAGCCTGCATGTTAATTTTCATTAGTAGTTCTGATGAGACATCCATTTCTCGAGTGGATGAGATATTCCTACATGATGTCTTGATATCTGTTCCATGTTTTTGTACTTATTTTGCTTACCGTACTGCTGCCAAAACTTCACTTACTAGCTAGACTCTGCTAGAGGTAAGACATGTAAGTAAATAAGAAAATTACTTGTAGCGATAAGCCATTTTGATGCATTTGAAAGTTTTATTTAAAAATTCAAGTACAATTTAACCATGTGATATGCACAATACCCATATCAAATAAATGTAACTTTTTGATAATTTTTTAGTTTATTTTGTATCGCTTCAAAGCACTAACACAACAAGGTGACACATTACCATACTGTATCTTTAAGATTGTGATCATAAATGTTTGATAACTAAAAACTAATGTAACTAATAAACTCTGTAGCTGGCATGGCCCCTCCTCTCTGATTCTGAATGAACTCTTGCATATTTACATATAGAAAATCACCATCTTCATTGCCATTTGTAACCATCAGGATGGAGATCTTTAACACATTTACAGGTGGTGCTTTTAAAATGGCCAGAGTTGCAGGGGAACCAAACTGAGAGCAGGCAAACTGCAAAACATAGAACAGTGGGCTGAGCCAGAACTTCAGATTCCAGCAACAGCCTGCATATTTCCCGTAAAAGGTACGGGGTAATCCTGTTGCTCAAAACCAGGCAACAGAAGTTCTCCTGGGTTGTTGTTACTGCCTGAAAAGTAGCTGCATTCTGATTAAGCCTCTGCTACACTGACATGCACAGGGAGTCAGTTTCCCACTGCATATGGTGCCTGACAAAACTGCAAACATAATGTACAGTACAATAATTCACATTTACTTTGTATCTCAATCTTGGATTGGGAATTAAATGTTAAAATCCTTTAATAACGAGTGTCTGTTTTCCCCTGTTTTCCTGTGACTATACTCATTCATTCTGCTTCCCCCACTCATTCAAGAACCGCCCCCCTTGCCTGGGCTCTGTTGGCTCAGAAGTGTTTGAGGCTTGGACCCTTCTCACCTGGCAAAGACAAAAGCACATCTCCAAGCCTCCATTGTTTGTGTTTCCCTACCAAAATTTGTTTTTTTCTCATTTGATTGGGTCGCTTTTAGGGTGATGTTTCTTCTTAATGCATTGTGACATTTTATACAATCATATTGTGTAATGTATCACATTACTGTTATTTCGAACCTGATAGATTTAGAATCTCCAATAAGGCACAGAAGCCAATAATCTTAATTCTATTCTAATTCTATTAAATTCTATATTACATTTTATTACAATTCTAATAAACATACATTTTTAAGATAATACGTATAAACAAATACAAGAATACGTATTAACATGCATTCTTCATTATTGGCCAAAGCATTTATTGTTCCCTGGGTCAAGCAAGGCCCTTTCTGAAAATGAGGGCAGCCTCTTGTTGTATTACTGTCAACTTTTTACTCTCGGCAACCTGCGGTTCGCATCTTGCTAGAATTCCCTGAGGGACCATGAACTCATGCCCCTGACCAATGCATTATTAATTAATTGTGAATATTATTGTTTTACAACTTCATTAACTTAGCCAAGTGATTTGCATTCCCCATGCATGCACAATTTCTGACAGCAGGCATCATCCAATCAGGATGTGCGTGGGTGGGACATAAATTAGGAATTCCTTCATTTTTTTCATAAAGCAATCATTGAAAGTGGCAGATATGATAACGCGTATGCGTTGAGCCAACGGCTGATTAAATCCTATTGTCATGAAAAATTATCCAATCAGATTAAAACCAGGGGTTAGGAGCAAATACATGATTGTGTGTATTTCCTACACAGGCAAAGAGGTAGCACAAAGTCCTAAAATTAATGGCAAGAGATAGAGTTATCTACCCTGGGTAATATAATGAAGAAACTGCAAGCATTTCAGAGCAAAGTTAGATATAGCAGCTAAAGCACAATAATGCCAAACCTGTCTACGCATGTCTAATGACAGAAGGAAAACATTATGTTAGTGATGCTCTGAGACTTACCTTTTCAGACTTTTGAAGAGACCAGTTGAGAGGCTTGTGGATATAATGTCTTTAGATAGATACTCTCATATAATCAAAGAATTTAGAGCAAACAGATTCATTCTATACTGCAGCTTTTGGGAAAAAAGATGCTTGGTTTGCCTTTCAATTTAATTGCGGCTTCTTTAGCTCCAGCGACGTGCTGGGAGGATCTTTGTTTCTGACCCTCTTTATAAAACTGATACAGCACCTTCCCAGCTCAATAAGAATTCTGACTGAGAAATAAATGTACAATGTTTTGCACTGCCTAGTCTGAGACATCCAGTACATGGGACAGAAGATTGAGAAATGGCAACTGAAAATGAAGAGGTTCATATGCTTTTTACCAGGACAGTGTTTCCCAACCCGGTCCTCGGGGATGCACAGACAGTCCATGTTTTTGCTCCATCCCAACTCCCTGCCAGACAATACACATTTTTGCTTCCTACCCTTCCAGGATCTTCCAGGTTTCTGAAGGCTGTTGGAGCTGGGGGGACTGAGAGGGCAGGAATAACACCAGACTGCTGGACCAGACCAGGCTGTT
>JAODJW010000033.1:9351858-9385812 GCA_026777045.1 Hyperopisus bebe | reverse complement strand
AGATCTTCTGTATTGATTCTCATTTTGTCGCATGTCCAGACCATGACCGTGTGTTGCATACATGTTAGTAAACACCCTTAGCGCATCTTGCACTCTTAACATTGATCTTGGTGGCGACTGTTCGTATTGACGCGGTAGTGGACCATAATGGTCATAGAAGTGTTATGAAAGCAGTACCCCCCAATTATGGAGGGGTAATTCGCACTCTGATCTCTGGTATTAGAAAGTTGTTTCTGCCTTCCGCCTGGCTGGGTTTTGGTTATTGCCAATGTCTCCTGCTTCACTTTGTTCTTGTGTATTGCGGTCTTACAAATTTTGAGCCTGGAAGCAACTTGCTGTGTAGCCCTCTGCCAGCAGAAGCAGGATTAAACCAAGATTTAAAAATGCAGATTTTTTTTTTTAAAATATTAAATGGTCTCAATATTTTCCAAAGCTGTATTTTCATGGTATAAGCACACCTGACCACCGTAGTATCTGAAATGTAGTTTTAGTATTAATTTATTTTTACATACAAACAGTTAAAGTTTAAAAAGGCAGTTTAACAAAAGAGTCTCTGTCGTTTGTTCTAATCCATCCATTAGTCTTGAGAACTTGATTTAATCACCAGGTTTGTTCAGAGAAGCAGTCTTAATAGGATTCAGTCTAGGATTTGCTCATATGAAGTGTCCTTTAAAATGAGCACCATTTATGGTGACATGGTTGGGTTGATGGAGTGCATCACTGTGCAAAGCTGGGTGATATTATCAGCCTGGATGACATCACTCTCACTGTCACACTCTTAATTTAATAGACTTCAGGTGACTTTTATATCTCACTTGCTGCACAACATCTTACTTATCATATTTGCTTATGCTTCCCCTATTTAAACAGAAAACTTAAATCATTAGAAGGATGCATCACTTTTACTCCACAGGGAAATGGCTTGAATTGCTGGAAAATCAGGCTACTGCTAAAGCATATCTTTGCACTATGACTGTATACTGAACTCTTCTGGTTCAGATTAATCATTTGCAAAAGTTTGATGGGGGGATTAATGACGGTAATGAAGCTCTTAGTGTGGTTAGCTCATGTTTTGACTTATTTAACTCTGTTAATGGCAGAAAGTACCTTTCCATGACACAGAAGAAGCCACATTCTTTCCGATGCTGCAGCTTTTTGCACCACTGTAGAGTTTGGTGTTTGCGTACCAGCACATGACAGGGAGGAATGAGTGTAGCCCTCGGCTGAGAGATGATATTCCTTGCCTGCCCTCTGAAGGCGACTGGCAGCCCAAATCGAGGATGTTACCAAACGGTTACATTCAATTAGCAGGGCGGCCTGTAGGTGGAGCATGACTGAGCGCGGCTCTCTTGATGCTTTCCACGGCTTGTCATCCCACAGCAGGCACCCGAGGGAATGGGGCTCGGCACAATGATCGTGTTTGGAAATGCATGTTTCCTACAGCAAATCTCTTTACAAAATGAATGTTTCTCGTAATTGGGTCACTGTTTTTGGGTAATGGGTTTGGTATAAGTTTTAGATGCGGGAGTGAGTTTTAAATTGCCTGAAAGACTGATGATTTAACAGAAGTACTACAGAATGCTACAGAAGGAATAAATTAAAACACTGCCAGAGTGACAACTGTACTAAGCATCTACTTTAATTATATAACCTTTTAGCATATTATTTTTGTTCAACTGAAATATTAGTTATTTGCATGCCAGTTTTTTGATATACTTTTTGACTCAGTATTCCATCCATCCATCCATCCGTCTTCTAACTGCTTATTGTGATCCGGGCCATGTGGGTACCGAAGTCTACCCCACGCTGCAGGGCTCAAGGCTGAGAGATAACAGCCCATCACAGGGAACACACATATACACACTCATATACTATGGCCAATTTAGAGACTTATTCAATTCAGTTTATTTTAATATAGGACCTTTCCAAATATGGCTAGCTCAAACAGCCAATAAAATCAAGTAACTGTGGCATTTACTGACTTATCCCAGTTTAGGGCATGAATAGTGTAAATCAGTGTTTCTCAACCCAGTCCTCAGAGACCCCCAGACACAGTCCATGTTTTTGCTGCGAGCTGGGAGGGAGCAGGGCAGGAGCAAAAACGTGGGCTGTGTAGTGGCCCCCCAGGACCGGGTAGAGAAACATTGCTGTAAATGAATAGTGAATTACAGTCAGAATACAGAAGAGGAGAGGAAACAAAACTCCATACCGGGGGAAAAACTTCTGACGGCCCAAGGACAACCGGCTGTCCAGCCCTGCAGGCGCGCTACCAGCGAACAGGCCAGATAGTGGTGCATGCTTTGGTGTAGGTTAGTCCTCTTATATGTGTTGCTGTCTGTAGGTCAGTTCTCTCTCTTCAACCTTATACAGTACCAAGAAAATGTAAGTAAATGATAGTATTTTTTGGAGAGACAAATATTAGATCTTCATTTCAACAATACTAATACATAAATATGATAAAATTGAAGTCATTACACTTCATATTTTTTAGCAACCGTTTATACAATTAAAATAAAAATTCAAATTTAGTTTGAGGAAAAAGTTAGCACACTCCTATCATCTACATTAAACCTCAAAATTAGAATCAGATGCACTAAATAAGCTACAAATGATTAGGTCATTATTATATAGTTTTTTTGATAATCACCCCTTGTATAAACAAGTTGTCTTTATTGGTCACAGCCATTGAGGTACATTGTGCCATATATAAGATGAAAAGAGCTGCCCAAGGTTGTCATCGGAAGGTTGTTAATATGAGTCTCGGAATGGATTTAAAGCCATTTACAACTAAGCACGCTACTGTTTGTAAAATAATTTACAAATGGAGGAGGTTGCAGACCACTGGAAATCTGTTCAGGCCAGGCTGTCCCACTAAATTCAGCCTGTGAGCCAGGGTTATTGTAGCTTTCAAATTTGCATTTTTTATTTTCATTTAATTTTCCATTTTGCTTTTCAGTTTTGGTTCAGTTTCAGTTTCTTTTAAGAATGTACAAATAGTTTTAGTTTTGTTTTTATTTGAATCTTTCTAGTTTTAGTTTATTTTTTATTTATTTTTAGTATTAATTTTATTTTTCAGTACCACGTTTTCATACCGCACTGGAAGTGACTTACATGATTTCACCTCACACATGAAGCAGCTAAAGAGAAAGTGTGAAGCATTTTATTTTCTTGCCTTAACATTCCCTTCCAAACCACTCACCTCTGTCCTGTACACCATCATGCTTTCATAGCTATGAAGGACCTGGGTTATTGATGCTCCCAGTCCCTGATTAAAATATGTACACACTGAATTGTATTTGGCACTTTTGGGGAAAGTAAAGTCTATATCACACTCAAAATGCCAAAATAAATAACAATTCACTCAATACTGAATGAGTGAAATATTCAGAAGTTATTTGCAATGTCAGCAGCCCTATTTTAACCTTGAAAATAGGTACTGGAATAAGAGGACATAAGAAATAAGTATAATGAATAAACATACTTGTAAATCTTATGGCAAACCTTGAAACAAAGCTTGGTAGCTGGTTTCCATTTAGTAACAGTTTTTTGTAACCAAAAGATTAGCCTAGAGCAGTACATTTTCGTTAATAAAACCACTGCACAGCACATACGTGTGTGTCCGTAAAACAGAGAAAATGGAGAGAAAATGTGCAGCGACGCTCATCTGCTCATTAGGTACAAGTTGATCTCTCTCTGGATCACAGTTGTTTACATGTTTTTGGAATCCTAATGAATCATTTACCTTTGTTGTTAACACTGTTGTTAGTCCAGCCAAAAACAGCGCACACAACCTTGATGAACCTTGACGATATGTCGACCAGACGAGAAATGCACCAACATGGCGGACAACGGTCTTTGCTTCCTGTGGGCGGGGTGGTGTGACATAAATTGCAACCCACAACCTGAGTGCAAAAAAGGGGGGGGGGGTAAAAATGAAAATGAAGCTAGTTTTACCTGCATTGCTATTTTATTTTGTTTGTGTTGCATTGTTTATTATAATTTTTATTCAGTTTTGAAAAGGTTTTATTTTTGTTCCACTTAACAAAATTATTTTTTCATTCCTAGTTTTAGTTTTAGTGTTAGATTTCATCAACTATAATAACCCTTCTGTGAACAGAGCATTGGATATATTGGGAAGCACTCAAAGAACCCCAGGGTGTCATCAAGGGATCTTCAGGCAGCTCTTCCCACAGTCCATGTGAAAGCGCACAAATCAACCATAAGAAAGAGAATGTACAAAGTTGGCCTACATACAAGGTCAGCTAGGAAGAATCTAGTGCTCTCAAAAAAATATGAAAAGCATGACTGAGGTTTGCCATTAAATACCAACATCAAAGTCAACAATTATGGAACAATGTGCTCTGGACAGATGAGTCAAAGTTGGAGTTGTTTGAGCACAATTCCTGACATCATGATTGGCACAAAAATTAATTCAACATCTTACCAGAGAGTGCTTCACAAGAATATGGGCTCATCTGTCAAAAAGTTGAAGGTGAACCATTAGCGGGCCCTTCAAAATGTACATGTGAGGAAATCTATAAACTTGATGCAAGAATCCTGTCTAACATCACACAGTTAAAGGAATTTTGCATGGAGGAATGGACAAACATTTCTCCAAGTTAATCTAAGAAACTGATAGCCAGTTATATGAAATCCCTTCAAGAGATTATAAGTATGAAAGAAGTAAATAGCAGGTACTAAATGTACTTACTTTTTTGTTGAATTTTGTTAAATAATTTTGAAGTGCATCCAGTTTCTGTAACTGCTTGTCCTATTCAGGGTCACAGGAGGGGTCCAGACCCTAAGGGTGTAAGGCAGGGAACAACCCAGAACAGGGCACACTCACACACCATTCACTCACACAGGCACACCTATAGGGTTTTTCATCTTCTGTTAACCTCAGCATGTTTCTGGACTGCAGAGGGAAACCAGAATACCCAGAAGAAACCCCACAACAACATGGGGAGAACATGCAAGCTCCACACACGGAGCCATGATGGAAACTCAAACCCTGATCGCAGAGATGTGAGGGAACTATGCCAACCACTGCACCACCATGCCATGAAATTCCAAATCAAAATATCTTTTTTTATGTTAGATTTGTTGGCTCTGTCTCTCAGTACTATGTGAATGAAAATCAAAAATCCAAACGTTGAGAAAGAGTCTTTACTTTTTTCACAGCACTGTAGAATGTGTCTAGCAGACTGTGTCACGATAATCCAGTCTTTAGAATGCCAGTGTGTTTTCTCACATTTAAAATTGATCATTATGATTGCTTGATTTAACAGGCTCAATATATCACTTGGATATATGGGCTGCTGAAAAAATAAAACAAAATTTTCAATAGATTTGTTTGCTAGCTTACTCAATTCCAATTTCTTTTATTGGGAAAAAGGTTGCCCCCTAATATAAGTGGCAAGTATATATACACAGATTATAATCACCCCCACATTAAATGAATAATGTAAGTAATGGATCATGGCACACGGACCATCAAGCAATGTTGTGTATGGGGCTACGTAGCTGCAGGCCAGTTAAAGTATCCATGCTGACCCCTGTCCACCGTCGAAAGTGCCTACAATGGGGATGCAAGTGTCAGGTGCAACCAAGTACATGTCGAGCATCCATGGGATGCATTGGATCAACAAGTCTGGTCCACAGTTAGGTAGCCCCTTACGCAGCAGGGCTCCATGGACTGAGTCGTCACACATTACCCTACAACCATCGTTGAAATTATCTGCCATTTGTATTACAGAAGCCGTTCTGTTGGTTTGTACCACATGAGGTCTTAATTTCAGTGAGTCCTGGCCACCCAACATCCTGTCAGTGGTTCGTGGTTCTTCCCACTTCAGACCACCTTCAGCAGGCACTCACCACAGATGACTGTGAGCACCCCACAAGCTTTGCCATTTCAGACATGCTCTGACCCAGTCTTCTGACCATAATGGTTTTAGCCCTTGTCAAAGTCTCTCAGATCTTTACCCTTGCACATTTCTGCTGCAATCAAAGCATTGACTACAAGTATTGAATATGATAAACTTACCATCAAGTACATCCCAGACTTTGACATGCACCATTTTTACGAGATAGTCACCATTATTCACTTCACATGGGGCTGGTCATAATATTTTGGCTCATTTGGTGCATGTGGCATAACCAGCAGTTGTCCTGAGGGCCAGTTGGATTCCATTTTCGAGATCACATGGCAAATTCAGGCAGATGCCCAGAAATTCAGATGCCTTATGATTTGTTGATTGATTGATTGGGTGTTTGCCCAACAAGCTAAATTATTGGCTAAAGCCTCTTTGTCAGGGGACCTCATATCGCAATGCAGTATTTGTAACTGTGAAAAAGGGTTGGCCATTCCCCAACAGAGCAATTCAAACATCAATGCGTCTTTAATGACTCCTTTAGAGTGCGCATGTTGCGTTCATCTACTTACAACCCTGCCAATTATCTGCTGTTTACACCTTTAAAAGCTCCTTTAAGCCACATTAGGCGTGCATATCTCCAGAAATGATTTTGCGACTGTGAGGTTAATGAATTTCAGTCCATCAAGGTTTTGGAACAGAATGAGTGGATTTTGCAGTGGCCCCCGTGACAGGATTTTTGTTCAGTGTAAACAGATGCACCCTCCCCAGTCAAAAAACGAAAAAGAGTCTCCATACCTTCTCAGATTACAGGCAGTCTAAGGTCTCTGCGCAACATGCAAATACATATGCATTTGAAATACAAAGTAAGACTATGAAATATGGATATAAAAACAAAATATGATAGAAAATTTAAATCTTTGTGGAGTTTTAAGTGTAGAGGCAAGGTATAATGTTTCATTTATTGTGAGGAGTTTGGAGCAAATGTTTATCCTTTTAGTTAGTAAAAGGCACATTTTGTATTTCTGTATTTTCTTTTTTAAAGAGGAACCAGGAGAAAAAATCTTCAAACTTCCAGTCTATGTGTTATTTGATAATCTTTTATGCTCGCTTTTATGCTCCCTGTTTAACCATAATTTGAATAAACGGGTTGCATCTTCAATGTAAACAGAAAATGAAATGGTTTATAGGGTCAGGAAATGCACAAAAAGTAGGTAGTGGCACTTCCCGATCTGAGCTGGGGAGCAATGATTCATCACCTTTGCTGGATATTGTGGTTTTTATATGTATTTGCGGTGATGTTATTCTGAGTTTATTTTTGTGGTGCTTTACCAGGTGTATTTGTTTGTTTGGAAACTGTGTGACAATTGAAGGCGATGGCGGCTCATCGACCGGCCCTGATGGACTGCAGCTGAGAGCTATGAGCTAATTCCCTGCCAGTCTGCTAACCAGCTGAGACTGACCTGGGTAGCACTGGAAAAGCATCGGAGTCTTGGCAAATTGCCGTGGAAATGTGAGGAAAAGGAGTAGGATCTTACTGTTGCCAGTGATTCCTGGAACAGGGTACTTTCCATGCTTTCCTATAGTACTATGCTGTAGACTATGACTAATGTGCGCTAAGATGGCATCGGTGTTCCAGATGATGCTCTGTGACCTGCTACTCTGGTTACTGAGCTTGCCTAACTGGATTGCTCAGCACAGGTGCTAGAATACACTGGCGGCTTATAAGCAAACAAAGCAGGTGACTGAGCCCAGGTTGATTAGCTTTGCTGACATAAAAAATAAATATTTTTTTTTGTTTTCATATTGCTTTCTAAGGTTCTGGGTGGTCATAAAAAGAAAGTGCAGACGGACCCACACTAAGTACTGATTCCAATCCTGCTATAGACCAGGCCGGGATCAAGACTGTTCAGGTTGGAGGGGCAATTAGAAATTTTGGCTGGGCAGCATTTCACACAATGGACAATACTACAGTGCAGTAGTAGCTTGTGACCATAGAAATAGGTGGGGCACATGGGCATTCTCATATTTCATGTTTGAACTATTTATGAACTCTTCATTATGCTCTCATGGTCATCTCTCTAATCATGAAAGACAAATACTACTCCTACTACTACTACTACTACTAATAATAATAATTATTATTATTACAAGCCGAATTCCGGAAAAGTTGGGACGTTCTTTTAATTTGAATAAAATGAAAACTAAAAGACTTTCAAATCACATGAGCCAATATTTTATTCACAACAGAACATAGATAACAAATGTTCAAACTGGGAAACTGTACACCTTTATCCATTAAATGAGCTAATTTCAAATTTGATCCCGGCAACAGGTCCCAAAAAAGTTGGCACGGGGGCAACAAATGGCTGAAAAAGCAAGAAAATTTAAAAAGATTCAGCTGGGAGAACATCTAGCAACTAATTAAGTTAATTGATATCAGGTCTGTAGCATGATTAACTATAAAAGGGATGTTTTAGAGAGGCAGAGTCTCTCAGAAGTGAAGATGGGCAGAGGCTTTCCAATCTGTGCAAGAATGTGTAAAAAGATTGTGGAATACTTTAAAAACAATGATCCTCAATGTCAAATTGCAAAGGCTTTGCAAATCTCATCATCTACAGTGCATAACACCATCAAATGATTCAGAGAAACTGGCGATATCTCTGTGCGTAAGGGACAAGAATGAAGACCTTGATTGGATGCCCGTGTTCTTCGGGCCCTCAGATAATACTGTATCACTCATCGGCTTGATTGTGTCAATGACATTACTAAATGAGCCCAGAAATACTTCCATAAACCAACATCCGCCGTGTCATCTGCAGATGCCAACTAAAGCTCTATCATGAAGCCATATCTGAACATGGTCCAGAAGTGCCGTCGTGTCCTGTGGGTCAAGACTCATTTGAAATGGACTGTTTCAAAGTGGGAAAGTGTTCTATGGTCAGACAAGTCCAAATTTGACATTCTTGTTGGTAATCATGGACGCCATGTCCTCCAGGCTAAAGAGGAGGGAGACCTTACAGCATGTTATCAACGTTCAGTTCAAAAGCCAGCAGCATCTCTGATGATATAGGGGTGCATATGTGCATACGGTATGGGCAGCTTGTTCTGGAAGGAACTATGAATGCTGAAAGGTATATAAAGGTTTTAGAGCAACATATGCTCCCCTTTAGTTGACGTCTATCTCAGGGAAGGCCTTCTGTATTCCGGCAGGACAATGCAAAACCACATTCTACAGCTATTACAACAGCATGGCTTCATCAGAGAACAGTCTGGGTAATGAATTGGCCTGCCTACAGATCTTTGTGCTATAGAAAACATTTGGCGCATCATTAAACAAAAAATACGTCAAAGACGACCACGGACTCTTCAGCGGCTTGAAACCCATATCAGGCAAGAATGGGACCAAATTCCAACACCAAGACTCCAGAAACTGATAACCTCGATGCCTAGATGTCTTCAAACTGTTTTGAAAAGAAGAGGAGATGCTACACTATGGTAAGCATGCCTCTGTGCTACACCATGGTAAGCATGCCTCTGTGCTACACCATGGTAAACATGCCCCTGTGCTACACCATAGTAGGCATGCCCATGTCCCAACTATTTTGAGACCTGTAGCACGCATCACATTTGAAATGAGCTCATTTTGTGCATAAAATTGTAAAATTTCTGTTTAAACATTTATGTTATCTGTGTTCTGTTGTGAATGTAATATTGGCTCATGTGCTTTGAAAGTCTTTTAGTTTTCATTTTATTCTAATTTAAGGAACGTCCCAACTTTTCCGGAATTCGGCTTGTACGTGATTTCTGTAAGTGTCTGCCAACCAAACATAAACTTAAACATAAACTTATCTACTGGCATTTTAAGGGCAAATTTGGAACTCAGTCTCATGACCTGGTATATAAGGACACAAGAGGAGAACACATAACATGAACAATAATATAGTGGAAGGATGCTCCTTAAAGAGGGAAAAGCATTTAAAGAAAATTACCAAACCATAAACAAAGTGACTTTGCAAACAAAGGTGGATGCGACCTGTAACGCGCTGGTGCAAAGTGGGCAGGGAAGGTGTAACATTACTGCCGGAACCACCCGCAGTAGCTGCCCACTTGGTTCGAAGGCACCGGTCCCAAAGCTTGGTTATTCAAGCTAAGAGCAGCTGTAACTGAATTGCTGGCAGCAGGCTTTGATTAGGGAACCAAAAATTGTTGCATGTTGTGTATGGTTGTGTATGACTAATTAAAGTGAATTATAGCACATAATCTATCTAACCAGGTAACTTTATTTATACTGAGCACTGACAGGGTTGCCAACTCACATGCATCTGGTGTGACACTCACGCTTTCAGGTTCCCACGCAAGAAGTCTTACGGCAAGTCTGTATTATTCCATTATAAACCTAAAATTAGCTACATCAAAAGCTTTGGGGTAGTTTGCAAACCCTGCACACTATTATTTATTATTTTTGTTATTTATTATGTTATTTATTGTTTCATGTTATTTCTTAAGGTAATAATACTGTTACGTGCATGTACTGTAAATGTGTGTGCATGTGTGAGCAGACTATGTCTTGAATTGAACATGTCACTCCAGCCAGCTGACCAAAGTTGACAACCCTGCGCTGATGTCAAGGTCAACAAACTGTCAAATGTTAAACACAGCAGTGCACCCATATACTGTACGTGGTGGATACGATCCAAGACCTACCAGGGAGATCCGAACACATGGTTAGTAGTGAACACTATACATTACATATTTTTTGTGTACCTCCACACCTGTGATAAAGTTGAATTTATTAATTGCACTGAGACCCCAGTTACCAAATCAGTGGATATGGGGGTTCCACTGTACCCACTCTAGTGAGCTTCCTAGCCAACAGTAATGTCAGCTACCTAGCTATCTAAGAGTTAAGTAAACCAATACTAGCAAAGATCCTCACTGAACAGAACATTAGAGCAAACCACAGCAACAAAATATACATTTTAACAGGAAGGAGTTTTAATAAGAATATGGTAGCATTCCTCCTCCACATTTACAGGTGACTAAAAAAGCTCTGCATAAGAATATCTGATGGGACAAATGAAATAACCGTGATTGGCAGATTCAGATGGTGCAGGTTAAAGGTGACCAATTGGGTGGGCAGAGCAGAAATTTGAGTGGGCAATGCGCACCCCTGCTCACTTCTATATCTGGCCATGCCACAGACGCAGCCACTGGGCGTTTGCTATCATCACATTCCCCCTGAACCACAACGATCTTTGCCAGGTACTTCTGGGAGCTATGGTCCTCAACTGTTGATTGGTTTAGATCTTTGGCTTAATACAGAGTCTGTTTAGCTTGGGACATTGGACTGTTATATTTTTGGCTTCTTTTTTTGGACACAAGGATGAGTAATCTAAAATATTTTGCAATGGGTAAAAGTACTAATCACGTTTTGATGCATCATTTGTTGTCAGGATAGTTGAGATATCAATTTCACAAAAGCAGGAATGTAGCTGGTGTCCACGGAGCGGAGCTATCAGTACTGGGACAGGCTCTGAAATGTCCTGCAGGATAAACCGCATGTCCACATAGCAGGATCAGCACCATATCAGCTGCCTCGCGTATGTTTCCAGGGAGCCCGTTTATCATTTCTGAACTGACCAAATAAGGTTTGATGACATGACCATGGTATCAGACGGCCCTGTTTTGGGGGTTGGTACAATCTGACCACCTTTAATTGATCAGTGGCCATGGAAAGCTCAGACTACATTGTATACTGGTATTATGACAGAGGAAGCCTGCTTAGAAATCGTGGACTAAGGGGGCGGAGGCAAAAGGAGGGGAATGTTGCTTCGTTTGCAAAGGAGAGCCATTCGATCCAGCATTCAGCCCTAGATTAATGAAAAATGACGAAAAGAAAGACAAGAAAGAAATATAAAAGGCATCCTGAATAATGTATCACTGGCTTCTAATGCCTAGTGTTTAATACTTGCCTAAATCCCTCAACTTCTCGTAAAAACTTCAACAATTTCGCAGTCGAGTAATCTTCAGATTTAATAACCTTAAGCTTCCCCAGCTCCATAAATCTGACGTTCCGGTGCCCCCCCCCAGCTCCTTCCCCTGTTCGAAACGTCTGCATTTTATCTCCCTAATAACACAAAGCCTCGTTCGCAGCCTCGGCAGGGGAGATAACGGAAATTCCTGCCCATATTTTAATAGCTTCCCTCTGCTATCTCTTGGTCCCAACTCTTCGGAACCGCTGGCATTCACCTTGGAAGCAGCGCTTACAGGAGGTTCCCCGAGAAACCCATGACCTGTGTGTGTGCTGGTGCACCATGGGAATGCTAATGTTTGAGCCGCTCCTTCCCAGCACTGGCCTATTTACCTGGTGAGCGAGGAAGGACACGCTCAGGCAGCCCGCGCACCTCGCCTCGGAATGTATTTCCGAAGAGATTTAAATTTAGAAAACACGCCTGTTAAGCCAAGCTGTTTTCTTTGTTTTGAAACAGATATAGTGCTAACTGTACCACCTATTTATACATGGCAGCTGATTGCTGTGCATGCTGTTTTCGAAAGGCAAAACCTTTTTTAAAATGTGAGATATTATAACGTCATGCTAGGCTGGATATTTTCCCTGTTGAAACTGTAAGAAGAAAGAAAAAAGTCAGGCAAGCTAACTTTCTTCTTAGAAGAAGACTTTTTACTTTGGATTTATAAATAATATAATTCAAAACATTGAAATAGCTGCTTTTTCAGTTTTGTCACGGTACATACTTGTCAATTCTCTCCTGCAAAAACACTCAACTCCACAGAGTTAATTTTTAATGTGCAATGTGTGGTTCATCAGCCGTGACCGCAAGCTGAAGCTAAATTCAATTGTGATGCTTCATAATATGCATCTTCTTTGTTTCACTCAGATCTAAAATTAGTTCGAAGAACGAAAACACATACTGGCAATTTTAAAATTCATTTAAGACCCCAGTGAGGCGTCCATTTGCTTTCACAAGTTGCTGCCTGGAATTCCCATTGGGATTACGGACTCCTCTGGAAATAAAAGAAAAAAACACAACTGTGTCACATCGGGGAGAGACCTGTCATGGTCTGATAGGATAGATGCCAACTATAGACAGCTTGGCTCCACTCAACATGGTGGCACCCCTCTGAGTTTAAGGTGATACACTGAAGTCTGTAAAGCAGGTCTGAATTTGTTGTCTAGTATATTGTGCAGAGCATGTTTTATAGGCAATGAAGGTCATCCTTTACTCACAGCTCACTATGCTGACTCCAGCAACAGTGAGAGAGTAGACAAACATCCCAAAATACCCCACTGTATGCCTAAGTAGATGGATTTACATCTTTAGGCTTCAGAGTGCATTTATTTATTTTGATAGCGTGAAATGTCTTAGCCTGTTCCACAAGAGTGTCGTTCATTTCTTGTTAGATCAACTTTACGAAAAAGAGGGAGAATGAGGGAAAAGAGAAGGGGAAGAGGCAGGGAGGAAGTTAAGCGGGGCTGCAGCACGTCAGGGACGCCTTCCAAAATGCCCAAATCTATAGTGCTTGTTCTGTGCTTTATTTCTGTAGAGGCGGGAGCGGGAGGCTGCGGTATAAAGCTGTGAGAACAGGGCAGCTGGGATGGGATTAAACACTGGTGTTCTGCGGTCCTCATCTTCCATCCAAATACACAGCACTCCTTCAGGGAAAGCCTGCAGTTTGGCTGCTGCCTTTTCAACACTGGGCGGAGAGGATTTACTTCTAAGTCATTCAGCTTTACGTAATAGTCTCCCGTATGCTGCGTTCTGGAGAGTCACTGGTGGAAAGGCGAGCGCGGTTGAGGCTCTGCTGGGCGTGAGTACGGATTCCCTGATACGATGTGCTTATTGTCGGGTATGGTGGAGGGTCTGGTTGTTACATGCAACACTACACTATTCTGACAATTTGCCAAGATGTGAAATTGCAACCATGTTGTATGTCACTGAGATCTTGAAGAACCATGTTACTGAGTCGCTCATCTCAAAAACATGGAGGCAACAACACTTCAGTTAATAGTACCTTTTGAATACATAGGACTTTTCCTGAAAAAAGAGCCATTGAATTCCATTGCTTTTAATTCTTACTGGTGACAGTGAATAGATTGAGAGAATTGTATAATTATTTAGAATAAACATCAGAGTGACTGGAATCCCCCCCCCCCAAAAAAAAAACAAAAGTCAAAGATTTATTCTTATGGAGGCCTTTGTGAAGGAAATCTCTTCAAAAGCTGATACTTACTGTCCACGGGAACCCATCAGAGCCACAACCGCACTCTTTACCCATAAGCCCCTGAGTTATCAAGGTTTCATGAACTACACATTCATTCATCTGGCTGCCAAAGAAGGCTGTGTCAAATTAAAAGTGTGGCTTTACCATGCTCATGCAACAAAATACTCACTTTTATACACATGGTTCTGTGATTTTTTTTGTTACACAAAATGGCTTGATTGCCTTTTCAACAGTTTCCTCTTCTCTGTTCTGCCTGATGTAGACACTTGTCATTTTGTTTCAGGAGGGGATTTAAATTGTGTCCTTTGCCTGAATCCTGATTGTTCCTTGATTGTTCCTCGGCCAGTCAAATGAAGCTCGCCATTATCATGTTCCTATCAAAAGCCAAGAAAGAACAGTCTACCCAACCTAAAGACCTATCTGACGTAATCACTCTTCTGCAGATGTCTTCGAAAGGCATTTGCACTTACAGAAAAAGTTTAGCTTCCACTTTAAAAGCTGAGAAACGATATTTAAATTTCATCTTTAAACCCATGAATTTGAAGATAATGTAAGCAAACTCCTTGCTCACCAAGCCAATTGGTTGCCTGGAGGCTGATATTGCAAATTAAAACATTGGCAGACATCACAACCACAAACCATAAAGAAATTAATTAAATCTAGATGTTTTGGTGGCTTTATACACCCCTAAAAGTAACGGTAACCCCAATGAGATTAATGTCTTTTCCTCACTTTGTAGAAGTTCTTCATCTCAAGCCTGGATGGCTCGTTAATGACCAGGAAGCCATTACATGTATACAGAGCAATATTCCCCAGGAGGGAGGGCATTGCAATTTGAAGTAGTTCTCCAAACAGTTTTTACCAGAGCAATATTGCCTTGGAAATATCATCGCTCCAATCCCACTGGAGGTGACGGTGACCTGGGGAACCCCGAAGCTCATGTTTTAGTCATGCAAAGTGTTAAATCCTTACAAACATATGAGTACTTCTCTGAAATATGCAACAAAGCTATATATCCTGGCCCTAAAGTTTTGTTGTGAAGCCCAAATACTCAAGCTTTCTGGGAGAAGTGAATAATATAGCGCAATATTCAAGGTGAGACAACTTATAGCTTGTAACTAGAAAAACATAACCTCCTATAAGGTGGCCGAAGGAGATGGTGTCAGCTGAAACTGCATGTGTTCCTTGGTTACATCCTGCTTAGATTTGATGTAAATTTTTGTGAAAGGGTCATTCCAATCAGGCATATCAGTTACTACCTCAGCACCACTCCAGGACCTCATGTACAGTTACACACACAGTGCTGTCATATAAAACTGAGTGATGATACTGTTTTGCATCAGCTGTCTTCATACAGATGCTCCCGCAGGACCCTGAGGTCAGCTGGGTGAATGCTTACCTGTGTGTCTGGACTCATTACCTCTCACAGCAGTATTTCCAGCCTTGTCCATGTGCAATACTGCTGCAATACTGTAACCAGGCTCACTTTATTTGATTTGCTTATCACAGATACTGGCCTATGTAAGTTTCCTAAAGATAGCTATACATTCAGCATACTGTTTGTTTATTATTGTTACTACTACTGTTATTATATATCAGTATTATTTTTGTTCCTGTTTAACCGAATTTGATTTAATAAGCCCCATAAAGCAAAATTAATGATATTTTGATTTAGTTAATACTAATTACATAAACTCTGCAGGTTTTCTGACAGAAGGCATACTGTGGTCCAGGCAATATACCACAAGTAATGCTGGCTGTCGGAAGACTTTGAAGCAATTTTTCTCCTCTAGACAATCAAGTATGTCTACACTTCATAAAAAAAAGGTTATTCAATTCGTGTGAAATTCTTCTGTCGACAAATTTTATGATTGCAGACCGTTAAAAATGTAGGATGTGTGTGTCTTTGACAACCTTTTCAGTGACCTTTTACATTCTTTGATTTGCACAGCCCATCACTATTCATTACATATTCAAATCATCGCTGGAAAACTGAAACATCAGCAATCACAGTCCTTCCTTCGTTTGGAACTGCCAAGGGGTTGGCAACCTGAAGACATGGGAAAGTTTCTAGGGGAGGAATCCAACTCATCTCTCACTAGGAATCCTGAAAATAACAAATTATCAGGCATTGAGACGACCAGATGCACAGTCATGCACAGACCTTGAAGCACCCTGTCTGAAATTTTCAGCTGATGAGACCATAGACTCTCCATAGGTCTCCTTCTGTTTCCTAAGGATTTGTTGTGTGATGTTAGGAAGACCATTTCAGAAACATTTTGTTTTATAAATCTGGAACGAATCACGTAAACTGAAGAAACCATCATACTGAGCTGATTTCATAAGCTTCTGGGCGAGCAAACAGGCAACACATTAATGCCTCTTGGTGTCCTGGCTGGATACATCAAATAAATGCGCACTTTAAAGAAGGGGACCCGCTGGATGGAGATGAAGACCAAAAGGACTACGATTAACCCTCTCCACCAAAATGTTATTCCGCTTCTGCCTCCATACAAGCATGTTTACATTTACTTCTGATATTGTGCTATATTGTGCCTTCTGAAGGAGTAGATATGTCGTTCAGATCTGATCGTGCTTCCCGTAAACACCGTGGCTCTGATCCAAACTGAACCGGCGCATTATCTCTAAGAATCCGGCATAAACCATTATATTAACAAAACAGTATGAGAAACCAGCCCACTTTACTAAACTAACAAAATTATTTGTTAAATAGAGGAACAGACAGTGAATAATGAGCTGATTTCAAATTGTAAACAAGTGTTTGTGATAAAGCATAGCACAAGTTGTATGGAAATGCTTGAAGCAGGAGAGACTATGGCTTTGTACCGCATTGATAGAATTCCCTGTTTATGCCAGCCAGGGATTTTGAGTCATTCTGTTTATAATTTTAAATGCATTTTTCATACACATGTCATCAAAAAAGGAAAACATTAGCTGAATTGTTTGTGTTGACATGGGCTGAACTTTGCCTGTTTTGTGAAGTGGAATTGTAGAGTGAGTTGTGGCAGACAAGCTGCTATCTGGATGACGTGCATTGCCGTGGATACGCTTTCCCCTTAGAGCACGTGTTTTTTTTGCCTCGCCATATGAGTGTGTTTACCCCAGGAATACCTACAGATAAGGAACGGTGCAAGGGGACACTGTGTGTTTTCTGAACTACAGAGCTATTGGAAATGTTACTTTCTGTTGACACCATCCGCTCCTGCAACATAAATAAGGAAATCAGTAAAAATACCCAGCAACATAGCTCTTTCGTACTATTCCTCTTCTGTGCTCAATTATCTTGATTTTATCTGGAAATGGAAGAAATGGTCCTTTTGCTACAAAGTCACAGAATGCAGCCTACCATCAAATGTGCATCTTCCTTAATTTCCTTATTTTGTATCTATTGCTTGATCAACATGCCATCAATGAACACGCAAAGGTTTTCTGGGTATATTATTACCATGGTTATGGGCTTAATCCAATGTTGTTTACCATCTTTTAGTCTGGTTAAGCTTCTAACTGAGAAACACACCTCTGTCTGCCACCAGTAATCCCCCAAAATCCCACAGGAGGATTCATCGTCATCAGAGATTTTAAAAGGTCGCTGGGATACTTTTTCTGTGATAGATGAATCAGATTTGAGGACAGAAACATCTTAGGCCGGGACTGAAACCATTATCTGCACTCAGCATAATGAAATAAGTCTGTAATTCCTGAGGGGCTAGGTTACTAAAAGACCTAATTTGACAGAACAAGTATAACTATAAAAAAGTGTTTATATAATCATCAGAGGATTTAGCTGAAAACGTAAATGCCTGGAATAAAGCAGTTTTACTGCAAGCCGGGTTGTGAGGGTAAATGAAAGATATATTCAGCCGTTAGAAGTCTGGGTGCACTGGAATATCTCCAGCTGACTCGTAATACCCATGTTTTTAAGAGGACTCTTATAAAGGTAAGCAATTTATTTGTCTGGTTTTCCAAAAAACTGGATGAATCTTGTGCAACCTTTTTCTGCAGTACTATTTTCCCTTTGGCTGCCTGCACAGGAAAGGCCTTATTAGGGAGACATGAAATGTTATTTGATAATGCAGTGAAGCCTAAAACACTGGGTCCGTGTTTTAAGGGGCAGCTTTAGTCCTTCATCTTCCGGAATAATTACCTCCGTCACGGAGGCCCCTGGTGTACTTCAAGGTGAAAGTCATGAAACACCTGCCGTTTAAACGCTCCAGACACGTAGGTGGCGCCATTACGCTCCACACAGCAGCATGAGCTTCTGCCGAAGCCAGGCAGGAGAGTGAAGAGAGCTGCGTGATGCAGGGCTGGGGTGAAAGAACGGAGACGTCCTTTGGCGCTGGGAGTGGAGACTGAGGCAGGGAGACGAGGACAAAGGACATAGAAAAACAAAGGGGGGTGTCGGGTAATGGAAACTGCTGCAACTTAGGACAGGGGAGGAGCATCAAGATCTGGGCATTAACTGAGGATGAGGGGACGACACCATAGAGCAAGAAATTATGCAAGGACTGTAACTGGGAAGAAGGTGAAGTGAGTACATGAGCTCGTTAGCTGCTCCCCCACCCCAGGATGCTCACACCCCCATTTAAAAAAAAAGTTTAACAGCAGTGGCTACAAACTGAGCTTTTAGAAACCAAAGATGAGCTTCCATTTCTCACCAGCAGACGCACTCAGCTGACCTGCACATCATGGAGAATTACTATCTATTACTATCTATTCTTTGCTCGGGCTGCTTTGTAAGCAGCCATACATTAGCTCAGCAGGCCTTCGTACGCCGTATTAATGAATCCTCCCATGGCTTTGGGCTGAGTTAGGTTCCTAGAAACGATAAATTACGCAAAGGTCATGAACCAGCAGTGGTATGGACGCTCTGTCTGGACCGGAAAGGGTTAATGGCGCCCTCCCCAGGCCTATTTGGCCCCCGCTCCCGAGCCGGTGCCTCAGCTAAGAGTAATACAGCATGGCGCTCATTTCCACTCACATTTATGTTAATGCAAGCGGGGAGAAAACCGATTGTCCTTAAGGAATAGCAGAATGAAATGCGCTGTAAATGCCAGCGAGTGACAGATTGGAGGGGCTGTGCGGATGCACAGGGGAGGGGGGCAAGGCTATCTCTGTGCAGACTTACTCTGCATTTCCAACCCTTAGCCCCTTACCCTGCTCAGCTACCTGTATGAGGGCATGAGCCCAGATTTTACTGGTAAACGGTGGGTGACACAGTCACGTCTGAGAGCTTTGAGGGACATTCAGTAGTATTTCATTTTAAATTAGAAAGAGGATGAAAACAGACCAACAAGAAAGACAAAGAACAGACTGGAGATATTTGATCGCCTGGTTCCTGAATACCACCCTCATCCCTGGCTGTAACATAAACGTCCCTTTTAAGGACGGATTCTTTGACCAGTTGCTTTGATCAGAGCCAGGGGAATGAAAGTTAAAGGGGGCTGCCGTTAACGGGACCCTTAGCTGCTGCCAAGGAGGATGTTAGCCAGTCAATATTATGATTTATTGATATGAAGAGCAAGCAATTGATCCATGTAAATTGCGGTATATTTTATAAATGCTATCCTTTAAAGAACAAGAAGTCTGCAGAATGTTAATTTGGAAAGAATGTCTAAATTATACATGTCAAGGCTTTTGAAGAAAATACACTAAATTATATTCATAATGGGCTTTTTCAAAACTAGACTTTAGTTTGGTGCATTGTTGAAGCAGTCAATCAGCTTTGTTTATAAAGTTTTGCTTCACCAGTCATATATGCTGCTAGAACCTGATCATGAGTATATTGTCCTCTTCCATGGATTGCTGCTACTTAACAGCTTAGAATCAGCTGGAGCAGTTAATGATTCTATTGCCGTTGACCCTCCATCCTGGGTCATTCCCTGCCTTGTGCCCATAGGCTCTGGACCCCCCGCAACTCTGAGTAGGACAAGCAGTTACAGAGAATGGATGGATGGATGGATGCATGGATGTATGATTACAATACCAATCTAACACATTAAAATGTATTGATTTGTTTCTTGACTCATTACAGCTCTTGATTAGACCTTCCTTCCTTGAAAAGGTGAAAATGTAACATACACTGTTTGGCCAGAATGAGGCGCTCTCCTCCGTGTGTGGGGCCAGGTTGCTGTCCTCTGTCATCTCACATACCGCCATGAGTACTTTGGCATCTGACCAGCATGTTTTTATTTCTCTAGAGGACTACAAGTACGCTGTAGTTAGCATAATTAGCACCGATTCATGGGTGGAAAATCACACAATGAGCATGTACATATACATATTATTTTATCTTAGTAAATACCCAAGGAGCAAGAGGGCTGGTGAGGGTTAAGGTTAAGCAGCTGAACAGCCCCTATACTGAGAAACTCTGAATCCAGATTCAGTCAAATATAAACTGTAATTACTGTGTCATTTTAAGGTTTAACATCTAAACTGTTATACGCCCAATGAAGTGTTTCCCAGTCCAGCCCTCGAGGACCCACAGTCGGTTCATGTTTTTGCTCCTTCCAAGCTCCCTGCTTGACAGTCCACATTTTTGCCTCCTTCCAGTTCCTACTGGGAGCTGGGAGGGAGCAAAACCATGGACTGTCTGTGTGTCCCCGAGGGCCCGATTGGGAAACAGTGGTTTAATGTATACTGTCTTTTTGTCTGAGTTATTCTGTTAGTCTTAAAGGCAGCTTTTTTGCAGTAAATTTTGCCTGTCTCAGAAAGCATTGCGTATCCTGTAACACGGATGTCACATCTGAGCGTGTGTTGTGAAGAGGGTCAGAGCTTGAGCGGCATCGTGATCTTGCCCGAGCCACTCTTCCGGCCATCACCGTGACAGCACGCTCAGCCCTGGCTGCTCGCAAAGCGCCGAGGAAGCTGCCAAAGAGGCCGATGGCTGACCCTTTACTGTGAAGAGTGCCTTGGGAGGCCTGGGTTTCTGCAGAACGCTACAAATAGGAAGATATAAGAGAAAGCTGGATAGACTCGCAATCATTTTCCACTGCCAATGGAAAAAACCAGGAAGGAACGTGATTGGCTAGGCAACGTTAGCCAGCATTAATGTGCTCACTGATTCGTTGTCAAACATGATTAATTCGCTGGGAATTAATAGATGGCTGTGCTTCTTTACAACAACTTATGCAGAGACATGCTTTATCTTATAACCTGAATGCTTTTTACCTATCAATTTAATTTTACTTTCATATTGCCTTGGGCCAGAATATTAAGATGATAATTTTTCTTATGCATTGAATAGAGTGAATTTTAGGTTCTGGTTGATCCAGCTTTTACCTGAGTTTATTCCAATGTGGCCGTCAAACACTGGTCTGGTTTTCATTTCCTGTCATGTGACCAAACAGCTGCACACCTTCTCCTGCAGCACAGAGGAGTCAGCGGCTGGTCATACTTTCTGTCCTGACTTGTGTATTTCTGGCTATGAGGTTTCACGCAGGGTGGCCATGGGTTGGCTGTGGCCTCACCCCACTGTGTGTGCAGTTTACATGTTCTTCCCTTCTTGGTGCTGGATTCCATCAGGTACACTGTTGTCCTCTAGCAGTCCATCTCAGACTTGCCCTCAGCATGTGTGCGTTCCCTGCAATGGATTGGCATCAAATGCAGGGTGATCTCTTTGTTGTGCTCTGGGTTTCCTGTCAGACTCCAGGGTGACTGTGACCCTGTACTGGATAAGTGGTGTAGACCTGGGGGGTCGTGACCATAAAGTGGGTTGCGGAAACATTTTCATTGGGTCACACTGTTTTGAAAATTTTTTGTAATATCAGACTTTTGTGGTTGTGAATGGTGCGCAATGTCATCCCGTAAGTCATTTTTATTGTTTACCGCCCAACCTCCATTTTTGGGGAACGACAAACAAACAAATAAGCAAGAAAGCAAGCAAACAAGCGCAAACAAAAAACTATGTGGGTCCTGAGGCAAAATAGGCTGAGAAGCACTGGTTTTGAAGATTTAAGGATGCATTCCATGCAAATCTTCCATGCAAAAAAATTCTTGATGTTTAAATTGCCATTAACCTCAAAGTTGCTATTGTAAAATTGTTCATATGAGAAATTTAATTCCTGAAAGAAACAATGATTTCCAGTTGTGCTATTTTTGGATTGTAGTATGATGTTACTGTGTATGAATTGATTGAATGTAAGTCTTTATAAACTCAGTTAATAGTCTGGATATGTGGTGATTTGGTAGTTTGTAGTCACATGCTGCAACATGTAGTTTCCTGCAGTCTGGGATAACTTTAATCTGTCTGCTACAGACCAGTAAAGGAGATGAGATTTTGGGACAGAAAGTATAAATCCACCGTTAGTCACTTGTCCTACTTTTCATTGCCTGTAAATCCTTAGAAATTCAGATGTTTTCTTGCAATCACAGTGTTCCTGTTCACCCAGATGTCTAGCTGGATATACAGAAGGTAATAATTATTCACAATTAATGACCTGCACCCAACCCACGGTGCCAACTGCCATTGTGAAAACAATGAAAAATTTATGGAACAAACAATGAATGTTGAAAATGGGGTAATTTATGAAAACACTGACTGTAGTTATATTTACACACAGGGGTGGTGTAGTGTTTCAGTGGGTGGCATGATTGTCTCACACCTTCAGGGTTGGGCTCCGATCCTGCCTTTCCTATGTGTGGAGTTTTCATGTACAGGTGCATTTGTATCTCTAAGTCGCCTACATTTTGCGATTGTGTGTCTTGAGATAGACTGCCATGTAATCCAGGGTGTCTCTTGCCCTGGGCTCTTTGGAATAGGTTTGTGGCCTTGTACCAAATAAACAGTCATGGAAGATGGATGGATGTCTGTGTGCAATACACAAGTATGTCATATTTTCTAGCTATAAATCATTGATTCTCCACCTTTTATTCCAGATTAAGCCCCCTTTTGGTTTTAATTGTGACGACCTCGTTCCATAATACAGCCTATTATATAAAATTTTCACTGCAATCTCCACAAGGCAACTTTGGAGCCCTTCACTGATTTTTTTAGATAAATCATATACATATTTCTTTGTAAATTTCTACATGGCTGGGCATTATTTCTGCTCCAGTATGGAGTAGCAGAAGACTCAATTTTCCAAAGTGACAGTTTGAAGTTGTCTTCAACATGGAATTTGTTCTAGTATTTAGCTTTCAATGTTAAAAAACCTGGCTTCACTCGGATATGTATCAGTTGGTGCAGTTGTACTGAAAAGTTTTGACTGAAGAACTGAGGCTTCAAAGCCCAAGGTGGGTGGGATTGTTCTGCACTGTCAATCATTGCCTGGCTAAATCCAATGGGAGCCAGTGGGAAGTATGTTAAAGCAGCCGGTGATTGATAGCACACAATAATCCTGGATGCAGTGGGCTTGAAGCCTCATTTCTCCCACCTCTCCTTGCATGAAACAGTGAAAAGTCACAGGATGTGGGACTTTACAAGGTCCAAAGTCTTGTTTCGGTCTGTCTCCCTGCAGTTGAATGATCTGGTCCTCCATTTCCACAGGCAAACTACTTGAACCCATTGTAGTGGTGAACTGATCAAGAATTCATACATGTGATGTGTAACCTTCATGAAAATGATTCAAGGCCAATTACATCATCATGACATTGACATATGTATCTTGCTGGAAGCTTGTTGACATGACATCTAGAGCCTTGATTAGCAAAAAATCCTGAGTTTAAGAACCCGAGGAATTTTCTTCAGCTGCAAGTAGGATATTTGAATACCCCTTCAGTGTGCTCAGCACATTTAAATGCTCTGAAATGTCAAAGGAGGTGAGCTGACCGTAAGGGATAAGAGAGATGGTTAGTAGTATTGGATTTAAAAAGTCTTTCACCTGCTCGCACCACTGGATGAGATGGTGTGCGACTCTTCATAAAGAAAGCCAGCTACTGATTGTCAGATTCCATTTCCTGACACGAGGCCAAAGATGAGCACATATTATGAGGCTGTGATTTGATGGGGCTCACAATCTACCCTGCACACTGCCCCACACTCCACCCAGCACACAGCCCTGCTGACTGACAGGCATCTCCTTGGACGCCTCACACACTGTCCTTTTAGCCATAGGTGACACAGTTCATTTACATCTCTGAAACACTCAGTCTGCACATAATCCTTTAGATCCATACTTTCTTCAGGGATGAAACTGCCCAACAAGTCAAATAATGTTTTAGCACCTATAATATGTTGTAAACATCCATCCATTTTCTGTACCCACTTGTCCTGCCAGGGCAAGGCGGGGGACAACCCAGAATAGGGTACCAGCCCATCACAGGGCACACTCACACATGTACAACTATGGGCAACTTGGTAACTCCAATTCACCTCAGCATGTTTTTGGGGTGGAGGGGAACCAGAGTACCTAGAGGGAACCCCAGGAAAACACGTGGAGAACATGCAAAACTCCACACACACAGACTGGAACCCTGGTCCCAGAGGTGGGAAGCAACAGTGCTAAGCACTGCACCACCACGTTGTAAACATGAAAAATATAAATTACTTTTTTCAAGAATAATCTCTTTATATGATGAATTGCACATAAATAACCTCCTTTGTCTCTCCATCAATGTCCCCTCCTCTCACAGTAATTCAACAAACCAGCATTTCTTTAACACTGACTTTGTTCTCACCTTATAATATTACAGAGAAAGACCACTTTAAAAAGTTATTTTGTCAGTCCATCTGTATCAATGCCTAACTACATATCAAGTAGCAGTTATTGTTGACTATTTTTCATGTATTTTTCTTTAGATACACTGTTGTTCCTAAGTCCATCCATTGCAGAGTATTAGAGAACACTGTGTTTTAAGGGAAATTCTCCATTATGTTCCCTTTTTACAAAGAAATACTGCCTATCATTCAAATGATCATAAATATCATGCCTAAATCATGGTAAAACATGTTTGTATGAACTATGAATGTGTCATTGACATAACTTTGCGATTTTTATGATTATCGAGCAAAATCTTCAACCTCTTTGAGAAATCGTATCTCTTGGTATTCTTCCCATCAGTTTTTTTTCTATAGGTTTAATTCCCAGTTTTATCTGTCTTTCCAGACAGTACAAGGTGCAGTAGAGGAATTAACTTACTGTCTTGTTCTGCAGAACATTCTGCTCCAAACTAAGTCAGACTCAGTGCTCAGATCACAACACCTGTCCTCGTACGTTTTTATTTTTGATTTGTATTATACAGAACTCTGTCGTATCAAGCAATGTACATAATAAAACTTTAGAGTAATAATGGTGTCTCAAAATTTCATTACTTTGAAAACATTCATTTTTTTGGTTTTTATAATAGCAGGATATTATCTCTTGAACTGGGTAACAAAAATGCTGAAAGTTGTGACAGCAGGCTTGTATTGAGAAAAATATTACAATGCTAATTTAGGCAGTTGCATTTGCCGTCTTTTGATTCTGCTGAATCTCAGGATTTTGAAGGTTAAATAAATTGAATGATGACCTTGTTGTTCAACGTGGTTATAAGAGTATTACTAACAACTCAGGACAGAGTATGAACCTGCCAGGGTGCTTGTTTAAAAGGTTACTGTGGATTTACCACCTGATCCTTGATATCATTGGTAGGATGTGAATTTCACGTTGATGATTAGATGGTGGGATTAGGCCAGCCTTTGTGAGGGAATTTTCCCAAAATGTCATTATGGGATGTCCTTGGAACAGGAAAGAAGCTCCTGCCCACTCCTGTATGGAGCAGAGCTGTCCGATTCCCTGTCATGCTGCAAAGGAGGCCTCCTGAATCTTGGCGGGTGCAGTGAGGGGGGGGCCTGGGGCGGAGTACTCATCATTTTAATGGGGCTGAGTGCAGCTTTCTCTTCAAAGTCCGGTGCTCAGCTTGCAGGACTCTGTGATACCCCCAGGGCCGGTGTGCTGGCATCCAGTGTGATCCGAGTCTGACTTTGAGGTGACTTTCTTAGTGGTGAATCAGAGGTCTGACTTACGTAAAACATGAGGAACTCCACTTTTACGTCATATAGCTCTTTTAGCACTGTATGTGTGGTATACCAGTATTTCTCCAACCAGTCCTCTGGGATCCCCATACAGTGCACATATTTGACTCCCTGGGAGCTGGGAGAGAGCAAAAATATGGACAGTCTGGGGGTCCCCAAAGACTGGGTTGATAAACACTGGGATATACGTAAGGGAAATTCTAGAATTTTCTAAGGGAGGGGCATAAGAAGGGCCATAATTCATAGAGGAGCCAACATTAACAGTATCCAATGACATGTTTTGAACTGGTGAGTGACAGGAGAGGGGGCTCTCCCAGGGTTCAATCAGCATTCAGCTGGGCTCAGTGCCCCTGTGTCCCCGCCCCTGTATGTGCCATTAGATACACAGTGCTGCAATTTAACTGATAAATGCCTCCTTGGACATCAGAATGCAGGATAAAACACAGGGGAAAAGTGAAAGGGCCGTGCTTCTGTTGAAAAATTGCAGCACAATAACACATTTCCAAACGTATTCCGAGGGAGGAAGAGGGCAAAGCATTTAGCTGGTTGGCATGTTGAAGTCGGAGGTAATGTTTTATTTATATTCACACATAAAGACACATGCAGTCAGATACAATATATAACATATACAGTACAAGTGAATTGACATATTGTGCATTATATAATTTATTATACATTCACCTGTCATTAATTGAATAACTTATAGTCACAAATTTACTTCTAACTGAAAAGTAGCCCAGGAAAAAAACTGCTAAAATTTTAATTCAAATGAAATTAATTAACCAAATGTTATCTGGAAAACACCAAAGCCCTTTGGAATTCTGACAGAGTGACCTGGCTTGTGTTAGACAGCGGGAAACACGGATGGACTTTAATACTTTTTTGATGAATTGTCCACCTCAGCAGTATTCTGAAGTCTTTGAATAACTGCAGACAAAATCCGACTTTCTCACAAACTGGAATGTATGCCATCGTCTTATTTTATGGACTGTGTAATATTTAAAATGTTATGAGCGGAAGGAGGAGATGATATTAACACAGAAACACTATGGGAATGTGTTCAGAATGCAGGTAGAATGGGAGACCTCTCACTGCCGATGATTGTTGTAGGTTGGTTGTGTTTAAACTTCTTTAGTTTAAACATTATTACATTTGGCAGACCATTGTATATGTTTTTGAGAAGGTAGTGTCATCTGATCGGGGGGGGGGTAGGGCCTTGCTCAAGGGCCCAAGGGTGACATCATTCTGCTGACCACGGTGGCTTTGCAATCATGAGTGCCACAAACGAACCCACTGACTCATCTCCTCACCAAATGTTATTGTGGCGTGCAGATATACCTATTTACCTGGACAATGGTGACTAATTTACATTTAGTTTATTCAGTAGCTGTTTTTATGCAAAGCTATGTAAAAGAGAGAAAACAGGGTCAACCAGTCTCTGGAGCAATTGGGGGTTAGGGGTCTTGCTCGGGGGCATCACTCTGCCAGGAGCCCTGAGATTTGAGCTGGCAACCTTTCAGTTACAGGCAAAGCACCCTGACCTGCTTGCTATACTCTCCAGTACTGGGCATGGTTGTCTATTTTAAGCATCTGCATGTTGTTAATTAATAAACTAAAACATGTAAACCATGTAAAACTTCCCTTTTTGTCTGGTTATACTGAAGAGTATCAGCAATGAAGTGGTTTAATACATATTTAATGTGTCTTTGGATCTTTGATTCCTGTTTTCTTGTGACAGTAATAAATGAATGTCTTTGGTAAGTCTTCCTACAGTGGCATAGGTGGGGTGCAACCAAACGAGATGAATTCTTTTTTTCTTGTTCACATGCAAAGCACTTGGAAAATATGCATTTTATCAGCGGTGTATCGGTTTAATCTAAAAGAAGAATTGCATTTGAAAAGGTCATTGGTTTGTGTCCTACAGCATATACTATTAGAAAGTAAGTTCTGAAATGCCTGCTGAATTCACATTGGTAAAAATGGGACCATAATGGCATTTTTAACTCATAAAATGTTTTGCTGGTATTATTTTTCTAATAGTAGCATTTTAAGCTGAAGATATACATAACTGCATTATACATACATATGCTCACAAATTTTCACAAATTGATGCAATCAGTGTTAATGACATTAAAATGGTGGTGCAGGAGGTAGTGCTATCGTTCGGCAACTGGAGGGTTGTAGGTTCGAGCCCTGGTTCCTCCTGCCCCCATCAAAGTGTCCTTGAGCAAGACACTGAACTCCAAATTGCTCCTGGTGTGCAGGTCGGCGCCTTGTATGGCAGCGTCCGCCACCGGTGTGTGAGTGTGAATGGGTGAATGTGAGGCATAAATTGTAAAGCGCTTTGGTACTCGTAAGAGTAGAAAAAAGCGCTATATAAATGCAGTCCATTTACTCTTTGTAGAGTAATACACAACAGCTACAAAAATCCCTACAATTAAAAAAAAAATTGGCTGTTATAATGTAACTATATGTGAATCAATGAAGTCCATTGAAACACACACCCCTCTTTCCCATTGGTCCACAGCCAGTGACCAGGCATTGATGTGTGAAGCATGGGAGGGGCTAGGAGAGGCATGGAGTTGCCTTGGTGTGGCAGGCGACAGATGTTTGGCCCTTCATGTGACACAAGGAACATCACGCAGTCATTGCTTCTTGCATGGAACATTTGGCACCTTTGTTGTCTTCATTATTCATTGCATGACACTTTTAACAGCAAGGACAGTCAGGGGACGTGGGCTGGACAAAATACAGAGAAGGGGACACACGGCACAGGCGACCACAAGCGCCGCGCTGCTGTTTCTCATCACCTCTTAAACCGTATTCGTCACCCTTTGCAGTTTCTCTATAATTGACTGGAATAAACAATCAGCCTTTTAAATAAGCTGACAACAGACATGATCTTTTTACTTGAAATCCTATATAATATGTAATGGAAACTAATAATGTTTCTATTAAATTTACTCCCTTGTTGTATGGGTATTTACAAAAAACACAAATGGATTTGATTGGAAGGTACACTTATTTGTACTCACCAGTACAACCTTATTACCCCGAGATATTGCCCAGCATCAATTTTAAATTCTCTTTCACAATTCTGTCTGTCCTATAATTTTCTAGAATATTCCCTGCCATTTTCATTTAGATTTTCTCACTCTGGCTGAAAATTAGCAATTTTCCCCACATTTCATGCAGTGAAACACATAATGAATGAATAGTCTTTGTATAGTTACTTTTGTGGTACATGATATTTTCATGACATGAAGCAGTGTAACAAACTGAGTAGTTAATGGCAGGGGTGGAGGGAAAAATAGACACAATCGTGAAAAAACTGACATAATCGTGCAGAAGAAAATATTTTATGCAGAAGTCCATTGCTATCAATTCTGTTGGCACTGGTTATATACATTTATTTCTCTTTTATTTCCTTTGTGAAATGTAATGTTTTCCAGAGGAAATGGACTTAGTTCACCTGACTGCGCAGGAGACACTGTGTATGTGTGATTACTTCTGAAAAGGTCCTGGTGAGCCATTAATGAAGGAAACTGGAGAATGGAACAACGGAGAGAAAGAATAAAGAAGAAACTTGTCAAATGTTTCCCACTGATGCTGTCCCCCAGGACTGCTGAGCTCTCTGCCAGGCATTAGATCTATGGAGATCGCTCCTCCAAGTCGTGTGATAGTTACATTCTCCTGAGCTGGGATAAGACACGGAATAAAAACGTCATTCAAATTGAACTCTCCCTGAAGACCTGAGACGCACGTCCTGCAAATTTACATTCTCATTCCCCATTGGCTCCCTTGTTTGCAGATTTTGCGAGCTCGGTTGAACTTCTCAGTGATCTAACAGTAGATGTTTCTACATCAGACGTAGCCGTTGTGTGTTTATTCTACCATAACATTCCTATGGCAGTGGATGCTCTGGTTTTGGTAGCATCCATTTCAGCCAAAATCCTGTGGGACAGAGGTGTTTTACATCATGATCACTGAATATTTGGTCCAAGGGAAGAACAATCGCAAAACATTAGGTGTTCACTTAGCAGGTCTTTTCTTACAGATGAGACATGTGTATCCCTAGATACAGGTATCCACCTGAATTTTGTGTGTACTTCTTTGTGTTTGTGTGAGAGATATGTGGTGCTTTTCCACTGCCATACAGGAACCATGCTGTACCTGAGCTGTACAGCAAAGATACACTAGTTACATCACGGTTACAGCTTGGTTTAATTTTCCACTGCAGAAGGGTCAGCTCAGTAAAGGGGTTGCTGGGTTTAGAGAGTGATAGTGATGTAAAACCGAAGAGACACTTATTTACTGATCACATGGTGTATGTCATTATTTGCTGATGTGCTCATTTCCGCTAGCACGTCTGTTAGAATTGCTGTGCTATGTTAGCATCAAACGCTAGTGGAATTAGCATTAGCGTGCATTACTAATCAATTCCATTCGGCTGCTCTATAGCACTTTTTTAAGTAGGAGGTCGGAAATTTTCAAGTTCTGAGTTATTGGGATTGCAGCTTGTTTGCCATATGGTCCAGTGCGATACTGCCAATAATTAATAATATATAGAATACGTCCCTTTTTTCCTTTAGATAATCCATGCATATCGAGGCATATCACCAGTATGTCAGTGCATTTCGACCAATCAGATGGTGGTGATGCAACCACCTCGGTTTGGTCACGCTGTCAGCTGAACTGTTAAGCGGGGCCATGTCAGTGCGCTTATGATTCGCATAATTCACAATGGAAAACTGTTTCTTCTCAGTATGGCTTGGTTCTTGGTGGCAGTGGAAAAGCACCAATATGCGAAGGTAATCTTCAATTCAGGGCAGGATTGTGGGTATTGCTCATGCCCGCATCCTCAATGATATGCCTGTTCACAAATACAGTACATGCATAATGACCGAGTAGCCAGTTAATAGCTTATGATACACGCATGAGTTGCTTGAGGGATGAACAGGGAGAGACACCCCCCAAACGTCCTTGATTGTCGCTCCTCAAAATGTAGACAGAAAAATGGCCGCTCAGAGTCTGTCCTCCATTTCTTCTCTAACAACTACAGTTCATCCACTGATTAATAGACCAGAAAGAAGAAAAACTCCATCTTAATTAAAAAAAGAAAATCTATTATCTGCTCTTCTGGATAATTTGTTCCGACTGTGAAAGCTATTAAGGGTACAGGGGTGTTAGGTTGAAAATGTGGTTACCTACAAAGATAGCCTGCATTTTAATTAGCCGTCGTTTTAACAGGCGGAGAAAATGGTGCCTTTTTGTGGTTGTTATTTCAAAACGTTCCTTCTTAGATCTACTGGAATACCTACATGAGGGAAGGCTGAATTAACACAGAGCTGTTTCATTTGACTGAGATTACTAGGTAATGAGAAAGGATTTTAAGTTAGAAGTTTTTTTAAATTCTTTTTTCTATTTTTTTGAAAAAGCGATGTATTGTGGGGTTGTGCGTAATGAAGACAATTTGCAGGAGAACAGATGGTGGGTGTTGATGTTCCTGTTGACAGGTAGCATGTTGTCAGCGCTTGGTGTTGTTATCATACAGAGAACAGCAGCTTTGAGTCTTAATTGGGACCCAGAAGGATTTCGCTTCAGAGCTGGGTGTTGAGGAAGAGCGGGGCGCACAGACAGGGGAGCAGCCAGCGCTGGGGAGTACTGAAGAGAAAGGCACATCAAAAAGGCACCAGCTGGCCCAGACTCTTCCTGAAAAGAGGAAAGGTCTAGGAAGCTGAGATCCAACTGCCGTGAGAGAGGGAGAGGAGCCAAGGATTTGTTTTTAGACTGTGCTGGTTAAAACCACTTGATTTATTTGTTTATTTGCTGTTGGGTTCATGGTGTGACCAGAACTACTACTGCCAATGCTACACAAAACTTTCCAGTGAATGTAAAAATTGTTCAATCTCCCTGTTCCATACAAATACTTCCAGATGAGCTGGAATCTCTTCCTATGAGACTTTACTTAATAGTCTTGCTATACTTCTCCAAGTTTCTTGGCTGTTTCAGTGGTCTATGTGGATGTATGTGTATGTACCTCACTCAATGGAATGTGAAATGCATAAGTGGGGGCAGAATCATTTGTTTTAGAAAAATATGGATATAATTCAAGCTTTTATTAATTTAAAATTAAGTAAAAAATTTTAATAATTTAAAAAATTGTTGTATCAGTTGATTATTTGTAATGTTTTCTTGATTGTTCAACATTGTGTTCTTAATGATGCCCCAAAAGCTACCCAGGCACGGCCCTGGGTGCCCCCCCCCCAAGTGCTGCAGTCCATGCCTCACACTTTATAGAACTGGGGTTTATTGCAAGCTTGGGAAATAAAAATGGTAGCTTAGATGGTGATATGGTCCCATTTGTGCGCCAGTGATGTTGTGATGATGCATTTTATAAAGGAAGGGCATGAAGTGGAGAGGCCCTGTCAATTTGCACAGATATCTGTGCATCTGCTACTTAGAAACTTAATGGGAACTTTTCTCCTGCTGTGACTAGATACTCGTTTAGGTACCTTTGCCCAAAGGGAACAACAATTTTTTCCCTACAGAGCTCTGGTTCTGTGACCCTTCAATCATAATACCAGTTCCGTAACATCATCTTCTACTTCTTCACCAAGAATATACTTGAAAGCTATAGTGTACTGCAGAAATATACAAAATCATCCACATAGTATAACTGCCTGCTTTGTCCCTAGAGGTGTAATATAAACTTGGTGATATCGCTTGAGGACATTATCTGATTCTCACAAGCACTGGGAGAAATGATTGATGGCAGACCCCCTAGACTTACACACATACGCCGAAGTACAGCTGTGAACGGGAAACTTTGTTTGCTCTTGAAAAATGCCAGACTAAGGACAGGAAAAAATGTTAGTGCCAGTTTGTTTGCCATATGGTCCAGTTAGTGGTGTAATGACCTGAGAACTCGCCAGGAGTGTTTCTCATAATGCGTCCCCAAACCCCTATTCCTATCCCTGCCGCTGGCTAATCGCTTTGCATACATAACACTCAGGTGTAATAATGGCACATGGGCCTAATTGCGATGTGACCAATTACGTGCTCCGCTTATGAGCCTGACGTTTGGTGACAGTGGTCTGGTCCTTGGGCTGGAATGGCAGTAGCCCTTGAGCCTTTCAGACACTCTACTCCTCACGGAGAGCAAATTCTGCCTGGGAAGCTGCCGACAATACAACTGTGTGTTAAGACAGAATGATTTCAGATATGAATTTTTAAAAAAGGATGAGCTTGCACATGGCTAATTAAATTACATTTCAGTTATTACAGTACATGTGTGTTCTTTAGGATTCCTTGAAATGTTAGTAGATTACTGGCCTTGTCAGTCCCCCATCTCTGGATGAGATCATGGAGTACATCATCACTTACCCAGAGCAAAACCATATTGCCTTTAATTATATAGTACTTGAGGTGTTCCTGAAACTATGCTAGCTTTACTGTACTATTTATACTGCAATAGCATTTCTTGCTGCTAACTAATGCTAACTGCTATAGAGTCTCATTACTATCATGCTATAAAAGATATCAGTTAGTTGGAAACAGTTAATAGCGAACAGGGACATAGACTGTCACCTAGAGGCCAACTTCTTAGGGGGCGCTGACTGACCAGCTAATTCTGTTTTGCCTCTGAGGGGTATGCCAGTGATGATGCTCACCTAGGATGCCTCATCATCTAGGACCAGTATTGTTTAGATCTTCCAAATGCTTTTTGTTTGATTGTGAGAGAGTTTTATTATAGACAAGTTGGGTCAGCTAGGGTGTACCTCAAGGCCTGGTTTTAGGTCCAGTTAGTTTTTGCATCTGTATTTATAGGAGTCACCATTTGGGAAGATGAGCTTGATTTTTACTTTT
>JAODJW010000033.1:9329045-9349936 GCA_026777045.1 Hyperopisus bebe | reverse complement strand
TATATATCTATCTATCTATCTATCTATCTATCTATCTATCTATCTATCTATCTATCTATCTATCTATCTATCTATCTGAGTTGAAATGCATTGTGGGTGCAAATGGGTCCCAGCTTTGTGTGAAACATGGTATTCATTCCTAAATCTATGGTGCCAGGGTTACTTAGTTTCCCTAAATTGTCTTCAGCATGTCAGTGAATGTGTATATATGTGTGTATTTGTGTGCCCCCGGGCAAACCAGACTCCCGTAATGAGAATTTACTGTTTCGGAAGCAGATATTTTGAGCCTCACACGACAAACACGTAACCTGTGGTTTTTGAAGACTCGTTAGACTAAAGGAGATATATTATGGTTGCTGGGCGCCTCTTTTAAAGCCAATATGACCAACTCCTGGTAACAGAACCATTTTGAATAAAACAGAAAATCTAATAGGGGGGACTGTAATATGAATTCCCATCTTTCAGCTGTTATCCCTAAGAATAATTGTTACATGTTTAAAAATAAAGCTGATAAAGAACATAAATGACACAAAAGCCCAAACAGTCCTCTGTTGGCTAAACTGAAATAATAAGTAGTTGCCTAGCCCATTGTCCCAGCGTCTGGTGCCTTGCATTTATTCAGACAGTGTGTTGACTAGACTCAGACCCCCTGCCTTCCCTCACAGAGCCAGGAAACCCCAGTACATCATTACACTGAGTTGTTTTGTCAGGCTAGCAGACACGCTCTTTCATTAGAGTACAGAAGACTTCCGAGCTGTACGACACACTCCAGGAAATCCTGAGAGGTGTGAGTGTCGGACCGGAGGGAGTAAACAGTGTGGGGCCACTGTAGGCCAGTTTTACTTTAATAGGGAGTTAATTTACACACCACTTTGTCCAGTTCAAGTGAATTCAATTCCAGCTTTTGCTGTAGCTTGTTAATTTTCCAAAAATTTTGGTGTGTTGTGATTCTCTTCTGTCCTTACTGCTTTCCCGGCTTAGTGCGCGGTTGCCCTATTGTTTGGCGCCATTTGTTTTTTTTTTTTCCTAGAAATGAATGTTTGTTTTAAATTATAGTGGTGTTCACAGGACCTCGGTACCTCATTTCGTTCCCTAACCTGCCGCCCCTCTGTTCTTGGAATGACACTAAACCTTCTTGAATCTTAATCTTGAATCTTGAAATGGGGACTGCATTCACCCTTGGAGGAACATTGTTCCTAGTGGGACAGACGCAAGAGGTATGGTGCCATGACATCCTGTATCTCTCCGTTGTGCCGGGTGCAGGCATCAGACGTGAAGCATTAAGACAGCTGTCCCAAGCATCGACAGGCATCTGTACCATCACGTCTCAGCCTTCACCTCCTGCGCGACCCAATATGGATCACGCAGCCAGGCCCCGTCTGGCCCACCACCTACGGGAGCGCGGCATGCTGGGATTCAGGGAGGTCTGTCCCCCTGACAACCACTGGTCTCCGTGATGGAGTGCAGTCGTCCAGCTGCTGTTTCACGCCAGATTAGGCCTCCCGTGGTCAATTTGCTTTTCCTAATGTCAGGTCCCCTTCGCCGTTGGATCGTCTGTCGCCTAGCAACGCGGACTGCAGCCAAGAGGGCCGGCCATGCATGCAAAATTCCACCTGCAGTAGTACAGGAGGGTGGGGTTGGGGGGGGGGCATGTGAAATGGCTCCAAACGCTCTGTGCATACCGCGGGAATACGAGCAGGCTGGACGGTCACCGGCAGGGGCTGCTCCTAAGCCTGCCTTTGCTTCGGCACAGGAGCCCCTGTGTTTGCATCTCTGCCACGATTCCCACTGGCAGCTAGATTGTGCTCTCCGGCGCTGTTTATGTCTCCGGGTCCAGATCGCACGTCGTGTGAGGACGTGAATACCAGATTGGTTTTGGTGGGAAACGGTGGAGGCACTTATGCATGTGATTACATTTGCAAGGCATGAGAGCGATGAAGGTCAGTGAATCAGAATCCAATTCAATATTTACGACATATAGCAGAGCCTGTTTAAAGGGGCCATCTACTTTGCGGGCACCTTAATGCACCGTGGTGTAAATCAATGCAGACATATTACCTCAGCAGAAATCCGGATGATCTAGATGCAGAATTACAAAGAAGATCTGTCAGGGAAGAAGCACACCTGCAAATTGTCCAGTACACAAGTAAGTCTGTACCTGTAACTCTCCACAAAACAGTCCATGTCTGTGACTGACCACATCTAAACAGTCCATGTCTATGACTGACCACATCTAAACAGTCCATGTCTATGACTGACCACATCTAAACAGTCAATGTCTATGACTGACCACATCTGAACTGTCCAGGCCCCTAACTGGCCACATATAATCTGTCCTCGCCTGTGAATGGTCATGTGTAAACAGTCCACAACTGGAAATATATCTAAACAGAACATTCTCTGAATGACCACAACAAAAACAGAACACTTCTGTGAATGACCACATCTAAACAGCTATGCCTGTAACTGACCACACTGACTCAGTCCACGCCTGTGACCGACCACATCAAAACAGTCATTCCTGTATCTGACCACATCTAAACAGTCCGTACCTGTAACTGACCACGTCTAAACATTTCCCTGAAACCTCTTCTCTCTGCTTTTCCACTACTTGTGCACCCATTCTATTCTGCAAAGAGCCCATTGCATCATGTGATTCATGTGATCTCACTCATGTCAAACTTTGAACTTCTCAATGTGTTTGATTAGGTCATAATTGACCCGCTGCCTGAAGTGGCTTCTTTGCTTAACATATTAACTGCTGATTGTAAATACTTAATCTGAAGAGCAGTTTATATCCACTAATACTTCACTTGGACTTGGTTATAAGAGGATTGAGAGTACAGGTGGTCTGAGAAGTGGACTTTTCACCCAAGCACCCCACGCCACCTCAAACCGCTCAGAACTACAGGGACCCTTTATATAAGTGCATAATTCATAGCCTAATCTCAATTATGAACAGGTCTTGCTGCACAGTCAACAGCAGACAAATGTATTTAGACAGAAGTTACACAGAATACTATACACAAAAATGTCAGCAGCCACAAAATCAATACAATGTACACCAACTGTAATGGGGAGAAGTGTAAACGCACCAGTGCTAAGAGAGACCTGGCACACGACAGGTGAACGAGTATGATGATGCTGATTCTGTGTGGTTAATTAGACCTGGAGGTGAAGCAGAGGTGAGGTGGCATTGACCTAAGAGGGAGATGAAAAGTTTGGAACAGACAGCAGTGACAGCAGGGGGGAGAGAGGGTGCCTCACCAGGTGAGAAGATGTCTGTCTGGCCGCCTGCCCCCAGATGGCCCAATGAACGTGCTTTTCTGTTTTCATCCACGTTTCCTCATGATGCTGGGCCCTCTGGGTCGCGCCCATATCTGAGTCGATTGTATGACTCTGCGTTGTTAATTACAGGCTTAAAGTTTATTAAAGATTCTCTTCTGCCAGGGTTCCCCCAGCCCAAAAGTTGCTGTCAGTACCTAAGAGTCTGTGGGATGGTCAAAGATCTGATAACGATCAATAGCCATTTAATTTGAAGATGCTACTTACCTCAGAAAACGGACACAGCTCTTTTTTTTTTGCTCCTGTAGCATTCTTGTAAATCCTTGGGTAAATATCTGCTTTATCAAATGGCAGCAAAGTGTCACGTAGTTTGACCGCATGTGTAGGAAGGCTAAAACCTCAAAGAGGATTTTAGGCTACCCAGAGGACATTGCTGTATATGTCAAAAATGAAATGTAGTTTTCTTTGAATTTATGTCCTTTAACTGTGAAAGTCCTGAAATCAAAGTTTGAACCACAGAAGTGAAGACTGAACCTGCATCTCCAACATGTTTTACTCTCCAGCCACCTGACATTTGTTGATCTATGCTCAATTAACACAACTTGTCCTCATTAGCATTTTATAATGACATTAAGCGCTTCACAATCCCATGTATAGCTTCACATGTTGAGCACTCCCGCTCTGCAGCTCACGAGAGCATTTCCTCATAGCCAGCGTTTTCATTCAGAAAGATGTGTGACTGGAATGTAGAAACGGCTGCAGTCTCAAAGTGCTTGATGCTGAAAGAATCTTTTTTTAGCGCAGTAGATGGAGTTGGCCTCCCTCCATTGCCCCTCTCCGCTCAAGGAGCCCAGCCACGCTAGTTAGACGCTGATGCTCATTTATCTCCCCTCCGGGCCTCTAGCATGGGCGTGTTGCTACCACATCCAAAAAAGAATCAAGAAGCTCTTCTTTTCCTAATCTCGTTTTATGGTTGCTAAGTCCAGGTGTGTGGCCTTCAAGTTAGACCAGGGGTGTCAAACTCCAGTCCTGGGGGGCCGGAGCCCTGTGTAGCTTAGTTCTTTCCCTGTTCCACCACAAATGATTCAGCTCAAGAGCTGTGTGGTCATTAACATAAGGAGTTGCAAGGAGTTGAATTAGGTGTGTTAAATGAGAGGAAACCCAAAAATGCGTAGGGCTCTGGCCCTCCAGGATTGGAGTTTGGCACCCCTGAGTTAGAAGCACAACATGATTGAAGTGAAAGGCCTAAACCCTTTACTGGAAAATAACTCATTTTGGGGCCAGACTGGCTGGGCCTGCAGTCACATGAACCAGGGGCCAGATCAAATACCGGCTCTATTCCATGTGCTGTAGGCCATTTTTAATGTTTTTGTTTGGGGGCTGAGCTTTCTTTAAAAAATTAATATGTGACTGACTAACACTTCAGGCTTGTAGACTGAGACAGTGAAGCTTTTGCAATACCGAATCATTTCGTTCAAATTGTCAGGTGTACCGAGATTTTAGCTGGAACACTGGGCATTGTGGGAGGGGTGTGACTGACGCCTTCCTCTGGAGTCAGAGTCAGGTGACCAGCAGGGTTGTGCTGCTGATTAGTTTAGTCTGTCCCTTGTTTTCTGCATTATTTATAAATTGATGTGTTCTGTTTTGTTTGGACTGCAGTTGCCTGGACTGCAGCCTAGATGCATCCCCGAGAGCCATAACTGTGCTGTTTAATTTCATCTGTCCCCAGCAAACCCACCAGAAACAGCGTGTGTTGCACTGATCTCCCAATACCATTCCCAAAACGGGAAACAACAACTTCCAATAAAGCTGCCCTTCACTGGCCAATCCCTGTGTCACATGGCTCTCTGGCCACAGTGATCCTCACACCCTCCGACTTGCCGAAATAATGTGCTAAAAATATACAGATTTACCAATAATGAATAACGTGACTGAAATGCTAATGCTGGTGAGAGACCATAAGTTTGGTGTGTTCTCTGTGACTCTCAGACGTCCTGCTTGTTATCCAGCACTCTGGAAAGTGATTATATTGATGGGGTGCCAAAGGGGGGTGGGGTGGGGGGGATAAGTGTTGAGTCCCTAATTCTGTGTCAATTCAGGGAGAAACCAGAGGCCACACGGTTCTGTAGGTGTAGCCCCCCAATTATCAAAATGTAAAATGGGCTAATTCTGTGATTCTGTGTGTTTTTGGTCCTTTAAGAACAGAAATGTGATGATGACTTTGGTCCTGAAAAGGTGGCAATCAACTGTGGAATATTAACACCGTCCAATTCTTATCTTCGAGGCATTCAGTGACATTTTTGTAGACTGTGTTTTGCAGCAACATAGTCATGATTTCCAAATAAATTAGTAATTAGGAGGGTGGAGTGAGATCAGCATGTATTGTACCTTAAGGCTGTCCAATTCAGCTCCGCGTCATGATGAAAAGATTACAGTATTAGGGGAATTTGCATTTCCCTAAACCCATTTCATGAACGCCACCTATATTCAATGTGTCACACCATGATCTGTGACTATATCGCCTTCTGTTGAATTTTTGATAATTTTTTGATTATTCAATGTTCAATTGTTTACAACAATTGTAGGTTTGTTACATTCATCTCTAACAGACAGTTATTGAAAAAGTTCATAGTGCAAACTTACAGTCTGGAATACTTTTCAGTATGCATATGAAATCTACCCTAGAAAACTTTTTTTTATTCTCTGTATTTATGTAAATCTGTGTCGTATAATATATGACTATAGAGTCAGTCGACAAAGCCGAGATGTTCGGCTTGACAGTTCCAGTGTGTGAACTTCGGGGATGTGATGTCTAAAAACAGGGCTGCGGCATGTCATCACGGAGTAAAAATCACATTTTATCTCTTCAAACCGCTCTCACTGTAGTCTTTGAACTTGAACTAAAATAAGTTTGACACCACCGCGGGGGACGAGAAAACACGTAGCCTCAATAGGCATTTAGGGAAAGATGGAGGCGAAGCAGAGAGAGGCGGGAGTCATCTCTCCTGCCGAGGACACGAAGCTGGGGGACGGAGGCTATAGAGCGTCACCGTCTGTCGCTGTGTAAACAGGGAGCGTTGTGCACGCCGGGCTCCCGCGGCTCCCAGCCTTGCTGCCCCCGCACCGCCCGCCCTACCCGCTCTGCCCGCGTGGCCCCACTGCGATGAGGACTTGGCGGCTCCCCGGGAGGTGAGGAAAGCTCCGGGTGATGAAGGGCCGCGGCGCCATATGGAGGGGAGTCGCGGGGGTTGGGGGGAGCATTTCCATTCACATGTTGCACCGTGTGGGTCCCCGTGGTGTTTATTTCAGGGCACGGCTTGCTGAGGCTGTTTACTGCCGTTATTGAAGTCCGAGGAACATAAGAACATAAGAGTGGAAAGTTACCAGCCTTGAAGGCTTGACATTGCAGCTCAAAGGCAAAGGCAGGCTGGAGGCGAGAATCTGGGTGGCCGATAGAATTGGGGGGGTGGGCTTTCAGAGCCCCTTGGTGTTCACATAACAAACTGCCATAATTAACCAGCCATGTAATTTTTAAGTCATTCACTAATTTTTCAGCTTTTCCTTGATATATTTAGTGTACGTTATTATTTTTCTTCACATTATGTTTCTCATTTACTTGTCAAATGGTTGTTTAATGTTTTATATAATGGCTGTGCATTGAATTAATTTACTGAAGAACATTCAGACTATAGTCACACCTTGTATATTGCAGTTAATATGTTAGAGTGATAGTGATGCTGAAGATTGTCAGAATGGTAAATATATTGATGGTCGACATAAATAGGTGAGAGGCAGCTTTAGTGTGGCTGCTGTTAGCACAGGGTTAACGAGGGAGTTCTGCTCCACAGAGCTGTAACACACGCACATCAATAAGTCGCTGTCATTTCTTCATGCTGATTTAGGCCTGTTCAGGACAGAAGGCTGAGGGGGGGCTGGGGAGTGGGGTGACTCATGTTTGGATATTAGAGTCTTGATGAGATTTTTGGCTCATTAAGCCACTAACAACCGGAAAAAAAGCAACCCTGGTGAAAATGCCTTTTTAATATGTGATCGCTTTATCATTTTTATATATATATAAAGGCAGCTGTTTGGAAACAAAAAAAACAAATGCAAGTTTTGACAAAGGGTCTCTGTAGCTTTGAATTTTTTGCTAGCGTCACTAAAATTATATCAATAAAGGAGATGCATTATGGAAATATGGGGATAAAGGGTGGGCTGTGATTTCACAGGTGAATGTGTCTGTGTTATATTTCAACATATACAGTAGCTCTTCACTGTGAGGGTCAATAGACAGGCGTGTAAATTTGGGGGTTTCGCACTGCTATTTTTATGCTGTCCTCAGCTCCACAGTTTTATTTATGTTTTAAAAATTCAAAATTTGCTTGGTTAGTAAGCAGTGTTTTAAATTTGAGCGACGGCAAATTTAAGTTTAGACCTACGTCACAACACCGAAATACTGCTCACCCAGTGAGTACATTTTTGCACCAACAATAATGACCGACACACCTCTTAACACCTCATTTTATTGTCCCAACATTCAAAAGTACAAATAATTCAAACACAACAATTTTATGAAAAAAAAACAAAAATAACCAAAAACATTTACAGCAAGTTTTTTTCATTTTGTTTCCAGTTTCAGACCTAAACTAGCAAGGATAACATGAAGTCATTCATCGCAGTAATTTGATTAATAATAATATTAATAAGAATAACAATAATTATAATGATAATTATAATAATTGATAAGTAATAACATAAGTAGGAGAGACCAGTTCGGTCCAGTGAACTTTTTTTTTTCTTCAAAGAGTTTATAGATTTTCAGATAGTAAAACAAACACATTTAAGGAAGAAATTAAATGACAAGAGCCTTATTCCTCACTTGACCTTCCCTCCCACACTACTGGTTGTTGGTTTCCTATTGGCAGGCTGCCATTGTAAGGCGCTCCAGGGAGTGATATGTGCCACAGTGGGCAGGCCGATGCCTTAACCTCGCGGCTTTAAACACCCCTACAGACACACTCACTCGCAAGACACGCACACACGGACGAGGGTCTGGACAGGGCGTGCACACGCGCGCCTCTCAGGACATCAAAGGAAAAGAAGATGTGCACACTCATCGGAAGAGATGCACAGCTGGGGTTTGCGGACCGCGTGCTGACCCCAGCTGTGCCGGTGCGTCTAGGGGCCCGACTTCGACTCTGTGCTCAGAACGTCGACTGGAAGTGACATGTGAGATTCTGTTGGCTAGAACTCGAAAACGTAAGAAAAGGTATGTGTTCGAGTGCGTTTGTGGGTGTGTATTTGCGAGTAGGAATCATCTCCCACAAAGGCTTGTGTTGCATAAAGACCCATTTTCCCGCTCCTCAAACTATTCCCTGCATCAAAATACAAAAGGGATCACGCTTCCATCTCTAACACCTCCTATCAAATATTGGTATCGCCGTATAAATCAGTAATTTGATCAAAATATTCTGCAGTACCGCCGTAAAAACCGCTTCACAGGGAACCTATTAAAACTACACTTCATACCCTCATTTTTGCATAAAGTTTGTCGTAAAGCAACAGTAGTGTGTGATGGGAGGGCTTAGAGCGGCTGTTAAAACTACACAAACTTATCACAGGTTATATTGAACCAGAACAACCATTATAACATTCTAGTAAGACTAAACTTTATTGAAAAAGATTTAAAGATTTAGTGTAACAAGACAAGAAAAAAGCAATAGCAAATTTAACTATCAACTAGGTTATGCATAGCGAGTAACTGTTTTCTAGTAATCAGGGAAGAGTGTCACCAACCCTCTTGACATTTTTTTTGTTTTCCCCTTTTTTTATTTTTTATATTGTAATTTCGATATATTGGTACAAAGCACAAACGTTCTAAAAGGTTTCAGTGCACTGGACTAATGGAAGAGCCTCCCCCCTAGTCATTTTGTTACCTTTTTGTTCAGATACTCCCCCCTCCCCATACCAGAATCACGCAAGAACACAGACAACGTAACAAATAAATAAATAATCCAGATAAATAAATAAATTAATCCATGAAACGATCGATTAATAAATAAATACAATTATTTTCGAAGCTTTTGTTCATCTTTTTTTCTTTGCCGCGGCAGTTAACTAAAAGTAAATCCAAAAACGATTTTTTTTCCACAAGCGACATGACAACATATTAAACAGGATTCCTCACGAGTTTTCTAAGTAACTGAACCATCACTTTATAAAGCTGTCATATGAAAAAGACGAGCTTAAACAAAAACATTGACAACTCATATAGATATAGATATTGTGGAACAAAAAAATCAGACTATATATTATTCATTTGTACACAACAAATAAAGACACAGCTGTACCTTTTAAATAGCTCCTTTGTGGAAACAAATACCTAGACTAACAAAACTAGCTAATAATTATTGAATTCTGACAAAACGCTTCACACTCAGCAATTAACCTAAAAGTCAGCAAGCCAAAAAAACGTGTTAAGTGATTCTTACAAGGCCCCGATTCAGTCCTGATGAGGGCCAACAATTAAAAACAAAAAACAGCAGCTCAATTCAATGCCAACATCGAAGTTTTTTTCTAAACAACACATAGAACAACAAACTTGGATATTTAAGATATGTGAGTCATGTTATATAGCACCTACTGCTGATCGCTAAAAGGAAGTTTCATTGAAAATGTATTCCTTTCCACAAAATCAAAAGAAAAAAGGAGAAAAAACAAGGTGTGTTTTCTAAATGGACATGTGTATTCTTTACCGATATTCTGTAGACTGATGACAGAAAACGAGTAGACAACGCATCGCCTTGGTTTGGGCTCTGGACTGTGAGGACGTTTACGCCTGGGATGCCCCCGCACCCTCTCCCCCATCGGGCCTTGCCTTCGGATAGCTACGCACTAAGAAAAGTTACGAAGTTATGATCACCTGCCTGTGTTTGCATCCCTCAAGAAAACCTCCCGCCTACATAACCATCACCGATCCAGTCCTCCAAAAACAAACAACCTCTTATCCTAAAAAGTTCCACAGCAGAACGAACAAGACAAGGTGGCAACCCACCCCTCCCAAATTAGCCAGTCAAAATATTTTCTCTTTTTTCAAATCCAGATTCATGTAAAAATTCTTCAATAATTATTATTTTAATTAATATTTATAAAAATAGATTTTCTTCTCTTTATTTTTATTTTTCTAAACGCATTTTCAAGCAAAGAGATCTTCTCTTTGGCAACAGTGGTTTTTAAATCACCTAACGTGTCATGTCATCAGGAAAGCTCTCCCATCCCATCCCATCCCATCCCATCCCATCCCTCTCCCCCAGCTCCCAATCCCCAGTGAGGAAAGACGTGTTTGTAATACAAAACGAAAACATGTTAGAAATTCTCTTTTTTTCTGCATCAGAGGAAAAAATGTTTGTGTTATCCCTACTACTTTAAACGGGGGTATCCATATCCCACGGAAAATGAATGAGCGGTCACTTACTTTATAAAGAGTCCCCTCCCTAAATTTCCCAGGAAGGCAATATTCTAAGGACAGTGGATCCGGATTTAAAAAAGAAATCCTAAAACAACAGCAAGAAAATAGAATTTAAGTAAGAACATTCTCTTCTTTGAAATATGGGGAATTGGTTTTGCTACTGTTTACAGAGAAGAGAAAACGAAACGATAACGGAAAAGATACACAAGAGAAAACCCACAATGTTACAGGTTTTCCAAATCACTATTTTTTCTCTCTTAATTTTGTAATACTTAGGCAGCGTTGGCTTATAGGTCCAAAGTTATATTATAAGCCATTTACAGTTCTGTTTGTTTGATTTCCTGTCTGAAGTTGCAGTGGTGGGCAGCTGTTGGGCGGTGGTGTCGGTGGCGAATGGGCTTTTCATCTCGAGTCATGGCCTTCAGGACTTGTGGGTCTTATTGGTTTTGAAGGAGACCTGCAAGACGCGGTCACCCAACCGGTACCCATTCAGGCTAGCGATGGCCATGGCCGCCTCGTCGTAGTTCGTCATGGTTACGAAGCCGAACCCCTTGCACTTGTTGGTGTTGAAGTCGCGGATGACCTTGACGTTGTTGACGGCGCCGAACGGCCCAAAGAGCTGCCATAGGACGCTCTCATCCGAGTCTGGGGACAGGTTGTAGACGAAGATGCACCATCCCGTCCCTGTGTGTCCGGGGATGTTCATGCCCACCAGGCTTGTCATGCTGTCGATGGTTATGGGGGAAAACCTAGATCAGACGAGAAAGATGGAGACAGACGGGAAGAATGGACAGGAGGAAAAGAAGAGAGATCCAAGGTCAGTTGATAGCTGTGCTAATGAGATGAGCTACCATTAAGCAGTGAAAAAAGCAGATTCCCACAGTGTAAGCTGGGCACTCCTCCCTGCCTGCAGCAACTGCAGTAAGAGATCAATGTCTAATGCTGGCAGAAGTTTCTATATGTAGTATTTACCTTATGCTGGGTTTACTGTCCTGCAGGCTAAAGTGGGACAGATACCCAGTAATGTTAAACACGAACACCTTTCATATAAAAAAAATAATAATTAAGGAAAAACACTATGGATTCAAATCTTCAAAATCAGGATGTACGAAAATGATAAAAACAAGTGTGAAATTATGACAACAGCAACCCAAAACCATTTCACAATGGAAAAAAATTTAACTTTTAAGTATTTTACCATCAAGTATCATATTCACACTATAAGGATGGGTCTACAAGGTACAAATTGTCTTTTTATAATTTCAATTTAAAACATGACATGGATATCGTGTTTGTTGTGGCTGATGATTAATTATTACCGGCAATCAAAATTAAGACTATGTAACATCATTAATCGGCTGCCATGGTGTTGACGTTTATTGTTACTTTGATGTGAGCCACAAACTTCAACATCAAATTTTGTGTCGCGCAATTAATTGACAATGGGCCGGGGTCTAAGGATATTCTTTGCGGGCCTAAAAGCCGACAGGCGTAGCTGCTGTCCGGATGAAAGGACACCTCGCCGACGCCGACTGCGGGGTACGGCGCTGCGAAATGCCGCCAGCACGGAGGGGGGAACGGTGCTTTTGGTCGGCTTTAGCAAGGCACGGGGGATCGCTGAATCAAAACACGTAACATGCAGGGAGGGAGGATGGTCGTGCACAAAATAAATCTCTTTACATTATTCTTGTATATTCCCCCTCTATCGGAGATACATATATGTCTGTGGTTAGTTGTCTTCACTTAATTGTCTTTCCGCTTAAAGTAAACGGTAAATCGCGTCCCCGCTGGAGTGACTGTAGGCGTTATTGGGGTGTCGTGTAAGTGAGATTTCCGCTTAAACGCAGATGTCTTCGGGAGAAGCTTCTCCCCTAGTTGTTGGTGGGTAGAGGGGGGTGGAGACGGAGCCGGCGAAGCGGAAAGTGTGCTTTGCTGGGAGGGGGAAGCGATACCAGGCGCCCCAGTCTGCTCTGCAGCGGCTGACACCGATCGATAACCCGGCGTGCACAACCGACCAGGACCTGACTGGCAGCTTGTCTGTATGCGTATTCAACACTATATCCTAGCAGCTAAACCCAAAATGCGCAAATAATGACTCCCGTGCGTTTAAGCGCATTTCGATTTGTGCATAGCAGAGGCGTCGCACCGCGGCATTCACAAAGACGCAGTCAGCTGATCTAACAGTCAAAGGCATGTGCATCAGCCGACGGAGACTCCCTCGTGCAGGTAGCTCCTTCTCCCGCGAGCTGCCTGCAAAACCTGCCTTTGTTCGGATAATTACGTTCAGCGACGTGCCCGGCAAGCAGAGGCGTTTTAATTTAAGGCAGGTCTGCGCCGTTGAGGTATCTTGATTCCTGCTTTGTCCGTTGGCAAATAATCCCAGATCTTTGTCTTTATTGTTTTCCCAAAAAGCCAGTTGCTGCTTAGAACAGCTTGAGGCAGAATGTTGTTGGATGTCATTGTGCTTTCTCAAAAGCCTTCTGTGAAATATGTTTTTGATTTGACACTTAACTGGCCTAAGAATGTGCATTTCCAGTTAGTGTAAATCACACTGCCTCGCCAGAGTGAACTGGACCCTGGGAGGTTGGAGGGAAGCCTGCTGTTTGGAGGCTGTTCATGTGCCTCACTGTACCACAGTGCCGTGTGCGCTCCTTGATTCACAAGAGCAGAAATTGCGGCTAATTGCTGTAATGTAAGCCAGTGAATATAAAGGATTCACTGTTTTCACAACCAAGCAAGCTGTTTATTCAGGCGGTCTACAGTAGGGCACTGATCTGCCCTCAGTGTGATCCTAAGGCGTACTGGTGTTAAAATGCAGGCAGAAAGCATGTTTGCCTTTTGCAGTCGCTAAACGATGGCAGTAGCCAGTGGAAATGTGCCAGCAGGGTTGTGTTATCGAGGGTCTCTCGGCCCGCGGGGGGGTGCTATGCTTCCCGCAGGGGTCCAGGTGTCTCGCCTCACTTCCCTGGGCTGTGAAGTCCAATTCTGTGCTGGGTCCCCCCCCTCCCCCGCTGATGGCAATAATTCTGGGCCTTGAGGTTCATTATCGGAAAAATTCTGGTCCGAACTGACGGCCACCCGTGGGTAAGCCTGCCTCACGGCTGCGGGCACGATGCCGCTAACGCGTGTCACAGATACGCTTTCACGGTGTGAGGGATTTACGGATATTTCAACACTGAGCTGAGAGCTCAGAGGAACGCCAGAGCAGAGCAGCTTTGAGCTTCACAGCAGGCAATAGGAAGGGCACCTAAATCAAGGGCCGTGCCTGAAATCAAGAACTACACGTGGCGGAAAGTCTGAAGAAAACCCCACTCGCAAGAAAACGCCGGCCATCATCTCAATCAGGAGATGCAAATTTCAACACTGAGAAATGAAAGTGCCCCGGTCCTCTTTTAATTTTCCTATCTTGAATAGTGGTTGGTGGATATAAATAGAAATTAAATAAAATATTAAAAAAAAGAAATTCAAGTAGGAGCCTTGAACTGAATCAAAAGCAAGTGACTTTCAAAAATAAATAAAACAGAATATAAATAATTTTGTCAACATGGACATCTGGCATTCGGTGAAGTTTTAATTACCTCTTTACGCCATAGGCCATATTAAGCAAATTGTCCAGCCTGTAAGAGAAGGAGGGTTCTGGGGTTAATGCCAGGCAGATGGTCGGCTCACTCAATGGAAATAATGCTACATCCCCGCGTCACTCAAGGAAGAAACATCCAGAAAGGGGCCGTCCCACTGTGGAGCCCCCCAGACTGGGGAGCGGGACAAGCACACGCTGAGCACCGGCACCGGGGCATGGAGCCCAGGCCCCCGTCTGCCCTTTGGCCCTCTGGGAAATTCCACTCATTTCCTAGTTTGCTGTAATTCTTTTTTTTTCCTTTCTGGTGTGCACTTGTGGGAGCAAGACCGTCACCAGTACAGCCACCAGTGGGATTTTACTGGGCTTCTTTCCCCACAGTTATGATTGGAATCGCTGTATTACCATAATTGGCTTTATTATTCAATGGACAAATTGATTTTTTTTTTTTTTTTTACCAATTTCTCAACAGCAAAACCTAAAAAATGAGGAATCACTCAGCAGATGAGAAGAATGAAGGCTGATATGAAGTGTAAGATGTGACACCCAGAAATCCAATTGCTTCTGTTAGTGTTAGTCAGAAACTTTCAATATTGAATGGTTAATTTAGAGTTCTGTCAGTAATGGTTTTGTACCTGAACAGGATGGTTAAGATGGCAGGTTTAACAGTGGATGAGACTGTGTAAATTTATAATGTTCTAAAAAAAAAAAAACAAAGTGTGATATCTGAAAATTGTTAGCTTATGTGGAAAAACTCAGGGGTTTGCATTTATCATTACAGTTTAAGTCTAAATAAAGGTTTATTTTGTATTTTTAAGTTATATCCAGATGTTTAAAATGAATAATGAAATTGTTTTTAAAAATCCCAAAGTGGACTTGTTCCTTTCGCTGACTATTTTCAGACCCCGCAGTAATATTTCAGTACCGGACTGGACCGGTTTTGCACCAGAACCTGCCCTGCTTCCTCCCAGTTACAGACTCTTCCGCTCCTAAAAAAACAAGCCACACCAACAGTAGGTCGACAGTTGGAAACTGGACCTTCAGGGAACTTGATGGAATATGAGGTGTGTGTGGCAGGAGGTAACGAATCATTAAAGCCGCAATTAGCCAATTATCTGGGCTGGGACTGCACAGTCTGCTTTGTGGCTAAATGAGTAAATTGGACCGGAGGCGCAGAGGAAGCTGCTGTGGGCTGCTACTCTGGACCCGTCTGCCGGTCCATCGGAAGCAGACTGGCTTGGGTGGTGATTCTGGGCCCCCTCTCTTCAAGGCCCCGGCCTACATTGAGGCGACTTCTCTAATGCCTGCAGATGAGACACCTCCTTTAAATCCAGCGCCATTATTACAAGTGCTGGTCTACAGATAATAGGGATAATTTGCTAATTACAGTCATCAGTAATATGAAACTCAATTCTGGGCCGGAATGTGTTTTGCTGAGCAGGTGATGCTCATGAGATGAACATTTCAGGCCAAGAAGCGTCGTGAGCATTGGGTGGGGGGGCGGAGGAGAATAATCACGCAGGCTGGGACATAAAAACAACATTAACCAACTGGTCTGCTGCGCCAGATTCCTAATGATTCCTGCACTTTAAGGTTTAGATAACATTTCATCCTGTGGTTTATGGCCGTGAGGGGTGAGTGTTTGCACTGATTCCTTACTGTCTCTCCTAAAAACAATTAAAGACTTATTCCAGTCTAACTATTTATACTGGCAATAAACCAGCAGTGCTTAATAACACTGTTTAAAATATCTGCTGTCTGGAAAAAAAAAACCAAAAAGGCTGATCGTCCTTTTATCTGATACTGTGATGGCAGAAGTGGAATTTAAACTGTTAGGTGGCAGGTGAAAATATCACACTTTAAAAATAGTTAGAACTGTTAATGCTGCATGAGAGGTGAAAATGGAGCTGAGCACGTGACCGGGAGGGGGGGGGCAGGAATGAGAAGAGAGGAGGAAAGTAGAGGAAGGAGAAGTAAGGAAGAGACTGGGAATGAGGGGTGAGAACGGATAGGCAACAAGAAGGAAGGGATCGCAGCGTGAGGCACGGGAATGACACTTGCAGGGAACTCTGGGGAGACATTGTGAACGACAGAACCCCACTGTCTCTTGTGCACAGTCTCTCTCAAGCGTTTAATGGTGCTGGTTAGGCCCAGGCGTGGGGACTTGTTCCCGGGAACCTGCAATGAGATTACTCCATCGCACATAGCCTTTGTGACTGGCTTATCTCCAAATATAACCATATTCAAATGTTTTAATTCCTTTTTCGTATGGCGGTAACACTCTGATGCAACGTCATTTCCTCTATGCACACTGGCGAGCCCTTTGACACACATTGGTCTTTAATGAAGGGCTTGATTCCCTTTGATTCCCGTGGTCGACCGTCACCTGGGCTATTTACCTGAACCTTTGGGCCTGGTGGTGCAGCGGCCCTGGGTACCGGCGATTGGGGGACTGGTACAGCTGGGAGAGCAGGGCCTGGCTGGTCTTCTGGCTGGGGTTGTTGGCGAACTTCACGGTGATGGGCTCGGTGGCACCGGACGGCTTCTGCCCGTTGAGCCCCTTGATGGCCTCCTCCGCCTCTATCCTCTTATCGAAGCGGATGAAGCCCACGCCCCGCGAACCACCTGGGGGGGGGGGGGTGACACAGCACGCTGAGCGTCGGCCCTTTAAGACACGCTGACAGCGCTGGCTTACCGCTGCCTCTGTAATTAACGGCCAAGGGCCACGCTGTTTCGCCTGGCGCCACGCAGTATTTGTGCCTTTCTGCATCATCCCCGATTCGCTCTGCCGCATTTTAAAAATAGTGTCTAATCGCGTAACGAGCGGGCGCTGCAGCGAGGGGCCGAATCGCGTTATGACCGGGGAAATTTCACCTGGAGACAGAATACATGCGAGAAGAGAGAGGGATCACGGCCGCGGAGTGAGTGCTGCCAGTGCCGGTTCCAGGGGCGAGAGCGCCGGTGCCAGCCAGGAGTCATGCTTTCATCTCCCCCTCAAAGCGCGGCTGAATGGGGGGCGAGGGGGATCGCAGTCGCCCACATGGAAGACCCCAGCGAGTGATGGCAAGCCTGCCAACCTGCGGAGGTGCTTCAGACGGGCCACCCTCAGGGAATGCCCTGACAGAACACCCCCCCCAGGGGCCTGGAGAGGGGGCGCGAGGCCTGTATAAAATGGCGCAGGGAGCAGCGACAATTTCATTGACCCTAATTCTCCGGTCCTCCCATTCAGGATGTTTATTCCTGCCTCCACTCCTACATCGACTCCAACATGCGATCCCCTTGTGCTGGTGAATGGAGGCACGATGGATGGTTCCCGCTTGATGTCACGTCCGAAGTGGACCTGAAAAGTCTCTTACGGTAATTCTTGTGTTTTGTGACCCCTGAAACCTAAAAACGAGTGACTCCATCATGGCCAAACACACACCAGAACACAATTATTTCAATGTTAAGCCTCCACTTTTATCCAGAGTGACTAGTAAATAAATCCAATTATAGTGCTGGATATCTTTCCAGGTTAAGCTGCTCTGAGTTATGAGTACGAAACCTGCTTTGGGGTTTGAAGCAGCTCCCTTCTGTGCCCATAACAGGGTGCTTGATGGACTACATCCCCAGAAGTTCCTACTCATGGCGACTCAAGTCCCAGAGACGTTCCCGAATGGCTGGAAAGCTGCTGACGGCGGTCCTTTCGTTTTTAAAAGAACCTGCGTCATATGAATGTTTCAGCTGCCATAAATACCCCAAAGGACACTGCCGCAGCTCTGATGTGTGCACACTAGTGCATTATGAATATCACCCAATGGCTAGTCATTCATCTTTAACCCTAAAAGAGCCTGGCGTTCACAAAAGCGATGTCTGTGTGGTCTTTCTGAATGGCTTCTAAGGTGACCCTCTCCCACCCTGCGGGCTCCTGCTTGTCCGCAGAGGGTCTATAGGCGCCGGTCGAGGCGTAACATAGAGACGTCAGGAAGAGTTTACAATACTCAGCAGGTTGGTGGGGTGGGGGACTTATCCCCCCCCCAGAGGGCCTGGCAAGCCCAGGAACGTGAGCTTATGTTAAACTTTTGTGCCCCTGCAGTTGTGCCCATCACGCCTGCCTGCAGGGGGCACTGATGGGAGGGGGCGAGCACGCCACACTGACAGCCGCTCCCTCTGATCACAGTCTCATTTCGTGGACCTGTCTGTCATCGGGCTTTTTGTCTGGCTGAGCAGGCCCTTAAAGGGGCTGGCAAAAATAGACACTGAAGCATGAATCTGTGGCAAAAAAAATGTTTTAATTCTGATGGCAGTGTTTGTTTTCTGCACTTATTTCATTCCCCGTGTTAAAATAATGAGCTTCTGGCTGATTGGTGACGGCAACACAAAGCAAAGCAAACAGCCGGCTTGCTGTGTCCCCCCCTGCCGAATGCCATGTCTCCACACAGTAACCGCTATTGCGACTTACACAGCCTCACCTGTACCTATCTCAGCCTGGCACATACACACACCAGGCACACGCGCGGGCACACACTCATGGCACCTGCTGAGAAGAGAGGGCTTATTAATAACGGGTAGGAGCGAGGAGCCATCGGTGTCCTGGCCCCACCAACCACCGCACCTCAGCCGCACACCGCGGCCACATTTTCAGGGAAAACGAATATGGTCCCTTGGAAAACCTGTAAAGTGCCAAGAGGATGGGCTACTAACAAAAGCCTTCTCACTGCTGTGACAGCCCATCTTGTCACATGTTTTCTTTGTGCTCAGCCTTTTATACGGGGGGGGAGCCAGCATGTTTATTAACTCTGTTCGTCAAGTACATTACAGGGGGAGCAAATAAAATCAATCCCCGCCTCCCGCTGACTCGAACTGGGGTTTGCAGAAAACTGGCTTGTGTTCAGGTAGGTGCTGATTTGGGGGGGTCAGCACCGGAAAGGTGTGGAATCGAAGGCGTCTTGCTGATGAGGTGTGTGAAGCGTGCTGATGTGATGCTCTGTTTACAATTGACATGGGAGAGCCAGGAAATTATTTCTGACCTTGGGAAGTAAAACATTATATGATTTATAGCAGAAATAATTCAACATGGGAGCATAAATATAAATCATAACAAATATAGCAGAATTTGGTCACACTTGAGTTGACATTATGCCCTAAACTGTCAATATTTATATAAAAATGCAGGAACCCCATGATCCTGGACTGGATAAGGAGTATGGAAGATGGCTGGATGGCTGGATGGATGGCTGGATAATTTGTAAGTGAGAAGTACAAATTATCTTTGGTGGTTTAATTTTAAAGGTGTGTTTACATGGGATTCCAAGTAGAGGAAGAAGTTATTTTATTTTATATACTTTTAATAGACATGTTTGCTCTTATTGACAGGAACGATGGCTTCTTGCTTGGCTCAGACCAGCGGCTTAAAATATTTAATTATCAGTTAAAGCCAGCCCATTATTATATTTTCATTCAAGCGTGTGCTTAAACTCATAGTTATTACTGAACTTCATGAACTTCTCCCTGAAGAACAAGTGGGGTGATATTATGTACAAATCCTGTGACTGATGTCTTCTCAGTCAGAAAAGGGGGAAATATGAGATATTAATGTAAAACAATCAATGAAATATCAGAGAAGAATCTAAATGAACATCAAGGACTGCAGTTTTGTACAGCTCCAAATGCCCCATCGAGATCTGCTGAGTCACAGATCGATAATGCATAGAAGCATGACTGAGGGAAAGGCCACTGTATGAATGAAACTACACATCTCTGCCAGCAGGGGCACACTGGTTAAGGACTTCAAAGTGGCATCCCTCAAGTGCTGTCGACTGCAATTGTGAATGTGGAAAAAAACAACGGGGTGAAATCAGAGAAAGGTCCACGCGTCATGCGACGCTGCAGAAGGTGCATCTTTAAGCCGCGACTGCAAGTGGCTCCTGACATCTCGCCTGAGAGCAGTGATAAGCAGTGGCTGTCCTGTTTCCATAGTGCCCGGCGCTGCGTCTAACCCGGAGTGGCTGTTTAAATAAACACTGAATACTACTTGCTGTGACAGGCCGCTCTCGCATTATTCTCAATGTCTGATTGGCCAGTTTCTGGAGGCCACATGCCGAAGAGGAACATCTCCTTGGAAGCGTGCCCCCCCAGCCCCTGCCCCCCCAGAGGTTACCTGGAGAATCCTGCCCTTCTGCGCCATCTTTTCTGGCTGTGCTTCCTCTCGACCCTCCCAAGTCCTCCTTGTTTCTTAATTACTAGCAACTAAAATTTAATTAGTCATTAAAATTCCTCCAGCAGACCTGCCCCCCCTATTCCCTGGGGCCCAGCCTCCTGAGGTTGGGCAGGAAATGGATTCGCTGGGTGGGTGGAGCACTGCGGGGTCGTTTGAGCACCGGGGGACATCGTACAGAGCTCCCCAGTGACACAGGAGAGAGTTTCATACTGGGGGTGCACAACTTAATAATGTATATACCAAGGTACAAAGGTCTATGTATTGGGGGGGTGGGTGAATGAAGCCAAATTAAATATTGGGGGTACACGTCCTCTGTGGTTCCTATGCCCCTGACCCCCCCCCCCCCCCCCCCCCCCCCCCCC
>JAODJW010000033.1:9310105-9328977 GCA_026777045.1 Hyperopisus bebe | reverse complement strand
GGGTACCAATTTGTACCTTCGCTGTCACTGGGGCTGTACCCTCAAGGGTGAATGTACCTATTAAGATCCAGAAATGGAATCTGAGGAACATTTTTGTACCATTGGGGGTTAAAGTAGTGTTGTTTGTACCTTGGGGATGTCCATTTGCAAGTTACATACAGCTAAGGGTACAATTGGCAGACCCTAGATGGTACAGCCCCAGTGACAAGCAAAGGTACATGTACTGTACAAACCGATATCCTTTTTTCTGACAGTGACTGTTAGCTAATTTGTTCTGTCAGCCATGGGAGTCATTAGATCCGATCACTCAGGTTACAGCCCTGAGTATTTTAAGCTTAACCCTGAGTATATTACCCCCAACGCCACTGTTCCTTCAAAAAAACAAAAAAACAAAGTTAAGCTCCAGATAAACTAGACTTAGCCCCTGATTTTTATCAATAGCTAGAAACGCCCCTGCTGTCAGCACTGCATGCTGAATTTGTAGGCAGGTCAAATGTTTGGTTTTGTCGTTCTCTGGATGACATGAAAGCAGGCAGCTCCTGAGCACAGACAGCGTGTGTCATCCTCTCTCATTGCGATTTGTTGATAAACAATACAGAATCTGTTGTAGGCGGGACCTCTGGGGTACAGCTGGTCCACAGTTTGGAAAGTAAATACATCTAGACCTATGGAAACGGCGTGATCCACGTGACCTTCCGCGGCAAGCAATGTGACCGGCACATGAGCGTCTGTGTGTGTGGATAAACAGCCGGGCCATGGATACCTGTGACCTGGTCCACCAGGATGCGGGACGTGATGATGCGCCCATACTGGGAGAAGAGCTGCTCCAGTTCCTTCTGCGTCATGGTCTTGGGGAGGCCGCTTACGTAGAGGTTGGCATCTCGGATGGAGGCTGAGCTGGGCCGTGCGTATGATACCTGTGCGTGGCAGGGAGACAGGAAGACATGGGGTATTCTGGGAGTAATGTCAGCGAATGGTATACTATTCTACATTTACAGAGGGCAGAACTGCTCCCCCAGTGGGCGTAAAGAGAACAACATACACACCGCCAGGCAGATAGCATGCTACTACGCCTGTCACATTGTAATGCTTTGATTAATATGCATTTTTTATCACCTTAGTCCTTCACCTTTTATTTGTCATTTAAGACACATCATTAATTTATATGAAAACATTCATTTTTTTTATAAAGTAACTAAGAAATATGGAAAAAGGAAATAAAGTAACTTTAACAATGGGTGGTACTCAATAAGAGGTTTTCAGAAACAATAAGTCTAAAATTCAAATAATTTAATGCTGAGTAATAAGAATAATAATAATAATTTAATTTTTAATGATTTGAGCCACAATTTAAAGTGACTGGTGTGATAAAAATGTGCCATACCTAATGAAACTGGATTCATTGATTGGACTCCCAGTTTGACCTTCTTGTTTGACCTTGGGGCCCCCGCTCGGCCCTGCAGGGCTCCACAGAGAACTGCTTGTCATTACCATTCCTGCTCCTTTGAATGCCCCTCCCCCTTCACTGCCAGCTAAAAATCATCACAGTTGCCTGCTTCTGGCTTCAAACTTCCTTAATTCCTTTCACTACGCACGTACGATTAATGCTGCCCCCCCGCGCACACCCGCTGAGCGTGAGTGGTGACTCACGCCGCTCTCAAACGGCACGCGTGTGCACACGCGCCTGAGGGTACCAGAACATGCCTGAGAGTGAGAACACGCCACAGACACGTGTCTTAGGTGGCACCACAGTGGGGGGCCTCTTTCTTATCTTGCTACCTGGGGGGGGGGGGGGCTGAGACTGCAGAGAGAGCCCCCACCCTGTGTTCATCCACGACATACTCCTTCTGATGGTCCACAGACTCACCGACGTCTTTGTGGATGGCCGCCATTATATTTCCAGGGTGTCCACACTAAAGAGCAAACCGTCTAAAATCATTTCCTTTCTCCGCATGTGAAAAACAGACCTAACCTAAAAGAAATCGCCTGGCTGATTTAGGCGTTTACCATGAGCTATGGGCGCCGGCCCTAAACGAACCGCGCCGAATCGCTACGGCTTCATTTACTGCCAAGTCATTGTCTATGTTTTACATCCAATTTTAAAATTAAATGTATACTCGATTGCCAAGGCGCATGCAGGGAATGTTTCCGGCTGCATTTCCAATTCATCAACAATTAATTATGAAGGAAAGCAGAGAAACTGCAGTTATAATTCAAAACGCAAAACGATAACATTCTGAGCGATAAATGACTCCGCCTCTGTCCTCCATCCTTCCTTTGTTCCTTTTTTCTCCGTATTCCCTCTCTTTGCCCCCCCCCCCCATCTCTTCTAGTCTGGTGAATCCAGATGCCTGATCCATCAACACTTCATCAGACTGATGAACCCCGTCTCTCCTGCAGGGGGCGATGTTCTTCTCACCTCTACTGGGTGCCTTGCCTCCACCCCCCCCCACCCCATGAGGAGAAACACGCAATAACGGAGTGAAAAAGGCCTGTGTGAAATCACCAGTGATGGGGGCTGAAATGCATATACTGACCCAGACCAAAGGGTCATCAGAGGAGAGTAAGGATTAGGGTCTCCTGGCTTTCTGCCCCCCCAAGCCCCCCCGTCACTGAGGGTGAGCAGGGCGTGAGCTGTTGGCCTGAAGGTGAGATCAGAGTCAAGGAGATCAGGAGCTTCAGTCATGCTCCGGAGGCCGGCAGCTGGTGTGCCATCAGAGAGGAGCCCCCCCAGCTACCCATGGAATACAAACACCCCCCTCCCCCCATATACAGGCCTGCCCCCAAATCACAGCCATTCTCCCCGCAAACCTAATCTCTCTCTCTCTCTCTCTTTTCATCTGTCTCCACCCCCCTCGCTCTCCAGCAAACGTGTTTTCCTTCTCTGCAGCGAGCTGTCCTGCAATTCCGAGCACCGCCCATCTGACTTTCCCGAAAGACAGCGGCGCGCTGAGCTGCGAGGCTGGCTTGTCTGCTGCTATTAGGGAGCCTGTCTTCATCTGCATGGCTTCTCAAGATAACCTCTGGTGCAGAAATAACGGCCTGTGGCAGCCACTGGATATTTGAAGAGCAGGATGACCTTGACCACACTTTTCAGGAAATGTAGAAGAGGCATTCACACACCCCCTTTTGTGCTGGGGTGGTCCGTCCCACAGTGATCGGAATGACTAAATACTCCCTAAAACTGAACTGAAATGGGAGGGAACCCTAATCGAAAGAGGTGAATGAGATGAACACCTCCCTCTGAAGGCTGGAACAGGGCTGAAGGTAGCTCTTCTTCGATGAGTGTGTTAATGTGAGCAGTTCGAACCTGCAGCCACTGTGCCCCAGGGCTTACTGCCTATAGTTTTATAGCAGACTCCTGATTGCTGCAGTGTAGCTATTTACACAGGGGAAATACAGTGGTGTTCAAAAAATAAGTGCTACACTTCACTCTGTGTCCCCTCCATCAAGTATCTGTAGTATCTATGTTTCATGCGCTCTGTCAGCTTGGTGGTCCTTAAGACTTGCCTGGCTGCAGAAGCTCACCATCTTGGAGGACTTGGCTTAAGACGGCTGTAACCCCCCCGTGATACACGCCTGTTTTCACGGCGTCATTTTAGATTGGTAGCTCACCCAAAAGTAGCAGGGGGGTGGCGGCAACACGGAGAGAATATTAATTGAGTGACTCATTCTCTGTCGAGTAGGATGCACAGAGTCGCTAATCCCCAGCTGAAGATCACTCTAGTCACGCAGGATTCAGCTACTTCCCGGCTGATCGCGACCCATTTCCCCACCTTCGGGGTCCACCTCAAAGGCACATCCTCACCCTAATGGTTAACGTTCCTGGGAGAATTTCAATCAGCAGCTAGTGTTTTGGCTAGCGACTGCATTCACCCCCAGGTCTGTACCACAGGACCCTATCTTATCTTCGTAACACCGCAATTAGCTTACATCATTTCACTGTGATTGGCAGGGTACACACATGAATTAAATTCTTCTGCCTGTCCAGGAGACTAATCTAATTCTGATCTAATTTGGGCCTAAATTTACACCCATAAAAACATCAGATACCACTGAACATCTATTGTAGTATATATTACTTTCATCCGTAGGCTGGTTTTGCACCTCCCATAAACACTTTATCTGCCTCCCTGATTTTTTTAACTACTGCTCAGCACCTGAATCCTACGCAAGCAGCCATCGGCGGCTTTCACTCTTAATTGACTGTTAGGCTGCCAAAGCCACCTTCCATATCGTGATTTGTGATAATCATCATAATTCTCCTGATTAGGTTCAGATGAACATAAGATAATCAGGGTCATTATGGCAGAGAAAGGGTCAGCTTTCGTTTATTTTCCGGGACGGGGATTGCGCCTTCCAGAGGCTAACCTTGTTATTACAGTGGTCTCTCCGCCATGTTCCCACACCAGCGTGGAGCAGTCCTCTCCATTAATGTCCATTTTTATTTATTCCCGCTGTTCTACTTCGGCGTTCCAACCTCCGGAAGCTCATTATCCCACTGGCCACTCTTTCGGGGCCCTTTAGAGGGCCGCCTTGCAAGCCCGTGCCGTGTGCCATGACGCACGCCTCTTTCCAGGGGATGAGGGAGGGGAATTAGCCAGGTGCGGATGTCCTTGGAGGAATGCCACGCTGACGCTGATGGGCCCAGGCCAAAGCTGCCGCATACTGGCTCTCGGGTCTGCCTTCAAACGGGTATCAGAGCACCTCTGTGCATGTTTCAGCAGAGGGGAGGCACACTGCCCCCCCCCACGAGCCCCCCCACAGCACCATCTGATCGCTCCTCGCTGTTTGTGTTTGTTTGTCCTGCTCCGTGTGCTGCCTGCTGCTGTCGTGGACCCACCGCCTATTCTGTCACAGGCCTGCCATCCATGCCATCATGGACCCGCCAGCCATGCCGTCGCGGCCCCGCCGCCCATGCCATTGTGGACCTGCCGCCCATTTCATCGTGGACCCGCTGCCCATGCCATCGCGGACCTGCCATCCATGCCATCGTGGTCCTGCCGCCCATACCATTGTGAACCCGCAGCCCATGCCATCCTGGACCTGCCAGCCATGCTGTAGTAGAGTGCTCTTTTTGAGCTTACCTTGATGGTTTTGGTTTGAAGTCTAAGTCCGTTTAATGTGTTGATGGCTTTCTCCGCATCCTTTGGGTCAATGTAGTTGACGAATCCGTAGCCCAGGCTCTGTCCTGGAATGGAGAAAAGCAGTGTCACATTAAAAGGAGAGACGGGGGCCACCAGGTACACGCCAAGTCCCAGGTATCTCACAAAACTGCACAGATTAGCGCTTCCAGATCATTGCACCCAGTGGCCGATTTAAAGTTCAACATCCTCACAATAGCTCTGACTCGACACCCCCCCCCCCCCCCCCCCAGAGACTATGCCATGCTCCACGGCGAATCAAGAAGGCAGAACTCCTCCCCTTGGGCTCATAAACAAGATCGGGGCTCTGGCTCGGGGCAGAATAGGAACTGTTCTCCCCAGGATTACCCTGGTCCTGGGGAGGATATTCTTGACTCAACGCGGATGTCACTGATGCTGATCCGACAGTGGTACTCCGTTGTGGTTCCAAAATAGAACCACAGAAATAACTACAGGCCAGCACACTCATTGTGTGGTTAATATAGCTGCGTTTTCTCTCGCAAATGTTAGGCAACATCATGGAGCAAACTGCAAGACTGTAGTGTTTCAGGGGGGAACCTAGATGGATATCAGTTGGCCTGTTGGAGCAACGTCCAGTCCCTCAAGCATCGAGTCCCTCGCCATCACATCTTTGGAGACACAGCTGTGCAGGGGCAGGTCCCGGCGGCGCGGCTGGTCATGTGTGCTGCAGCAAAGAGCCTTGTTCTTATTGCCACCCCCCACCCCCAGAAAACAGCGGATTCCTGTCAGGTTCCTGGGTCGCTCCCTTGCTGGATTCCTCCCATGGCCCCGCCCCCCAGCAGAATGGCTCCAGCCCTCGGCCTGCCCAAACTCTGGCATGGATGGGGAGAGGAAGCTGTGACCCCCAGGATGACAAAGAAGCAGCCAAAGCAGCTGCTGCAGCTGGAGGCGTTTCCAAGCGGGGATCCCGCCCACCAGCCAGCCGGACCTGCGCCACGGCACCGTGGGCAGCAGGACGTCTCCAGGATCAGCTGCTTCCCCGAGACAAAAGCGCCGTCCCCCCCCCCCACCATGGGTACCTCCACTCCACCCCCAGCAGTCTCACGCACACACTGCGACACACACTCATGTAAACACACTGACGTGGGCAGAAGCTGCAGATTGTGGACTAACACGGACTGGCGGCCTGAGCGCCGCCTGTCACAACAACGGACCGCTCTGCGCGTGCATGGGGAGCGGGTACAGCCCACTGCGCCACACGCCCGAAATAGCCCTGGCAGGTGCCTCAGCTGCCGTCTGGCGCTCTCTCCCACAGGCCTGTGGGATCGGGCCGCCATGGGGCCGTACGAGCCGCTGGCCGCGGGCGTCACGCCTCAGCGAGGACCAGTTCCCCAGAACACTCTCTGGAACCCTTTGCTGCTTTCCGACAGCCGTCTGTAGCATGCAGGCCTGAGTCAGGGTGACAGTCCTGTGCCATCAGAGCCAGTGGACGCCTTTCATTGCATTTTGTTATTTGAATTTTTGCTCAAATCTACTGATTCAGACTCTCCCCCCCACACTGATTTGCATAATAAAAAATGCCAGCTAATGGAGGCAGGTAAATAATAAAAAACAAAAAAAAAACAAACTTGCATCTAAAAATGTAAAAACAGAACAAGAAGAGCCCATTATAATAAAAGAATAAACACACCCTAATGGACAAGCCAAAACGCTTCATTACAATAATGGTTACATTTGTTCCTGTTGTTAATTACCGGGTAGAATTGCAAATACAATTGATGCACTGCTGTTTTTATAAGGTTTTAATTAGGGTCGGTTTAAATATTTTCCATCACTTTCCATCCCCAAACATGTCAGTCTTAAAGCCAAGAGCAGCTTGAAAGGCATTTTGAGGAAACAGAAGCCGGTGATGCAAACGAAGCGGTCAGCAAATAAAAGGAATTTAAAGACACACTACCAAGCCTCGGCCGGGCTGCATGCTGCCCGTTATTCCCCAGGCCTGCAGTCCTGCACGATCCCCAAAAATCTGTCAACGCGGACAGCGGGGCACCAAGCGTATCGATCTCACTCGCTGTGACTCTGCCGCAGCTGCACAGCAGTTCGTTTTGCGGGTGTTTTTTTTTCCGTCACATATTCCTCCCCTCCCCGTTCTTGCAGCCCGCCGCTCCCGCTAATTAGCGAGATCTGCAGTGACCCGTGCTAAATTGTGGGGTCCCGACCTCCCCCTTGCGTGGCCCGTAACGGACGCCTGAGGAGCAGGAAGAGGGTGATTACGGCCCCCGTGTTCTGTGCTCGCCCGCGCCGTGCGCTGTGCCTATTTTTGGTGAGTGGCCACACTCGGGGGCGCTCTGACTAAGCCGTTATTTGTTTCCTGGAAAACAGCGGGGCTCTGAGTGTGTGAGAGGAGAAAATGAGTGTGTTTCCACCCAGGTTCCCGTCGCTCCTGGCATGCCCCCCCCCCCCACACACCGTCCGCCCGCGCCCAATTAACGCTCTCCTTTGTCTTTGGGGTGGGGCCACACTGTCATTAAGCTCCATTTTAATGCCGCACACAGACCCAGACACTGTGATTTACACCCCATACAGCACGGCACATCAGAAACCCCACTGGCAGACAGCAGCACCTGGGCTTTCAAGCAAATACCCCCAAACGTGTGGTTCAATGGAACAAAGCATCAGGAAACTGACCCTTTACTTCAGCAAAAGGTGGAAAACAGCACTATTGATGGTAACGTACACTGACAGTAACCAACCAACAATGCCAATATATAACAATTAAATGTTTAATCAGGCATGTAACCACTTTTAAAATGCATAATGCAAAAATGGATGGATAGATAGACAGACAGACAGACACATCTTGCCAATACCAGACTGAGGTAAGCATAATAACAAATGGCACACAAAACTCAAAGATTTAAATGATTAGTTGTATTTACAAAAACCTGCATGCTGTTAATAAAGGGCGCACTGTCACATTTCTCCTCACAAAAGACTATAAACGATGTATAACACTCAAAAATATTTATATTCGGACAATGTCTATTACATACTACATTCCGGGAGAAAAAGTCTGGCCTTATCAATGCAAATCATGAAACTTAAAAAAGTTAAATTACAAACAAATACATAATTGCTGATTGGTAAATCAGTGTGTAAGAAGTTACAGTTCAGGACAAAACAAAGAATTCAAATTTTAGTACTTTGGTAGAAAAAAAACATCTCTCTGCAGTTGTCGTGCAACTGTGTTTGAATGAAAGGCACTGTTACATAACATTGGGAGGACTGTTGTTCTTTGTGTCGATGGAGATATATTATACAATCACTGCTGCTTTATAGATCAATGTAACTGGCCTGGAACCGTGACAGTTATAATACGTGAAGGGATTAAGTGTCACAAAGCATTTGTATTGCAATCGGAATTATTAAAATAATTGAGAATGACTGAATGACTCTCTGTGAGGTGCAGAAACTTTGTGATTAGCTATTCGGCATGTTTGACTACATACTGCTGCACCATGGCCCTCTCTGTGACTCTCAGCATTGTTATAGCTGTGTGTTGCAGCTGGAAAACACAGGAAGACGACAAACTCTCTGACTGAGAAGCGAATCGCTCTCACTGTTCGAAGTATGACTGGCCATGTGTCTGGTGAATTCTGATGGATGCTGAGATCAAAATAGAATTTTTACAATGGACCTCGCATTTAGAAACGTAACCTTCATTTTACCATGGAGGCTAACTAGCGTTTGTCTGTGTATGGACAGGTTGATGATCCCTGCTCAAAACTGATCTGATGATCTAATGATGCCAATTGGAACACAACAAGTGATTAACGACCATGTCATGTGATAATTTAAAGAGTACATTCTATAGGCGATGGCTGTATGTCATTAGAGTTGCACATATTAATATTAAAAAGGTGTAATCCAAACTTGCAAATTACACATTTCTGTATTCTGCAAAACCTAATGGTCATTGAAGCTTACACATGCATGTGTGATATTTTCAAATCCTGTTTGTCAGTAATAATGATGTAAATTCCTTTCCTCCTAGGACTTAAGTTATTGAACAACAAAACGTATGGCCTAATGAAACACAGAAACTACACTCCTGAATTTAATACACTGAAAGTAGCTACTTTGCTCTACACTTGAGCTACGTAAGACGATTTTACAGAAAGGCTATAATGAACTCCAGTTTTGGCTGTTACCAAACCCCACTACAGTCCTCCACCTACTGAATAAATAACATTTTCAATTATCCAATGAGAACTGCAGGCCTAAATGTTTAAAAGCGCTGAGGGAGGAGAAATATAGTTATAAATATGTCAGTTTAAATGCTTAACATGCCTGCTGGTCGCTGTGGCCCCTGTGTCGAAAGTAATGAGAACAAAATCATTTTAAAATGCTATATGCCACACAAATAAACGTTTACATTTGTATAAATTATCAGCACGGAAGTGGAAAAAGCTGACGCTGCTCTGGAACCCCCTAACCCCCCCCATTGTTTTAGGTGACTGCAGCCGGAGGCGAATTGGAGAGGAGCCTGAGATGCGTGGGAGGGTTGGGGGTTGCTGTGGCAAAGGAGCCCCAGTGTATCTGGGACACCCCAGCTACGTCAGCCCTGGAGATGACAGTGCTGACAGCCTCTTGAGGCCCCCCCTGCGGGAGCCCTGGCTCACGAGCCCTGGGGGCATGAGGTATGGGGGCTGACCTGGGGAGCTAGCGAGTACGTCACATCGGCACCTCCGATGTTCGGAAGCTGTAGAAGTGAGCATCTGACTCCTGCTGAGTACAGAGTTTTGCACACATTTTCACTGCTAAACCAGGACAGTTTTGTAATAAACATCTTTAGGGAAGATGCTAAAAATATATATTTATCCAGTCTCAAGTGAACCAGAAACACTTTTCAAACATTTTAAATTTCACTCTCACGTATTTAATGACTCAGTGAGATGAGCTGTGGTTCCCATTCCTCTGAGGTTGCAGGCTCGCTGGTGTTTAATTCCCCCTCTGGCTCTGTGTGTGTGGGGTTTGCATGTTCTTCCTGCGTTGGGATGTTTTTTGGATGCTTTGGATCCCTTGTGGTTGAAGTGAACTGTCCTGCCAGTGTTTCTGCGCCTACTGATGGACTGGCATCCTGCATAAAAATGGTTACACTAATACAGAATGACACACAGGCTCAATGAGTAACACTGTTGCCTCACACCTCCAGAGATTGGGTTTCAAGCCCCAGCCCCACAGAGTGCGTCCATGTCTTCCCTGCATTGGATTTTCCAGGATGTGCCACTACCATGTGCTGAATGCTGCCTGGGTTTTTATCCACCCCCCGCGACCTTCTCCTAGTAACTAGTTGAAAGAGGGCTGTACTGATGTGGTGAATGTAAAATTTTTCTCTGACGTTATATATGCCTTTAAATGCACACCCTCATTTTATACAGTTCACTGCACTTAAAGAATGCAGTTCTTACTGTACAGCTGACCCAGAAACACGAGTCACTTATGATGCCACGGCCTGGAATCTGACAGTATTCAAGACATGCACTTCACACAAAGAAATCATAATTATAAATCGTGTGCATCTTTGCATTGTGTTAACTGTCATGCAAAACACTGAGCCTCGTCTCTTTTAAGATCAGAGAAACAGCCCCTCATTTCATGTGCAGTAAGGAATGCAAAGATTGATTATGCAACATGAATTAATTTTAACAGTGCAGGGCCAGCATTAACTGAGCCTGATTCTGCAGACTAAATATGTCCTTTTCCCCATTTTATTTTTAACTGGCTCTATTACATCACAACCTCTCTGCCGTAGTTTCAGACTCAACTGCACTGTATCACATTTAATGCGAAAAACATTGTCAGGAAATGGTCAATACACAGAAACGCAGCGAATATACACCAGTATCGGGCAAATGGCATTTCTAAAAAAACCTGCCATTCCAGAATTGTATTTCAGATTTCCCTGGATTTGGGTCTGACCTCACACTGCAGGATTTTCCGGCACAGTTTTCGCTCTGATTTCCTATGAAATCTGGAATAACGGAAACATAACAAAATTCAACATCCAACAAAAAAAAATTACTCCAAAAAGTAGGGAGTACTTTGAACTATCAGAGTACATGTAACTGTTTAAATAAATTGAGATAAAGGAAATCCTAGACAAAATAGATATAGATAAAAAGCTGCCCTGTAAATATTATAACTAAAACAATTATCTAAAATAACTAGAATAATATATAGTTATTTATGCAGTGGATTACTAGCAGAAATTGGAGTCCTTTATCCTCCAATACTACAGAGAAGCAGTGCATCATCTTCTTTTAAAAAGGCTTAGATTAGAAGTGGAAATTATTCCAGACACATTAATAATAGATTTGCATATATTGTAATTAATACTGGAATGTTTATTTAATATGAAGCCTAATTAGAGTTAACATGTAAAATAACAAAGAGGTAATTATACCATCGGCTGTCAGAAGAGTGATTGCACTTTTAAATTCTGCATCGGCGTGCCGTGTAAAAGGACACTGGTTTTCAGCTTCGATGTTGTGTAACATCACTCAGGCCATGCAGTGTAATGGACAGACTGTGCAGTATAACAGACAGGCCTGCAGTGTAACAGACAGGCCCGCAGTGTAACAGACAAGCCGTGCAGTGCAACGTACAGACCCTAAGAAATAACGGACAGGCCCCTAGGTGTAACAGACCGGCCCCAAAGTGTAATGGACAGGCTGCGTGGTGTAACAGTCCGGCCTTGTATTACACCTCAGCTTGCCGGCACTCCCCACGCTCTTATCACACTTATTTATTTCTCTGTCTTCAATGTTCTTGCAGTACTAGACAAAGTATTTCCTCCTGTGTTTTTTATTTCACAAACATCAGGTGTGATTAATATTTTACAGCATACATCTGTTCGTTTATTTTTTTCCCTTCACTTTTTTAGAGTAATCAGTTTCTGCCACCACACCTGGAGTCCAGAGTGGTACGCCCACCCCCCACAGGGCATGTGGCAGAATGTGCGGCCATACGGACGTCCGGCGCACTGCCCGACATGCGTGACTTGCACTGCCGAGTGGGGGCATTCATAAATCTTTCAATGCCTGGGGAGTCGAAAACACAGAAAGGATTCCAGTGAGGAAGTGGGGGTGGGTGCCCATGCACATGTAGCAAGGAGGTAGCTACTCAGTTAAAAGAGCGAGAGCTTGCATAGTCCCAATGGCTTTGACAGTTAGCATTCTGCTAAGAAGTTACAGCGGAGCAGCTAATGAACATACTGTGGATGCTACAATAAGAAATTCCCATCCTGGCATTCTGCCATTATTCTTCTACCCATTATTTTCCTTCAAAACACTACCTGTACTATCAAAAAACATATGCCAGTTGGAGCAGCATGTTTCTGTACTATATTAATGGCAAATGGGGCATTTCCCATATTCTCTGGCTAAACTGATATTTCTCCCTTTAAAGATATAAAGTGACACTAAAACAGGACTGTCCTTCATATCTGTAACCTCAGAAATATCCTCTCCTGCTCTTTAACTGGCATTTATGTAGGTTTTGCACTCAAAGCAGATTCTGCCGACAGACACGATAAAACAGATTATGTATAGTAGAGTATGCCTCACACATACATACTGTATTGTGTACAGTACAACTCGCACTATTTTTACTGGAAAAAATAACATTGCTTTTTTTCCTTTAATAGAAAATCAAGTGGTCCAGTGACATTAATTTGTTGGCGGATAGGCGTGTACAAGTGCATGCATGTGTGTTTACATGTGTCTGCATGTATGCGTGCCTGTACGTGTGTATAGGCATGTGTGTATGTGTTCATATATGTATGTGTTTGTGTATGTATGCATGTTCAAGTGCGTGTATGTGTGCGTGTATGTGTGCATGTATGCATGTGTTTGCTCACATGTAATTGCATGTGAATATGTGCATGTATGTACATTCTTTTTACTAAAAGGAATAACACTGCCTTTTTGCCTTAACTGGAAAGTCAAGTGGTTCAGTGATGTTCATTTGTTGGGTGACAGGCATGTACAAGTGAATGTATTTGTGTGTGTATGTGTGCATGTATGCATGCCTGTATGTGTGTGTGTATGGCATGTATGTATGTGTTCATGTATGTTTGTGTATATGTGTGTGTATGTGTGCATGTTTGTGTGCATGCACGCATACATTTATGTGTTGGTGTGCATGTATGTGTCGATGAACAAGGGCATGTGTGTATTTGTGCATGAATGTATGCATGTGAGTATGTGTGCATGTATGCCTTCATGCTTGCATGTGTGCAGATGCAAGTGTGTGTACATGTATGCATGAATATATGCATGTGTGTATGCATTTGCGTGATGCTCATTTGTTAGGTGACAGGAGTGTACAAGAGTATGTATGTGTGTGCGTATGTGTGCATTTATGCACACCTGTGCGTATGTGAATAGGCATGCGTGTATGTGTTTATGTGTTGATGTGCATGTGTGTGCATAAACAAGTGTGTATGTATGTATGTATACCTTCATGCTTCCATGTGTGTACATGTAAGTGTGTGTACATGTATGCATGCATATATGTGTTTGTGTGATGCTCATTTGTTAGCTGATAGAAGTGTACAAGTGTGTGTATGTGTGTGCATGTATGCGTGCCTATACGTGTGCATATATGCATGTAAGTGTTCATATATGCATGCCTGTATGTGTGTGTTTAAGTGTGTGCATGTATGCATGCAAGAATGTGTGTACTTGTGTTTTTGTGTATGTGCGAATGTGTGTATGTTAATGTTTAAGTGTGTGTATGCATGTGTGTACGTCTGCATGTATGTGTGCATGCAAGTATGCGTTTATGTGTGCATGCAAATGCATTTATGTGTATGTATGATGTATGTGTACGTGCATGCACACATTCATGCTAGCATGCATGAGTGTGCATGTATGCATGTGTATGTGCACATATAAGCATACATGGATGCATTTGTGTATGTGTACATGTATATGTGCATGCATGTGTGTATGCGTTTGCGTACGTGTATGTGTTTTTGTTCACATATGTGTGCATGTACATGTTCATGTCCTGTGGTCATTTCTGCTCTAATCAGAAGCTTAACCTGCAGGCTGCAGGTGTATTTTACGTGTAGCCAGTAGGGAGGGGCTGCTGGGGTCAGCAGCACTGACACACTTGCCTACGGCGATGTAGGCCTCACCTTCATCGCTTCTGACAGGAGTGAGTCAAAAAAGCAGAAACTTGTCTCCAACCGACACAACAGGCCAAAAGGTCGGTGGCGAGGATGCGGCACTCGTTACGCACATGGCAACACTGACAGAACACAGAGGAATCCCCAAATTAGCAGGTGATAACGAGGGGCATGGTTTGTGTAACTTAATATATGGCCTATTTGACCAAAACGTCAGATGAGAGGCAGGAGGCACAGGCTGCCATTAGCGCCAAGTTAGGTTTGGTTATCACCTGGAAAGCTGACGGAAACACTGAGCATGCAGCCATGTCTTGAGGGAGGGTGGGAGGGAGATGCTAAACCGCTCAGGCATGTACAATTCCGGCACATTCTCCTCGGAAGGAATATATTCACAGTGGAAATAAATAAATAAGTTGTGGGATTAGACAAAGGCAGGAAAACAGCAGCGATCCGGGAGAAGTTCCTACAGGGAAATGTAAATACACCTATGAAGCGTGAGTCAAGTCACTGACACAAACATTAGCAGATTTGGGTGCGTTTCACACGGGGGCTTATGGGGCATTAGTGTCAAGGCTCCATCTTGGATTTAGCACTGGCATTTATAACTTACGCTGTGTCAAAAGACTTCCGAATAAGAATGGATATTATACTCAGGTGAGACATTTGCCACTTCTCTGCGCATTCTGGGGCCACTAGAATTCCGCCCTCACCGCCTATCGCTTCTGCCTGACCCATGGCCTTGCCCCCACCCCCCGCCCCCGCTAAGGTTCCGGGGTGACCCGCAGACACTCAGTGCCTGGGCTCTCCTCGCACTAAGACCAGCGGCTCGAGCCTGGCCCTTTTTAATGAGATTATCGGGAGCGAAGTGTCACTAAGTAGGATAGAAAATGGAAGCCATTATCTGGCATTTTCTCAGAGCATCCCTCCCCATCCATCTGCTCGCCACCCACACAGCCGCTAGTCCAGGATTAGAGGCGTGATTAGCTGGGGATCGCTGCTTAAACACCTCTGCTCCGCGTCTCCGGCCGGCTGCAGCCTCCTGTTCCGCGGTAATGAGCTGGAGCTCCGCCCGGCACGGCAGGCCTTCAGCCACACAACCCGCCAGCGCCGACCTCCTGGTCAGATCTGGGAGGTACAGTCCTATGGCTAAAAGATTTTCTGTACCTCTGTTCATTTGTTTAATCTATTTACTCAGCATATTGCTAAATGTATGACTTATAACAGCTGTATTATAAAAATAATAATAAATGCTGCCTAACCACTGGAAAAAGTAGCCACCAATACTTGGTGAATAGCAAAAAACATCACCCTGGGAATACTGGAATTTTACAAAACGTATTTGCTTACAAAATATGCATCATACCATTCTCGGCCCTTTGGCGAGTTGTGATTCTCATAACGCCATCTTCCTGCAGTTTTCTTAGACTTTGTGTCCACAATAACATTCTACAGCACATTCACGCTGTCAGCTAGCTAACATAGAGGCTACTTTCCTCTGCAGGTGAGTCAGAAATCTGGCTTCCGTGTGGCTTGGTACCCATTGCTGGCGCCCTGGACCCAGGTTCTACCTGTGATCTTGTCCCGCACTAGTTTGCAGGACTCGATCTCCCCGATGCTGCCGAAAAGGCTGCGGAACTCTTCCTGGGTCATGTTCTGCGGCAGGTAGTTGACGATGAGGTTGGTCTTGCTGTCGTCGTTGCTGCCGGTCTGCATGGGTGACGGGCAGCTCCGGCTGTTGCTGGATGGCCCATTGGCCGTGGTAGCGCTCGGCCCATTCGTGACCTGAGGCTCTATGTTGCTAATTATCTGCAAAGGGGAAGAGAGAAAAGCAGGGAGATGGTCTCTTAGAACAACGACTGGCAGGACCCACGGGGAAGAAGCTCTTTAGCATCCAGTGAAGGTTTCACATTCCCAGCATCGAATCACTACAAAGCCTCTGCTAATGCTACAGCACGGACCCAAGCGGTTAAATATCCAAATAGCTAGTTTGGTTTCTAACGTGTTCCCTCCTCTCAGACACATTTTGACTCTCTTCTTGTGCTTTGATAGCTAGCACACTCAAGTTAGGTAACGACGCGAGCCCTTCAGTGCGGCACCGCTGTCACGGTGGGGCAATATCTGTTGCTGCTTGAGAGTTTCTGCTCGAGATCAGGTGTTTGAAGTGGAGCCTGCTGCCCCAGAGGGAGTGAGGAGTGAAGAAAGAGCCTGTCAGGCATATATACCGGCTAACGCTCGTTTTAAGGTCCTCACTGCCGCTAAATGTATTCAGCCATTTACATAAAATCGGTGCTTAATTTAATAATTTGCCTTTTCTTTACAGTCAGCTGACTCCCATCTTCCACTTAAGGAGACGTTGAAGCTAAAGGCATGTAGACTGGGTTGTGTTATTGTTTGGGATTTGGAAAGAAGGGGGGCACACTGTCAGAAAGCAAGCTGGAAAAGCATCTCCTGTCAGCCACATGCAGGGCCAGTAATACCGGGATTCGTGGAGTGGAGCATTCCGGAAACTGACTTGCAGACTATGTGTGTAGAGCATACTCTGGCTCCCGAAGATTTAATAATGGTTTAAATTTAAATTTTCCATGAATATACTATATCCGATCCAGGGAAAAAAACTACAAGAAAATAGAGAGGAAGGAATTGGGGGGGGGGGGGGGGGTAAATGGCAGACTCCACCCACATGTTTAATATTCAAATCCGTGTGACTGTGAGGTAATTTCAACTACGAGTCAGAAAAAAATCATTCCCTCTAGTGAAAGTATGAAAACACAGGCAAAAAGGCCTCAGCGGAATTTCCAACATGATTTATTTTTAGTGCATCTACCTTACATAATAAAATATGTAATGTCACTAGAGCAATATTTTAAAATTAAAAAGTAGTAGTAAAATGTATTGTCTTTGACAGGTCTTAGATAGCCCTCTCATATATGTAGTAAAATCAATACAATAAAGCTGAGATAAAAATGTGCTTTTTTGCCTAATTTTAGGTACCAGTATATTAGAGTTTTACGTATATCAGCATGTTTGCATACAGGCAAGTGTAAGCTGCCATCTGGCAAACTAGACAGCTTTTAGAAGAATTATGGTTTTCTTTGTTAAATCTTTGGCTTTTTTTCTCACAGTGGTAAGTATCCAAGATCAGCCTTTGTTTTTTTAATTCAAATTAATTTTTCTTTGGTTTTGTTTGTTGTCTCTATGATATATTTACATGATACCAGGGATCATTAGGATCTGTTTTTGTTTCAGTTCAAATGGATGCAGTCTGTATGGAAATGAAAGCAAGAACTCGCATCTGGTGTAAATGTTTCCTGAACAGCTCCTGGTTTTTAAAAATACGTCGGTGATCATTTGGGGTCTGGAGACCTTGCTGGACCCTCAACTGACTAGCAGCTGGTAGTGAATGGTCAATGGTTATAAAACCCAGAGAAGCTCAGTCATATAACAACGCTAGTGGATTTACATATTATCCCGTGTTATAATTTACTTTATGTAATGTGTTACAGAAAAAAAGGTGCTGTTTTTTTTTTTACAGAAGAATAAATTACAATCTATGCAGTGTTTTTTCATTAACTATTTATAACCAGGTGCAGCCCAAATTAAAAACTGTACCCATCAAAAATGACACCTATTTTTGTTTTAAACAAGCTTCAGCAAAATCATCTAACACCTGTGGAACTTAAAGGTACATTCTACTTTTTTAAAGTAAAAACTGTTGTAAAACTCAGATGCAGCATGATAAGTACCCAATGTTATCATGCAAATAGCACTAGTAAAGGAAAAAGCTTCTACTGAATTGAGCTCCTAGACGCCAAGAAAATGAGAAATCGTTTCTCGGCACAAGAACATGCCTTATGATAAAAAAACTAAGTTTATTATCGGAAGTTGCTAAATTTTTTTTGGGATATATAATTAAATTGGGTTGCTGGCGCATCCCACAAAGCACTGTAAATAAACGAATTTTATCTAGCCGGGATGTTAAGTAAAAGGTTGACGGAAGCACATTTTAGACCACGCTGTACCTGCCAAATTGCGACGTTTATAACTGTCCATCAATCCTTGGCGTCTCCGAGTTCGCCCGAGTGAGATGGCAGCCGAAGTCTGAGCCCGGGCACCGCGGCTGCACGCAAACGGGGCTCCCAGCTAACGCATGTCTCTCTAGAAATGCGCTTATATTATATTATAGGCGATTTGTATTGTACGGCGGCTCCGTCAGTATCAGGAGTCGTGTGTGTGGGCTGCGTATGTTTGCTTTTATTCCAGGCGGAGCTTTGAAAGATTTTTATTTTAAAGAAGAAAAAAAAACATAAATCTGATGTGACTGAGTCATTCGGAAAAGAGTCTCCTGAGATTAGCTATTTGTGGGAGGTGGTGCAGGGAGGGTCGTGATCCGCGGGGAGCCGGGGGGGGAGGTTTGGAGGGATTCACCTGACAAGCGTGTCCGGGCAAGCGGGGCAACAGGGAGGGGGCTCTTCTGAGAACGGTTAAACTCCAGGGGCTTCACTTCCTACACCTCTTTTTACGTACCAATGCAATATATGCAAACGTTACGTTTTCAGATTCTGCCTAAAAAA
>JAODJW010000033.1:9279438-9291885 GCA_026777045.1 Hyperopisus bebe | reverse complement strand
TCCCTGCCTCGTGCCCGTTGCTTCTGGGATAGGCTCTGGACCCCCCGCGACCCAGTAGGATAAGCGGTTTGGAAAATGGATGGCTGGATGGATGTATCTGAGTGAAAATCCCAATTGGTCATGCATTTGACTGAGGGCAGAGAGCAAGGGCTTCAATTGGGACTGAGTAGAAATGCTTGTGAACGTATGTTTATTCCAGCCTGCAGTCTACAACGTCAACACCTAGAGATGAAGCTAGAGATGAAGTCAAAGTGTCACTCAGTGGAACCAGTGCTACGCTGTAGAGAAGGCTGCTCTCCCAGAAGCACTGTACCGCAATCTGTTGGTTTTAGCTGTGTCCCCACTGGTAAGTTTTCAATAATGTGATCATTTTTTGGAGCATACATTATATGGACAAAATATTGGGACACCTGGGCATTACATCTACAGGATGTATGAATGCCGTTCTAAATCCATAGGCATCAATATGAAGTGGGTCCCGCCTTTGTGTCTGTAACCGCTGCCACTCTTCTGGGTAGGCTTTCCACAAGATTTTGGAATGTGTCTGTGGGAATTTTTGCCCATTCATTCAGAAGAGCATTTGTGAGGTCAGGCACTCATAATGGATGTGAAGGCTTGGCTAACAATCTCATCCCAAAGGTGTTCAATGGAATTGAGATTAGGGCTCTGTGCGGGCCAAGCAAGTTCTTGCACACTAAACTCACCCAACCATGTCTTTATGGACCTTGCTTTATACACTGGGGCACAGTCATGCAGGAACAGAAAAGGGCCTTCCCCAAACTGTTCCCACAAAGTTGGAGGCAGAGAATTGTCCAAAATGTCTTTGGTATGCTGAAGGAGAAAACTAAGGGATGTAGCCTAACCCCTGAAAAACAACCCCACACCATTATCCCTCATCCATCAAACTTTACAGTTGGCACAGTGCAGTCAGACAGGTAACGTTCTTCTGGCATCTGCCAAACCCAGACTCATCCATCAGACTGCCAGACAGAGGAGCGTGATTTGTCACTCCACAGAACGTGTTTCCACTGCTCCAAAGTCCAGTGGCAACGTGCTTTTTGCAATACTCAATGACCCTACTCTGTTACTTTGAGTGGTCTGCCACTTTGGGGCTGAGTTTCTATTTTTCCAAAACACTTCCACTTAGCAATAATACCATTTACAGTGAAGTACCTAGCAGAGAAGAAATTTCACAAACTGACTTACTGCAAAGCTGGCATCCTATAACAGAACCACACTTGAATTCAATGATTTCTTCAGAACAATCCATTCTTTCACAAATGTTTGTACACATGACTGCATGCCTAGGTGCTTGACTTTATACTGGGTCTGAATGAAGCACTTGAATTCAATGATTAAGAGGTATGTCACAATATTTTTGTCCATATAGTGTAACTCAGAAGTACGTTTTTTGATTATACTATATTTTAATCTATTTTTAGCTGAAACTGGGATTTATCTAAATAAGAAACTTATCTAGTTAACAAGTCTTGGAATTAGTTATGGTTTATGTAACATTGTACAATATGTTTATAAATGATATTCTGAAGCTTTCTGAAATGTTACCATGAACAAATGTTGATTGCTTGTTAACTGTTTATTTCAGATACTGCTGTGACATCTTCTGATCTTCCAGCATCAAGATCATACGATACAAACAGTGTATATGTGGAGAAAACAGTGGATGCACACTTATCTTGCTTTTGCAAAGCGAATGACTGCTTAGCTGCTTGAGTGTGTTTTTTTTTTGGCAATGAGAATACTCAGGTTCATAATAAAGTGTATAATTATTCTCATAAAGCTTTTCTTTGACTTAATTTTCCATATTGAAATGGCATTTGATTATAACCGAGAGTAGCAATGTAAAGCAATGCAGCAGATGTGTAGTATTGTGTTGATGTCTTACGCCATCAAATGACATGCTTAAGGTAAGTGTATATTTACAGAGAAAAAAATATTAGAATATATGCAAATGAACAGTAACAAAAAATAAAAAGAATGTCTTCTGCTATCCAATAAAAGTATTGGTATCTTGTTTGATAACTAGAAGAACACCACTTTGGTTTCCTAAACTCTCAATAGGGGCACCGCCGGCCATTCTATGTATTTGTTAAATTATACTAGCAGCTCACTTAATAATTAAACTTAAATAATTTCATGAGGCATTCATTAGCCAAACATGGCATGCTACTTTTCAAGTGAATGAATACAACTTTGACTATCAAAGGCTTTATAGTATTTACTACTGCAAACCAGATACAACTTACTTTTACAAATGCTACTAGTAGTATTTATTTATGTTTAGATGAGCAAAAATAAAAAACAACAATAGAGGTATTCATATCCCAAGTAAACTGATTAATAAGAGATGTACATTATACATATAGCAACAGTGGAGAATATTATATATGAAGAACCAAAATTAAAAAAGGAAAAATAATAAACCAATTCAGAATATTTTGGAATGTTATCAATGTCACTTATTTTCAATTTCAATATATAGTGCACTTTCACAACATTATATTGGGCTTTACATTTTCCCTGCCTTAAGACCCCTAGTAAACAAGCCAGAAGTGACAGTGGAAAGGAGAAGCTCCCTAGAAGGAAGAAATCTTGGGTGGAACAAGACTCAAAGGGGAAGCCCTTCCTCCCCCGATCATACTGGGCTTCATTTTACCATGCCATGTATCTGGACAAAAAAAATTACTAGTGAGATTACATTATTTGTTATTTGACTCTAACTCCAAACTAGATTTCATATGTATGTCACACTTCTCTTGCCTTCTATAGAATATATACAGGGAATCTCCATTCTGTACTGGAATGCTGCTAATTTAAATAAAAATCATCAATACAAATAACTTATACAGTCCGTTCTGCTATAACACGATTAATGCAGTCCTGAAAACCCCACATTCACTAAAATTGCTTACTAAAATGCACATATTCAATGGGAGAAATAGGGTTAGCAGAATTCGAAGATTTCAAAACTTAGGAACTTAGCCAAACAAACGGAATTAAAAAATAAAAAAGTGATACCAGTGGCCAATAATGTAATTATCTATCCATCCATCCATTTTCCAACCCGCCTATCCTACTGGGTCCGGAGCCTATCCCGGAAGCAATGGGCACGAGGCAGGGAACAACCCTGGACGGGGGGCCAGTCCATCGCAGTAATGTAATTATGTGCATTTCAAATAAGAAACAATAATATATAATAATATATGAAAAAATATACCATGTGGTAGGACATGCAAACAGCATAAATACAGTGGATGACGTTATGTGGAAGGACACTGAAGGCAACATAGCTACACATAGTCTACGAAAGGCAAATGTAAATGGTTATAAAAAGGTTGCTGTGTGTTTCTTGTATAATTTGCAACATTGTTTTTTTTTTTTTTTTTAGACTTTTAGAATCTATGACTTTGACCTGTGTAATGTGCTTTTCTCTCTGACTGAAAATCACACAAATACAAATGCAATTCCGCATTGTATTGGACTTGGATATTAATAAATCAATTGAGTTAGATCAAATTTTCGGAGAGTTATTACACGTTGTAGCAAGACTGAATGTACAGGTGAATACTTCTTAATGTCTGACTTCATCATGAACCATAAAAAGCCGCAGTTTCAGTCAGTGTTGGCAACACAGAGCAATAAAGACAGGATCTAGGGAAATATTTTACAGGACAAACAAACATCTTGGTAACGCACTTTAGTTTTCAACTTCACAGGCAGCTATCCTGCTGAAAAATGCATCAGAAATTTCCATCCGTCCACCCATTTTCTGTAACTACTCATCCTATTGAGGGTCGCAGGTGGTCCGGAGCCAATTCCAGAGGCTATGGATACAAGGCAATAACCTAGGATGGGGCATTAACTCATCACAGGACACACTCACACAACATTCACTCCCACAGGCACACTTATATCATAAATTTACATTTCAAATATTTATTTTTAATATTGCCTGCAAGTGGGTGATTTGATCCATTCATGACTGTGTTCATGTTAGGATGACCACTTGTCTGGATTTCATCTGGTTTCATCCAGTTTTCCAGCCCCTTGTCTGGACTCCTGTTGGGTGTCCTCCTTTTTGAGCCTTAGTCCTCCTTTTTGGACACAGGTGTCTTCCTTTATAGAGTCATGCTAGTCACTCTAATTCGTGTCCAACTGTATAATGAGTATGTAATTGTTATCGCAAATGAAGCTTTGCGAACCGTTTGCTGTATTTTCTGACCCCATTAGATGGTGCTCTCTATTCAGAAAAGGGCTTAAAGCAGGGGTCTCCAACTCCGGTCCTGGAGAGCTACTATCCAGACGGTTCTCAATCCTACCTGGCTTCTGATGAGCCATACCTGTTCTCAGGTAAATACCAGGGCCAGGTGTGGCTCATTAGAAGGCAAGTAGGATAGAAAACCTACTGGATAGTAGCTCTCCAGGACCGGAGTTGGAGACCCTTGGCTTAAAGCATGCTCCAAAGCAAACCAAGATCACCATCTAGTGGGGTCAAAAATACAACAAATAGTTCATGAAGCTTCATTTGACCATCAGTAGCATTAATGGGTTCTGTCATCAGTTTTGCTATCATCCTGCATCACAATGCAGGTGTTCCTTGCTATCCAACAGCAGAGCATTCCTATGAAACATTTTGCAACCCAAAATGGTGTAAAGCAAAGAAGCAGTTAACATTAATTTAAATGGGTAAATTTTTTGAGGGGTTCTCAGACCCAGCAAATAACCTACTAAAATCATACCAAATAACACATAAAACCTAAAATAACACTAATATATTGTAATAGCAGGAATTATATACTAAATAAACATCCTACAAAAAATACAAACATGTACAGTATAGTTTCACTTATGAGAATCAATACAGTCATGCGTAATTTAATGACAGGGATGGGTTCTGAAAAATATTTTTTTGGGCAATTTGTGAAGTCTTGAAAACATCATATAGTGTGTATTTACACAAACCTAGACTGTACATTACTACACACCTAGACTATATGAAATTGCGTAAATAACAATAAAAAACCACTACAGTATAGTAAATACATAAACTAGTAACATAGTTGTTTATCACTATGAAGTTATGTGCTGTAGATAATTGTATGTGTTATACTTGAGTCACCGCAAACATGTGAGTGTTGCATTGTGCTATGACATTATGATGGCTACAACATTGTTGGGTGATTTTAATTATAATCTTATGGGACCACTGTCATATATGTGGTCCTACATTGTCTACAACTGTCATGGGAACGGGGCATGGTGTAAGCAGGACCCAGGAGGTGACGATCCACTAGCAGCTCTGAGACACAAAGGGGGTTTATTACAGAACTTACAAACAAAAGAAAAGGACCACAAGGGGCCAAAATTAAACCAGGGAATGATGTAACTAACAGAACAAAAAATGATCTACGAAGGGAAAACTGGTAACACAAGAAATAGGCACGGAAGCAAACATAGCACACAGCAAAACCAAATAACCAAAATACACAACCAATAAATCACAAGAGAACAAAGCAGGGCAGGCACTTAAATATACAGTAAACTGGGGCATACAAGGACATAATCGATTAACCAATCAACACAGGACATAGGACAATGAGCAACAGAATAGAACAATCAACAAAGACCGGCAAACAGGCAACAGGTGAAACTAATAATTAAATCAAGGAACTGAGAAACTAGGAAACAGAATCCAAACACTAGGGAAATAACAAAGACAGGTAAAACAAAACCAAAGGCACAAAGCAAAAAACCAAAACAGAATGCAAGCCACAAAATTCAGGAACTAGAAAAAGGACACACAAGGGCACAAAATCTGCTAAAAAAACAGATTGGACTCATACACACGACTGAAAGGGTAGTAACCACACACTCAGCCCATAGCACCACACAGAAAACCAGGGAATCAAAGAAACTCATGAAGGACTTGGGTACTGGGAGAACAGGATGGCCAGCGACACCTGCTGGCCAAATGGGGAGAAGACACAAAAGGCTGGGAAAGATGGGTGCTGACCCCGACAAAATGTCATTATGCAATGCATGACTGTGTATCTACAATTGTTTTACTGATGCTAAATGCTATTTTCGATGTTCTTCTTTCTTCTTAAAGCAAAAATCCTCTTTGAACTTTTTATTAGTAAAAAACGGTGCTTCTGTAAAAGCAAAGTGGTGTAAAGTGAACGTAAAGCAGGAGATATCTGTATTGGTATTAGAGGCCACGATGTTTATGTTGCTATCTACAGTATGTAGCAATCATGTTGTAGGAAACCCTCCTAAGGCCTACGAAAAACAGGCAATGGTGTGAAAATGAGGAAGGAATAAATCATGCCATGGAAGGAGTAAATTGGTGTCAATCAATGACTTGGCCACGTACTGTTGACTCTTCACTTAAAGCAAGATTATAGCTGTACAGTGTGGCATGTGACATGTAACTGATACAACTGACATCACTGACTGGTCATCACTGGAAGATCGTAATAAATCAGGACATGATTACTTACGCAGCTTAAAGGGACTTCCCATCAAAAGCACGTTGGGGCACTGTTCATGCCTGTGTTCATTATTCCATGTCATTCACAAACTTCCTTTGGATATTTTTTCTTTACATATCACATCCCTATACAATTTTATTGAAAGCTTCATAAGAACAGTTGACCCAAATGGTGTACTTCACCTGGCTTGCATGCAATTTATTAGTTTAATCTGGTAATTTTATTTCTATTGTATTTTACATGCTTTATATGTATATGAAGAGATTTAAAACATTTTTAAGAATGAAACAGATAATTTCATAATTATACATAAATAAAATGCATTTACCATGACCAAAATAAGGGTTTAGATGATGGATGGATGGATGGATGGCTGAATTTCTACAGATGACATAAGCATTTAGTGTAATAAAGTGACCTTGCCCCCCCCCACCCCCGGATTTAGGATTCAGGTCCCACCAGTGACCTGTGATGCATGACAATGACATAGGTCACCATGCCCCCATGATCATGTTTAGGATTAAGATTTATTATTATTATTATTATTATTATTATTAACTCAAAAATGCATAATGCATGAAATGTCTTAATGTTTATGATTTAAATTGATCCAACTGCAAGCCCTTGCTAGTATCTTCACATATAGTAGCAGAATTTGACAAAGTTATACCTGTAGTGGTCCTTTGGGTGTATGCCCTTGTTCCAGATATTGCGTTATCCTTTACTAATATATGATGAAATATTCTAGTGACATGTCATGCTGTCCTCTATAAAACCAGCCAATTACTTAATCCAACTCATCTTTGTTCATTTGGTGTTTGTAATGTTATGGGCATGCTTGGACTGGCCATTGGGAAGTACGTGAATTTTCCTGTGAGGTGCCCTAATCTGGCATTATGTAGCCTATATACCAGGGTTGTCCAGCTTGTGGGTGATCATGAAGACAAGGTCATCAAAAAGATAAGATTCTGCTATGTAATACTTACTCTGTTTCTTTAATACTGCCATTATCTATATTCATCCAGGAGAACCCACAAAATCGCATGACTGTGCACAACAGCTGGTTCAGGACCTCTTGTTCTGGCCTGCTGTACTTGTGCTTGTTCCAAGTTACCTCGCCACCCTCCAGCTATGCTGCTACACCAGCTTTCTGTCATCTCAGTCACGGTCTCACATTGATTTTCTTAAGAATTTGCCTCCATTTAACAGGAACACAGTGACACTCACCGCTAGATTTATTACCTGATTTAAGTCATCCTCAGAGAGGGAAAATGCACAATTCGCATATGAGATCCCTGACGATCAAGTCAGATCACCTCCAAGTTGAACACGATCCTGAGGGCCAGAGCTGCATCTTCCTCAGGACACCGCCACCAATCCAATGGGCAAACAAAAGGTTTAAATCAAGATCTTTTTCTTGGTTCCTGAGGACTTACATACAAGGAATCAGACTGATTTGATTATTCTCCCAGGCCCGGTTATGCACATCACCTCCTAGTTTGTTCACCCATTGGTTTAATCCATTTCTGAAGTCTTTTAGGTTATTGACCTTGCTTGTTCCCTCTAAATCTACCAAAAGCTAATATCCTTATCATCAATGATGGGGTTCGGTAAACTAACTCAATACACAATCTATACGCAAACTCACACACACACACACACACACACACACACACACACACACACACACACACACACACACACACATGGATGGAAATTATGTTTTGAAATGGCAGTCGAAAAGCATTATTGACCTGACACCAAATAGCAAATGAGCTGTATTTGTATGTCGTTGTGTTTAACTCAGATAGTGTGACTGTTATCTGTACAAGCATATTAAATGCTCTTAAATAGCTTACTGCATTTTTACGTGTTTTTTATGTCTATCCATGCAAACTGTCAAGAAATTCAATATGTAAGCACTGTAATGTTACTACTATTACCATTACTACAGTGTCATATATTGAACACGTTTACACCTGAACTCCTTTCTTTTATTATTTTTTGTAAAATAAAATTCTTAATACCTTAACTCTCTAAAAATAAATAAGCAGCATATACAACAACAACATAGTTAATAGTTAATGTTTTTTGTGGTGAAAGAAAGAGTTTGAAGTGCTTGCTTTTTATTTTATTAACACTTATTTAACTACTGATCACTCGATACATTTGAACATGGCTGCCATGGTAGCTATATCTACTTATTACAAAAAAAATATATGAAACATATGAAAGAACTGCTTGAAAAATGGTCTACAAGCCTGAGTAACTGCCACATTATGGTAACAAAGGTTTGGACAAAGTAAATGCAGTGTTGTGAAGGTCATGTGCTAAAACTGGCTAGAAACCATTTCATTTTATTTACAGGTAAGGATAAAAATGGCGGGTATCCAGGCGACATGGTGCCAGAATGGTTAGCACCGCTCACTGGTTATAATTTCTAATTGGGGAAAAAAAAATGAAAATATGATGTTATCTTTATATACTATTGTGACCTAGATGACAACTTTAAAGGGTTAACACACTTTTTTTCATTCAGAGGAAGCTATTCCTTAAAAATGTGTGCATTTCTTGTGCCGAAACTAGACTGGAAAGCTGTCCTAATTTTCCTTTTTTGTTCTTGCATGTTTAGAAAGTACACAGCAGATCATTATTTTACCACATGTATATATGCATATTATAATTGTAAATACAAATGGACCTGTGACAGCTAATTTATTTATTTGCCTCCTGGGCCTTCATTTGGAAATATATGCAGTTTAAACACATGCAATACACATAAAGCAGTCTGTTATTACATTACTTTGGTAATGGTGGTATTGATGCAAATGTTGAAAAACATGTATTTGAAGGATTACTCTCTATAAGAAAGGTTTTCCATTTGACAGTATTTCAAATATAAAAGATACCAATGTAAAATATTAATCTTCTGCTTTTGAGTGAAGGAAAGTAAAAGAAACTAACTCATGCATCATGTGTATGTCTGTATATATCTCAGAAGGTTGCCGGTTCAAGCCCAGCCTTGCCACGTCCACAAGCCTTTAAGCAAGGCCCTTAACCCCCAGATCCCTGGGTGCCATAATAGGTCACTGCCCTTCATGGCCAGCTTGCTCTCACCTACAGAGAGCAAGCTGGAATTAGAATTTCCCCATGGGGATCAATAAAGTATCAATTACTGTATAGTTTTTGCAGCCCAGTGCAGCCATTTAGCCACCTATGCATGAAGGTATTTGCAATGTTTTAGCCCAGGACTGAAAATTTAATGTTAGATTTCTGACACTAATAGACAAAGGTGCCAGCATGGGACAGAAATTTCCCAATAAATGGCTGCATGAAAACTGTATACTGAAAGGTATACTGCAGTAATTAGTAGTGTGTGTATGTGTGGTTTAGGTTTATATTACAATATGGGGACCAAATGGCTCCCACAATGTGATAAGAACCTGTTATTTTGACATTGTGAGGACCGTTTTTTGGGTCCTCACAAAGATCTGTGAATGCAATGAAAAAACTAAAAATGCCAAATGTCTTCTATTCTGTTTACTTATGGTTAAGGTTAGGGCTGGGTAGAGGTATGTGTCAAAATTAACGGGTTAACACAGATTAATCCATCATCATGATTAATCTGATATAAAATTTTACGCAATTAACCCATCTGCGCAGAATGACTCAAAATCCCTGAAATGTCTCTATCAATGCATTTTCGGCAGTTTGTCCAAGTATAGTTACCTTTGCAAATGCACAAATGGGCAGTTGATCTGGGAGTGACAGGCAGCAGAACCAATTAACTCAATATGGAAGATGATAAACAGCACATTGGCCATCTCGATGGAAATTTGAGTATAAAAAAAACAAGACGGAACAGTCGACCGTCATAAAGTATTATGCACATTGTGTAGGAAGGAATTTTCTTTTCATCGAAGCACTTCCAGCTGAAAATACCACATTAACGCGAAGCATACGTTAGTCGGGGATGCTGCTAGCAGTTTAGCTAACACGCCGCCCAGCTTGCGACAAACCACTCTCACAGAGCGTCGGAGCCTCAGTAAGTCTACCTCAGACAAATTGACTGACACAATTGCCAAGTGGATTGCAACAAATTGTAGACCTATTAATATCGTCAAGGACATGAGCTTTACAAAGTTTTTGCAAGTTGCCTCTCAAGATGCATTGTACAAGGCTCCAACAAGAAGCACAATAATGTCTATGAAACTGAAAAGGAAAAAAACCATGAGGATTTAGCTGTAGCCAAACATGTTGCCATGACAGATGACTACTGGACAGTAACTATCTTGGTGTTACTGCACATATAATTACTGCTGCATGGGAATTAAAGTTATTTGCATTGAGAATAATGAAGACAGAGGAGCGTCACTTTGCCGAGGCATGTGCTGAACATTTCTTAACAGTGGAAAAATCACAACTGTAGGGACTGATTGTGCATGAAACATGACAGCTGCAGCTAAATTTTTGCTATTTGAGCATATGCCTTGTGTGGCTCACATCTTACAGAGATGCATCACTGTGAGTTTTGGTGATAGTGCATTTGTGAGCGCATTGTCCAAGTGTCGGAAAATTGTTGGCCACTTCAAACATAGTCCAGCCAACACCTCAGGGCTGGAAACACAGCAAACAACCAGGGGGCAGTGGAAGGAGCCATTGATCCAGGATGTGTCAACACACTGGAATTCAACACTAGAAATGGTCAAGCGTCTAAACCGCAACTAAGCAGCAATTAAAGCGACCCTGGACCAACAGAACCACAAACTTGTCATGCTGACGCCATGTCTCCTGGAGCCCTTCAAGTAAGCAATCTATATACAATTTAGGCTGAAATAAAATGAATTGATTAAAGAAAACCCATTTCTTGTTTTAATAACCATTTTGTTCTTCTTCCATCTCTCCCTCTGTTTGTGTGTTTTCACTACAGGTATGTAACTGAGATTCTGGGTGGGGAATCCTACATTTCCTGCTGAGTGGTGCTGCCTGCCCTCTGCCACCTGCATCGTGTGATGGAACCCTCTGATGATGACCCTGCATATGTAGCTAGGTTTAAATATGTAGCTAGATTAAAAATGAATGATATTTAATCGTGATTAATCGAAATTAATCCACAGCATTCCAAGAAGACCTAACCTCCCGTCAAGAAAACTACATCAAAAATGAATGGCTCAAAATTGCAACAGCTTTGGATCCTCCTTTCAAGGACTTGAAGTGCCTCCCCAAGAGTGACAGAGAGAGGGTGTGAACCACACTTGGAAGACTGCTGCATGGTCAGTCCCCACCTCGACAGAATTGTGAAGATGAGTCACCCAAGAAAATGAGTCTTTTACAGATGGGCTCAGATTCAGAATCAGAAGAGGAGTTGCTGCCTGACAGAATCATGCACTTGTACAGAGCAGAACCGATCATTAGTATGCAGGACTGTCTCTTGGAGTGGTGGTCAGCTCATTCAGGAGCTCATGACAAGCTGGCGCTGCTGGCTTGCAAATATCTTGCCACTCCAGCAACCACTGTTCCGTGTGGTTGCAGGTAACATTGTAAAGTAACACTGTGCTCAGTTGCAGGTAACATTGAGGTCAGCTCTCCTCTTGGACAATGTCAACAAGTTAGTTTGTCTTAGTAACTGGCTGAAAGAGAAGTAACAGGGCCACATTAATGTGGACAAATTTTTAGAGAGAGTTTTTGTTAACATGAATGTTCAAGATGCTTGATAAACATGTTAAGTGCATATATATTCCCTTTTTTCTTGAGTCTGTTTACTCATGAAAAATGAAATGCGATTAATATAGATTAAAAATGATCGATATTTAATCGTGATTAAACGAAGTTAATCCACAGCAACCCTGTGATTGATGTGATTAAAAATTTGAATCATTTGACAGCACTAACATGCACGCATATATATGTATACACACACACACACACACACACA
>JAODJW010000033.1:9242195-9264204 GCA_026777045.1 Hyperopisus bebe | reverse complement strand
GGGGCTTCTAAATGTATTTCATCAGGGGGCTGGGACGCCCCTAAGTGTCAAATCCTAGAATCGCCCCGGATCCTCCTGTCACTGTCAGGGTTTCTTCCCTTTCTACTGCCCCTAGTGCTGCTCCTGCTCACTGTTCCTCCTACTCCTTTGGGCAAAGAATGCGTTTGATTCCCCGGAATGAAAAGCAACATACACAGTTACATAGCAATTTAAAGCAATGCTTTAATTCCCCACTAGAGGGTAGAATAATACAGTTCTTACAGTATGAGAACAAACAAAAACTTTGCAGTGTATACAAACACTTGTGTATACAAAGAGTTGTCATGAGCAATCTGGGGGGAAACAATTGTTCGGATTCTGAATATTTCTTGTAAATGTTGTTACTGCTGAGAATTGTAATTCTGGCATTGCCTCTAGGATGTACCCCAACTTTGGTCGGCTGTGTGCGATGAGGTGCAGGTCCCCAGAAAAACAATGACTAGGATAAGCAGGTAGAAAATGGAAGGATGGGTAATAATCTGGTTGTTGTCATGGTCCAAATACATTTGCCTTATTTTGATCAGGAATATTGTGTTTAATTTCACATGTTCCACTGATAATATGAACTTTCCTACCTGTATGGGCTTTTTTTCTGTAAAAATGCTGTAAAACGTTCTTGTCTTGCAATAACAATAAATGTAAGATATCACAATGAAGGTATCTAGGGACCATAAAGTTGAATCACTTAATATGGATTATACTGATAAAATATGTTTTGCCTAGCAATAAATTATGCATATTTTATCACAAAATATTGCTTTTTTATTTAATTACTTGAGAACAGCAGAATATTCAGAAGTTTATTAAATATGATCAATTAAGTCTAATTGTATATATAATTGTATATATATATATATATGACTACATACACATATGACAAACTGCAATAAAACTATGCATGTTACAGCTGAATCCAGTGAAGCTTCCATTTAGCCACATGCAGTCTAGTCACACTCTGTCTCTCCAAACAAGCAACTAAAGTTTTACTGATGTATATTAGCACCTTGTTTTCAGGTATAGAGTGTTTGTACCATACGGTTGTTTCTTGACTGTCCTGGTCCTGTGTATGACCACTGTCAGATCATCCCCTTCCTCTCCATCTTGCAGTTTTTATTTGATGATTTTCTCCATATTGCAGTTTTTGGTCCAGTGACATTTGGACATTCAGATTACAGATTTTGGAATGTAATATACTCTATGTTATTACTGGCTCTTTGATCTATCACATGTGCTTTGGAATATTTGGAATATTTTGGCAGCAATTGCTAAATTAGCCTGGTGTCTCTAATCATTAGTGCAAAAAAAAAAAAAAAAAGCATTATGCTAAGATAATGTGCCTCTGGTGGAAAAGAGCCAGAAATATTTATGAGTCTATGAGTTAACCTCTGTTGTATCAGGAATGAACAATCTTCGCATATTCACAAGAAAAACTATTCAGTACAACAGGTGCTGGTCAGATATGTTTTGAAAAATAAAGGATTATTTGTGTATTAACTGCCAATTACAGAATTCTTGTAGATATAAGGGCAGATACTTAACCTACTACTGTACAGGCAGTAGTCATTGTACAAACCATCCTGAATATATGGACACTTCCCCAAATATGTTCTACTATTTTTGCCTAATACATTCTTTAAAAATTAATGGGCTTCCTAACCCACTTGTTGATTATAATATGTCCCTAATTCTCATCTAGCTATAACCTAGAATAAATATATATATATATCTTCATAACAGGTATTACTTTTTCGGATATAAAAATACAATTTATTTTAAGCTGTAAATTAAAAAAAAATTAATTTAGAAAAAGTATTTTGAAAGGTACAAATGATCATAATGCTCACAGAATTAAAAGATACATTAAATTAACATTTTAAATTTCAATTTTTTGATTATACCAATCATTCCCTTTAAAAAGGGCATTCATAGTGGTATAAAACAGGAAACATAAAAAAGAAAAATCATTAAAAAGGAAAAAACAGGAATTAGCTCTCTTTGTCCAGTGGCTATGTACAGTACATCTGGTGGTTACATGATATAGAATTTCAACAATACAGTACATTGAAATACATTACACTTTGCATTCTAATTTACATTAAATTACAGAAAAGAAGATATTTCATTATGACCATAGCCACATTTAAATATGAGTGTTAAAAGGGCATCAGCTGAATTGATTTGTAACTGGATTTCATTTACTGGAATTTATTTTATCAGACATTACATTTATTTATTTTTGTTTGGTTAGATATTGGTATAGATATTGTACAGATAAATAATGCTAACTCAAAGTAACAGGTCTGCCCATATATACTGAGATGTTTATCTGAGGCACTCGAAGCAACAAGGCACATTTTTAAACAGCCTGTAGTACTCCTCTTGAATCTGGAAGAGGGAACAGAAAAAAGAAGGTGAGTTTTATGAAAATAAAAAAGTCCACATGCCAATGATCCATTTCACAGCCCCGTATCCAGTTCAGGGCTATGGTGAGGCTCTAGCCCATCCCAGGAAGCTGGGAACACAACCTGGATGTCGTGGGACATGCAGTCATGCAGTGGCCATAATTTAGAGACACCGGTGCACCTAACTGCATGTTTTGAACTGCGGAAGGAAACACACACAGACACAGAGGTGGGAGGAGAAGGATTCATACTCCCAGAGGGGGAGCTGTGAGGAAACAGTGCAGTGCGGCAATGTGAGCCACTGTGCTAACCCTAACAATAAATAAAATAAAGCATAAATAAAATTTTCCGGCACATTTAACAATTTCACTAGTAGTGAAATTTTATTTGAAGTAGAAAAGGGGAATTCAGTTTAGATGTCTACCTGCACAATACATTTAAAATAATGGTTTAAACATTTTGGTATTGTTGATATTAATGTTACGAGTAATTCACAAAGTAGGGTATTAAGATGTGCAGATAAAATACCACTCTATTATCTGTCAAGTATTTTGCACGGAATTCATGTTAGTGAATATGCTACTGTCAGAGAAAATTGGTACACTTTTTAGTTTTATTATGTCTAAAGTTACCCCAAGGTCTAAATCAGGGAATAGGGAATTCTAGGCAGTGTTTTGTACTAGTTAAGCTTTTAATTAAATTTGACTTGATTGAGATGTTCAATGTTTTTTTTCTAAGGCTGTTCTAGATAAGGACTCACAATACATATTGTTTAATCTAATCATTTCACTTCAATAAAGAGTAATGACCTTAGCTTAATTAATCCTTTAATGGCTGAAGTTATTCTTAACATAAGCGGTTTCATATTCTTTGAAAATCCTACCGGGCATTTTGTATAGTATCTCTTATTTTTATATAAAAGCTGTCCTTAGCTTGGCTGGAAATTTTACTTGCACTTTCAGGCCTAGAAACAGAATGCGCTTAATTCTTCTCATGAAACAGTTATGCATTTCAATTCAAATTATAAGACCATATCAACAGGTTAGTTAAAATAGAAAAACACAAAGTCTAAGTTTTAAAAATACTTTAATTACTATAGAATAGTAGAAACCCCATTCACACTAAAACAGGTTTTAGTGATAAGAGATACTTTTTTATTGACAACATTATCGGGAGGTATGGTCACGCACAAATGAGAACTCTGGTTGTCTCATTACAGTAGGTGGCAGAAAGAGGCTTAACAGGGTAGAATGGGAGTACTTATTGAAAGCTCTCTGCTGCGTTTGGTGGAAGATGAATTTATCTAATGGATTCGGGTCATTAATTACTCTCCCCAGACCTCTGGGCTAACAAACAGCAAGCACAGTCATGGGAGGCCAAAAGCCATAAACACGATTGGAATAGGAGACCCAATTCACAGAGAAGTGTTATAGCACAGCCAGAAATATATAATCTAGCTTTAATTTTGTCTATATTCTATTTTTGTCTATTTTTGGTAAAAATTGAAATATCCAGTACATAAGAAGACATGCCAACTTCTACAGTAGTTACTTTTTGTTGTTGTTGTTGTTGGTGGTGGTGTATGTGTGTGTGTGTGTGTGTGTTTTAATGTGGCTTTCATAGGTATCCTGACAGGAATCTATATCACTGCTTTGCGAAAGTAATATTAAGTTGGATTTTCCAAATGCATATGTATTAATTACCATAATTTATTGCAATTTATTGAAATGTTTTTGAAAAGTATTTAAATAAATTCAAATTTATATAACATTTTTCTTTCATGCAGTAAGCAAAGGGTGAATGTGGCATTAAAAAGAACCTTTTTCACTACTGATTGACTGCATTCATATGCCAACAAACTTGACTGCAAATTGAATGGGAAGAACGGTTACCTTTCTGGATAACACACAAAGGAAGATGAAGATGAACATCCCTTGGAAAGTGTTGCAGATGGTGAACAGATATGCAGTGACAGTGGACTCTTGAAGGATGTGAAGGACACCGAAGGTCCAAGTGGCACCAAGGACAAATAAAAGAGCAAGGGCTCCCCTAGCACATGACCTGAAGGGGAAAGCATTTTTTAAAATTGTGCTCCAGTCATAAAACAAGGCATGTTCTGCATTTATACAGAACTGATTTTGTCAGACAATACCATACAACTTAGCTGCCAAGGTAATACATTTTCTGAAATAGAAGAAAAGTATGAATTCCAACAGCTTCTTTTAGGGTGTTAGGTTGGCTAGCTTTTCACATACAGCCATAATTACAGAAGAACTGGGACTCAATGATAAATATAAAAATGCTTGAAATAAACATTAGGTGAAAGTAGAGAACCTGTGTTACCTGATATTTTCGTAGTGGCTAATTTCAGGCTTCTTTATAGCAGTGTGACGATACACCTTATACATGATCACTCCAAAAGCCAAGAGATTAACCTTAGGCAAGATTAATTTCATAATTAGACATGCAACATATGCCTAAATTGATTAATCGTAAATAATAATAATAAATGTAGAAAATATAAGGCATTAGAATTACTTATAGATTGATTTATTCATCTGTTTATTTAAATTTATTTTCCTGACTGCCAGAAATACAGGATTAATTTCTTACCAGAATAATTAAACAGGCTGGTCCAATAAAACTCCATATAAAATTGTTCTCCGTACTTAACCAACACCTGCAAAATAAACAGATGTTCCTTACCACTACAATCCTGTAAAATTGTCGGGGATTATTTAAATGTAGACCTGCAAAATTTCACTTACGCTTTTTTAGTACCATAGTATTTGTAACCGAGAGTCGCAGAAATTGCTACCACAACAGCAGGGCTCCCATAGCCGAAAATGTAGAAGTTGCGATGCAAGAAACCCTTATTGTAAATGACGCCAACGACTATCAGATAGAGATGAATTCCCTCGATGCACATCCAGGCGAAAGCAGCTAAAAAGAAGTAATGCAACAGCATGGCAACGATGGAGCAGAAGTGCTAAGGAGAAATTGAAAAGTAAAAAAAAGCAATATGATCAAACTGCAGCTTGTTTGTCCTTGAAACATCTCATAACCAACTTTTTTAATATAAAGCAAAATATCACTTTACAGGCACACTGTGACTTGTGACTGTTAAATGGATGGATTGATGGATGGATATATGAAATTTGAGAGCTATAGATGTGTGCTATGAAAGGATAACATGGATATAATGCTGTGGATATAGAACAAACATGATTAAGTTAAGAACGGTGCTCACTTTATGGTTGCTCATATTAATCCCAACTAAAAATATGAATTCAGCCATGAAGAGACTGCAGCAAAGGTTTTTGTGAATAGTTGTCCTGGTGCTCTGTATTTCGCTGAAGAACCAGAACGTAAAAATGCACATAGAGAGACATATGATAGATATTATCATTCCGAGTTGGGTAAGTCTGGTCAGAATATTCAAGTTGTCTGTTATCTGCAAAAACAAGAAGAACAACAACAGTCAGGTTTGCATAATCATAAAAAGATGCATGAGAGCACTGCTAAACAGAATTACTAATAATAGCCCAATTCGCCTTTATGTATAAAAAATGATACATGCGATACACATAAAATAATGTAAAAAGTTCATCAAATACATGTAACGAGAGGTTCTGCTTAGAATACAGAATAGGGACCCCCACGACCCTCAATAGGACAAGCAGTTTCAGAAATTTATTGGATGGATGGAATTAGACTTAGAAACACAAAACAAAACCAGTTATTGGAAGATGCATATGAAATGTCTAAGCTTACTTCGGAACGTCCAGAAGACATCAGGATGGCAAAGTGAGTCATGTGATTACAGCTGCAGGTGGTGTGGGATCTGTTGACATGAATGTATTTGCAACCATCTGTAGCCCAGTGGCCCCTCATTGACTCTGAGTACTTCCAGAATGCACATTTCACAGAATGAAGGTCAGAATCAAATGGCTGTACAAATGAAAGTACAGATAAATAAAGAAATGGAATAAATCAATAAATAAAAAGTTAAAATGATATGTTTTGGTTTTTGGTGTAAATATATATATAGCCTTAGGCAGTCATAGAAAATGTTAAATAATCTTCCTGTTGGTGTAAAACTTTGGTACTACGCCTGTGAAATAGTGTTAGCTTCACCATTTCAAAACTTCTCTTAAAGTCACCCCAATATTTGCAGCACTGTTAATCACTAGGACGCCTTGTATGGATAATCAATACCTCACTGACTTCTGTTGCTGTTTTCATGGTAACACTTTAAATGAAAATGTCATCTAACATGCATTAAAGATGCCTTCATAATGCCTTATAATGGTTGGTATACAAATTAATAAAGCATTACAGCATCTTCTAATGAAGTTAAAAGGCATTTCAGAGTTAATCATAACACTTCATAAGCTCCAATGAAGCTCTACTCTATAATGCAATATATTACGAATTAATATGCTTTGTACTGCATTAGAAAGGTATCTATATTGTATTATAGATGAGAGCTCCATTAAGTATTCATAATGCATTATAAACATGGCTATTATACCTTTTATAAATATTTATAGTCATGCTTTATGAATGCACTATAATGTGTTAAGAATGTGTTCATAGATACTTATAGATATTACATTCATTGAAAGTGTTACCATGAATAAACACTAAATGCACTTATCACACTTCATTTTTCACACTTACTTCAGAGTGCTTTAAGGAAAATGTTACAACATCAAGCTCATAGACATTTGCCGGTTTTAGGGCAACTGCTACAACTTGGGAGTTCACGGTAAAATCTTCGGCTTCTGAATGTTGTTTATACTCCTGCACGAGTTTGTCTTTGCTGTTTTTCAAAAGATTGCTAATGTTTGTGTAACGAAGAAAAACCACAGAGACGTTTTCTGAGAAAGAAAGAGATTAAGTTACATTGACATTTAAGGTATATAACACGCACTATACATAAAAAGTTGTAAAGAAGTCTATAGTGAATAAATGAATAATTGCATTACAACAATTGAACAATGCCTTTTAATATAATGATCAGTATAATCTAACAAAGGGCATCACACTATAAACCATCACACTATAAAATTATGCCTCTACAACATCATCAGCAGTACAATATAAGAATTATACTGTAAATAATACCTGCTAAACTAATTTTCAAACCAATTACAAAGCTACAGCAACATTCAAGTATTCATCCTACCATTGGCTTTTGTTTCTGCAGAGTGCAATTTAATGGAATCTCCTCCCAGATTAGCTTGAAGGTTCAGCTGCTTATTCTGTTGTGTTTTAAAAGCACATAGCTTAAGGGCTACAAATGAAAAAAAGGACAAACTATATTATAGTATAAAAAGAGATAAATTAAAAATAACACAATACATAAAAATATGTAAAAAGTATTACACAGTTGAATAGATTATACGAGGAACATCGATCAAACATTCTAGTAGCTCTATAATCTGTTTATATGAGCTTTTTGAATAAGTATTCTTACCTAAGTTGCTTGTATTGACTTCCACTTCTGTTGCAGTTTTGTAATTTTCAGAAATGCTCAGTGTTGCTGCTTCTACAGTATGCAATAGTTTTGTAATGGTCTGTTCTTGATTCACCTCTGTTATATTATACCATGCATTGTTTTCAACAATTTTGTTCACTGTGTTTACAAAGACCTATCAATAAGAAACAATTTTGGTAAAAATGAATTCATGTATATTAACATATACAGTTATACATTCATATAATTCGTATACATTCATATATGAAATTCGTAATGAAACTATTGCCAACATAATCAACGTGTGTTTAAACTTTTTTAATATAAAAATAAATTGTAAAAATGAATAGTAAAACTTACTTTTATTGTTTCATTAGTAGAAGCGTCCACATTAGCACTGGTGTCATTCACAACAGATAACAATGGCAGGGATTGAGATAAGACCTCCACATATGAAATGATATCGACTGGTGTCAGTTTCTCCGAAGTCTGTTTTCTGATTTCTTCCAGCAGGCGTAGGGGACTTTTATTGCCACTCATCTAGACATTGAATAAATTAAATGAATTTAATGCACTAAACATGTCTCACTTAATTAAATTACTGCACTAAACATCATTGATCATTAAACAATCAAATTATTATTGAAGTCATTATCCTGAAATAAAATTACACCTAGAGGCACATCATAAGAACCAGATGGTTAATTCACTATACTGTTATTACAGTTCAAAATGGATTCAGTCTAGAGGGTTACAGAGTACACTGGTCATGATTTCAGTCAACGTTTAATTATTTATGCTTTCTCAAGTGTTTATTTAACTACACACTGAAATACAGGTTAAAAAAAATCATTGCAGTAAACTAAAAATACCTAAATGGGTATTTCCCAAAATATTTTTATCACTTTTCAGTTGAGTAGCAGAGCTATTAATTATTTAAATTTATTTATATTGAATTAGCAATTATTTGTAGTAATTGGTGAAACAAGGTGTGAAAACACAACGTGGGATTATTAAGATGTCAATAACTGATTAGTGTAAACTGGACCCCATTGGGTTAAATATAGGAGTGATTTACTATACACAATAATCCTACCGCTCCATAAGTTACAAAGAAAGGTTACTCCTATCGCTATGTCCATCTTTTAACCATTAGATATAAAGGATTGTTTGAAATAAATTTATTTGATTATCAATCAATTCTCGTCTTCAATTTTACTGAGGAATGTAATAAAACCACAATTGATTGCCAGGGTAAATTTCTTTATCATTTCAAATCTGGTTCAATACAGCAGGTTTTGAATGATTATGCTGATCAACAGCTTAATCAAAATAAATGAATAAAAGTAAAGCCAGTGAAATTTGTTGCTTGACTTGAATTGGTAGACCCAGTTAAAAAAATAAATAAAATAATATTAATAACTTTGTAATAATGATGCTCTGTACTTACACTTTGTAGTGTTTTATTGACCATCTGGGAGACACATTTGTCATTCAAGTGACACATTGTCTTTGGAATTTCTGCAAAAAGCAAAAAAGTTCAAAAGAAATTGAGCAACCTCAGTGGAACATGACAGCTTTTTTTAATTGACTCCTAGGCAGGAACAGGGTAATATTGAGAAGCAATATAGCTACAATATAGCTAAATAGTATTGAACATGAATGGGGATTCCTCAAGTCCCAAACCACATGTTGTTCGTGCAATACATTATGAGTAATACTGTATACAATAAGTGTTGTAGAAACTTTATTAGTGTTTCCTTAAATATGGGATATTTCTTTTGGAAAAGGCATTAATACGAGTTTTTTTAGAAGCTCATCTGTGCAGTAAATGCCATTTTTGGCTGCAAATTGTTTAGTATCTGTATTTCGCCACAGATAAGAGCGGCTATGAGATCCTGCAATGTTGATGCAATGGGAGTAGGGGCCAGAGACTTTCAGTTCATTTTCATATTTATCAATATCTGCAGATAACCACAGGCCAAAACACACAAAAGGATAATGAAAGATTTCATTACTGCATTTACATTTTCATTACTACACAATGATCTGCATTGCATTGCATTGTGAGGCTTATTTATTTGTAAAATCTTACTAATAAAGCTGACATTCGCCTTATGCAAACATTGAAATCTATGCCACAATGCACGTTGAAAAGTATATAAAACAGGTGATAAATTACCAACACAGTGTGTATCATCATTTGTTTGAAAGTTTTCTGTCCCAGTGGATTTGTAGCCAGGTGCACATGTGCAGAAGTAGCTCCCTCGAGTGTTGCTGCAATAGGCATTTTTACCACAGATGTCTGTGACATTTTCGCATTCATTGTCATCTGTGATTAAAACAGTAAACAGAACAATTACAATAGAAGCCAAAGAATGCAGATTGTTCACATGTGTATTAATATTAATAGACAATGTCTATCCATTCATTCTACAACCACTTATCCAGTAAGAGAACAGTATAGTGCGCAAAGCAGGGGAATCTCTCTCTCTCTCTCTCTCTCTCTCTCTCTCTTTCTCTCTCTCTCTCTCTCTCTCTGATACTGAAATATGATACTTTTGACATTTTTAGTTTTTTGATTGCAAAAAATTAGTTTATCCTTATGGAGACCAAAAAATGCCCCAACAAGGTAAAAAGTTTTTCTCAAATTGTAGGGCAATCTAGTTCCTTCAACGTAAGAAGCAGAAAAACGCATTAGTAGACAAAGTTCAATATAGATGCCCATCACATCATCCTAGATAGATGTTTAGAGATGCATGTTATGGACACAAATTAGAGCCACTTGTCTCTAGTTTCTGTACACATAGGCCAAATGGTGTGTTTGACTCATCTGTCAGGTACTTTTTTGTTCTTTTTTTTTCTTTCCTCTCCCCCCTCCTACTCCCCTCCCAGGACATTGTTTGTGAACAGAACAATAGTCCAAATTCCATTCAGGTCACATGGATGTTGTTTCCTACCTTGAAATGACTAATATACCATAATGTTAATTATAAATCAAAACAAAACTTATGACTCCAGTTGAGAGTTAACTGGTGGACTTTCTGTTTGTTACAAAAATGAAGCACAAGAACAACATTAGTAAATAACATTAGTATCGACACAACACAACGTAACAACAGCAACAACAAAACAACAACAATAATGATAATGATGATGATGATAAGAGGAAGAAGAAGAATATATAATATTCTATAATATATAATATAATACAGACCACCACAGTATAAAATTTTTACATTTCTCAGATTCTTCTCATGAGAAATCATCTTTGAAAAATAACCACAGATACCTTGAAAACAAATCTCCGCAGGGAATCTGAAATCTCTGTAACCATCGTTTAACATATCTCTGAACAATAAAAACATAATAATTAAAATAAACCATAATTAACATAAGTATTCTTCACCCTACAACATGAATCTTTGTTCTAAATTATGAAATATTACCAATTTAACTGATGATTATACAGCTTATTGTAAATCTTTAAGTCTCTTTCCTGGAATATTTTATCATTCTAACTTTTATGAGTTCTTCTATTTAATTTGATCAGCAAAAAATGCTCATTATTTCCACATAATATTTAAAAATAGTGGTTTTATCCTATATGTACAGCAGTCATCAACTTCCCCGCTTCTTGTGGAAAAACTCTGTCCCGTTAAGGACATCCTCTGCGTCCGCAAGTGGGAGGCAAAGTGTTCTCAGGAAATTCGTCCTAAATTCCTCACCTAGGCCTTCCTTAAACATTTCAATAAACTTACTCCTTTTGAAAGCCACTTTTAAGCTGAAAAGAAAAGCCTCACTTTTTCATCTGCCATCACTTTCATACAGCATTTCAAAAAGTAGTTTAAACAAGAAAACTTAAATCTAGTAACTAAAATTTAAGACATGTATTATATAGTAAAGAGTACAAGATCAAAACAAATAAATATAGATAATGTAAAATATGCATATTTCAGTCAGATTTTTAGATGTTCACCAGATGTTTATACTACAGATATGTTTAAACTACTTTTTTCAATATATGAAATTCGATTGTGTTCAATCAGATTTGAAGCAGGTATAACTAGCGTCTGTTTAGTTTCACTGGTATAATCCTAAATTTGCTTAAATAGGGTCCCTGTGAGCCTGGAGCTTATCCCAGGAAGCACAGGGCACGGGGGAAGGGACACCCTGGATGGGACGACAGTCCATCTCAGGATGTTTGGAGCATACCCATAAAAAAGCTAGGTAGCTAATGCTAACCATTGAGCCACCAAGCTGGCTAGTTTATTTTTCATGTTATTAGGCACTGCCTTATCCTAAACTTATGCATCAAAATGTACCTTTAAATATACCTTTAAAGATGTACCTTTAAAGATTTTTCAAAAAGTTGTGGGTGCTCTTTTCCTTTTCTCTATGAGACAAAGTTTCTTGATCTCCTACAGACCAATCTTTTCCTAAATAGTATACACACCTACAGGAAACATACCACACTTTGCTCAGTAATGTAAATAACAAGAAGATTCTAAGCCTTGTCTGCTGAACCTTCACAGTTTAATACCTAAACCATATTCCAGTTTTTACAGCACTAAATACATTCATTCTCATTACTTAATTAAATGCCTCGCTATCCAGTAATTATTTAGTTTTCTTACAGAACTTTAAGCTGTATAAGGCTAAATTAAACTAATACTGTAAGTTTCACCAAAATAAAAACTAACAACAAAAAGATTATCAACGCATTTACACATGGAATGGGAAAACTAATTATATTTTATTAATGATGTTTCCAATTATATTTATAGAAGTGAGAACTGGAAGCTTAACTTCCCTGCCTAAATGATCTAGAACAATTAACTCCTAGCTGCACGTATAATACAGGAGGGTTTATCCCATATAAACATAAATAAGTGAAACCAGTGAAAATGAAAAGTGGCTGAAGATTGTATTCTATAAAATAAGTAAGTATCCTATAAAATAAATACTCAGACAAAAAATGTTGTAATTGGAATGACGTTATTTTTCGCAGGCTTATAAACTTGTCAGTACTTCTGAAAATGATTTCAAAAGTTGTCTCAGAAGATTTTCATAATCTGTGACAGTCAAATATTAATGACTAAACAGAAGCCTAATTTGTGCTTAGTCATATATGATGTGGGAACCAACAGTTTAAGTTATTTGTAACAACAACAACAGCAATAACAACAACAACAACAACAACATAATAATAATAATAATAATAATAATAATAATAATAATAATAATAAATGAGAATTGTCATTATTATTGTCTTATTATTTTTTGTTGTTGTTGGTCATATTACATGAAAAAGGAATTGGCTACTTCTTATACTCTAATTAGGTGCATATTTGTGTATCAGTAATAGAAACATAGTATTGATATTATAGGATAACACAAGAAATCAATGAAGAACACAAAAAACAATGATGGATGAACACAATCATCATTATTGGATATGCATATATCATTTCACAATTTAGTACATTTAGTAAGATTTACTTTATTAGAAGTTAAACAGTAACATCAAATTCCATTAAAAACCTACAGTTCTTCACTCTTAATAATTCAACAACTCTATTGTTTTCTGATTTTCTAAACAATTTTCAAAACGGTGATTAAACATCTTCAGTTAGGTTATAGATCAAGATTATTTATAGATACCGACATATAAAATTGGTAAAAAAAAAAAAAAAAGGTGAAACATTTACCGTCACAAAACCTTATCCCATCACCAGTATATCCACTTTTACAAAGGCATACTGATGAATCATTTGTAGTTGAGCACTTTGCCTCCTCATGACAACTTTTGCAGAAGTCAGAAAATTTGCATGGGTCCAGGAGAATAGAAAGCCATGCTAATCGAAAAAATGATAAACATAAGCATGTCACTCAGAGGCAAAAACACTGATAAACACAATATACAGGCTAAATGGCTACAATTAGAGCAATTGGTATTCGATTTATAATAATGAACTAATAATGATCTAATGCAAAGAAATATATTCTTTAAAGAGCGAAACAGCTATTTCAAGGCATCTTGCTTTCTGCGCACTTCATGTTTGTCAATAGAAAGAAAATGGTACTACTAAGGTGCCCGACATTACAGTGACATTCAGCTGATACATCTTGAATGTGGCAAAAGCTTACTTACCAGCTAAAAGTACAAGTTTCATTGGGAACTTTAGAAAAGACTCCATACTCAGGCTGGATGAGGACTGCTTTTAGCTGAAACCTTCAGTCTGATGACGTTTGCCATTTCCTTACATCAGTTTTCCTGTTTCCTCCAACCTTGCCCTTCCTGTGCTGATCTTTAATCAGCTTTTACAAACACTATCCTGTGAGCTGCACCAGCATTAGAAGAAAATGGTCAGCTAGCTAGTATGTTATGAAGTCACAGAGTGACACATATTATAAAACTAAATATTTTTGGAATCATAGAAAGCAGCCGGAAAGTAGAATTCCTACATGAAAAATGAGATCAAATGCGTTTTACAGTGACTGTATTCATGGTCAATGTGTGTGATTTCTAAGAAATATTTGCACAGAGAACGATATATTTGTTTTGTATTTGTTTAAACAAATGATGATACACACTGTGTTGGAGTATTCCACTGCCTCCTTTTTAGATGAATGTCATAATATAAAAAAATGCACTTCCACTTATGAATTTACATGCTGATACAAGTGGCACATTTACATTTTCTAAATAATTAACTTTATAATGATTTTGTTCCCTTATCTGATTTAATTGACATCAAAGCAGAACTACAGGTCAGGGCTGCAATTAATCTCAAAATTTCACAAGACTTCATGAAATAAGAAACGGATGTATGTTGACGCTTGTTTAAAAAAAGGAAAAATAAATAAAATATTATTTTCTGCTGTGAGTGAGTAGAACAAGTGTGTCTTTGAAGATAAGCCATAAAATAACACAATTGGTGATTTTATTTGTAGGTGGCAATTCTACACCCTTTAGTTGGAAATGGACCTATTCTTTCTGTGAGAAATTACAATCAGGCTGCTTTGAGCATGACAGGGAACTGCCCATTCCAAGTGTGTAGCAAAAAAAAAGAAAAAAAAAAGGGAAAAGTCACGGAGTTATTAGAATATAAAAGTCCTATGAAAACCTTTTTTGATACTCTTTTATGCATAGGCCATTTAGAAATCAACTAAAAGTGTAGGACAAGAAAGGAATTCTAATTAATTACACAACTATATTTTAAGTCTAGGGGTGGCACAGTGGAATAGAAGCACTCACCTGCAGGGTCTAAGTTTGAATCCCATCCATGCGGTTTGTGGAGTTTGCATCTTCTCCCATTGTCAAAAAAATCTACTTGGGGCAATAACTTGTATTGATTTTTGCAACTTAATTCTTGGGAAAGTGGCTGACACAAGGACTTCAGAACCTTAGGGTTGTGTATACAAAGACCAGCAGCATGCAGTCATGGGAAAACTTCTTTTGAATTGTGGGAGCAAGTTAGCATTTGAAAATAATAATGTTCTTGCTTTCTGTCATCAAAATGGCCGACAGGATTGTGCAACACATTGAATTTCTTTCATCATGTACATACAGTATACAATGTAAGCTCTGGTTCTCTCACATTAGCAAGTGAAGCCAGTCCATTATTGTAATTTGGTGGTACTAAAAATATAAAACATTGAACCGTGTCTGAACTGACTGAGTATTTTCGGTGGCATCTTTTTTGTATTAAATAAACTGTCTGATAGCATTAAAAGTTCACACACATGAAAGATTGATGATCTCATTTTTGTCACCATCTTGATATTATATCATTATGTTATAAAAGTACGCGAATTAGTGTTAACACACGACAAATTCTTAAAACACTGATCAAATGACAACACATTATGTACCTTTACAAACATGTGGACAATTTAAATAAATGTGTTGTAAATTTAGAAAACACATGCAAAACAAAAATGCTGCAAATCCATTCAAACACGAAATGGGTTTCCAGGGGATAATGAAACGAGACAAAGCAATTAGGGCTGTGCTGTACATCAGATGTTTAAAGTACATCTATATGTTTTGAAAATGAGTTATAGCATGACATAATATCGATATGCTTTTATAGCGTGTTAACATGATGGCTTTATTAAAGATTTTGAATAGAGATCAATAGTTTTTCCTTTCTGACTGTAAGAAATGTTCTGTTGCATCCCAGAATTCATAGCTAAACTGAAATCATTCAGTTAGGATCTCACAGGGAACTTGACAGGGGGTAAAGTAATGAATTATTGTTACTTGGTTCATTTTGTTTCAAACCATTGCCAAACGGATCACGTGTTAAACATAGCACAATTTGCAATATTTTTTTCAGGTTCCTGAATGCTCATATCTTAAAATGAGAAGCTTTCCAGATATTAAGTGTACTTTCAATGGTTGTCAGGCCTTTTTTTTCAGAACCCATGCAACAGATATAGGCATAATTTATTTTTGTCTTTTCTTCGAGATCTCTGTTTGGAATAAAGCTAATACAGGGCTTCCAACTTGTACTGTGTTGACTCAATGTAATGTCTCCATATGATTAGTTATGAATGCATCAAATTTTACTTGTAGGAATACCTGTATGTCTTGCAGACACACTGTCACAAAGGCTACCATAAGACAATGATTAAATGAGTTATACATATCACTATAAATAATCGCTACATAATCACGTACCCCGGCCCCCTGTGACCCTGAATAGGACAAACAGTTACTGAAAATGGATTTATTGGTACGTAAATAATGGGAGTGTAGATATAAATATGATAATTCAGAGGCAAATAAGGGTCATAAAATGTACAAATGTGAAATAAAAACGAATAATTTCGACATAAACATTAATGGCAAAATGACATTTTCAAGACATTATTAAAATTAAATAGCCCATTCATAGTTGTTAGTATTAGCCTACTGCAGATTATTTTCATAATAAAAGACATTTAGGAAAAATGTAGCAGAGCCAGTGCATTGTGAAATATTAATATCTGACATAGTTACAAAAAAAAAAACAGTTAATTTGGAGAATACTCATAAATGCAAAAGCATACATGCATGTACACTGATCAGCCATAACATTAAAACCACTGACAGGTGAAGCGAACAGCAGTGATTATCTTGTTAAACTGAACATTAAAATGTAGGAAACTGAACACTCAGCTCTTTAGGTTGATGTGTTGGAAGCAGCAAAAATGGGTAAGTGTAAGGATCTGAGTGACTCTGACAAGGGACAAAGTGTGATGGCTAGATGACTGGGTCAGAACATCTCCAAAATGGCAGGTGTTGTGGGGTGTTCTTGGTATGCAGTGTCAGTACCTGCTATGGTTGGCCATCCAGTGAACTTGCGAGATGATCATGGACACTCAAGGCTCACTGATGCGCTTAGGGAATGAAGGCTAGCCCATCTGGTCCAATCCTACAGGAGAGTTACTGTAGTACACACTGCTGAAGACGTCAATGCCGACTGTGATAGAAAGGTCCCAGAATACACAGTGCATCACAGCTTGATGCATGTGGGATTGTGTAGCTGGAGACCAGTCAGGGTGCCCGTGCTGTCCCCTGTCCACCACTGAAAGCACCTACAATGGACACATAAGCATCAGAACTGGACCATGGAGCCATGGTGGCATGGTCTGATGAGTCACATTTTCTGTTATATGTGGACGGCTGGGTACGTGAGTGTCATTGACCCGGAGGAGAGGTGGCACTAGGATACACAATCGGAAGAAGGCAAGCAGGTAGTGTGATGCTCTGCTGGGAAACCTGCACTGCAAAAACTGGAGTGGTCTGAGGACCATGAAAAGGAGCTTAAGGTGTTGACTTGGCCTTCAAATTTCCAAGATCTCAATCCAATCGAACATCCGTGGGATGTGCTGGACAAACAAGTCCAAACCATAGATGTCCCACCTCGCAACAAGCAATGTGGGATAAAAAAAATACAGACCTAGTGGTTTACCAAGCAGTGGAAAAAAGTTATATGGGCAAAACAATTGGACCCATAGCATCAGAGTGAATACTCATTTACACAAAATGCTATGTTGAAAATAAAATCCTGAAGACCTTCAGGGAAACAAAGCGATGCCTTTCAGTAGGAAAAGGGACACAAAACCCGTATTTAAAGCTCTTTGGCTCCACCAAGTCACAAGCAGATCTACATTTTCTAAAAGGAGAATGCTTGGGAAAGTTATGAATTCCATGGGTGGCTAAACTGCCAAAATGTCTCCAAACTTAGAACAACACCAAGAAGTGTGTAATCTTACCTCACATCAGCTGAGGTCATGGTTCATCAGCCTACTATCAAGAAAAAAAAAAAAAAGAGAAAAAAAGAGCGACATAGTACCAAAAAAGAAACCAGTACTCACTCAATAAATACGAATACTTGTTTTCCAAAAATAATCTGCATGAGAGTTCTGAAACAGCGTTCTTTGGGTACTTCTATTCAAAGCACGTTTTCACTTAACTTAGCCCCTATTATATCTGTCAAAAAACAAACACTTTTCACGTGAAGAAGAGTCCCCAGTCTGGTTATGCTTTGCTGAATCTGGACCTGGAATACCTTCCATTATTGAAACAACCATGAATTTTGCTCAGTAAGACAGAATTCTAGAGAATTACAAAACCATTAGTACTGTTGGCTCTTGCAGCAACAATGACCTGGAACATACTAACACATATCCAATAGAATCCAATAGAATGCTGTCCAAAGCAGCATATACAAATTAGGTAGATAGTAGGCTATATGCTGCTAACAATTGTTTACTGAGCTGCAGAAATCATTGAGAGGCAGGCCAAATTCTTCCATGAAGTTGTAAAGGACTGATCAATAAGTTAAGAAAATACTTGACTGCAGTCTTTGCTGCTAAAGTTGAATAAAACACTTGAGAGTAAGGTTGACATCATACACATGACCATGAGCATCAATATTGCATAGCAATATTAAAGTATTATTTTTTGTATTAGGTGTTAATTCTGGTCTGGTTAACGATATGTACTGTCAAAAAAATGTACACACACAAACAATGACACAAGGCATATGGTTTTTGCAGTACCTGACCTTGTCTGGTGATATGAACCCACCCACATTTTTCGTTAGAATTCTCACTTAAGATTTTGGGATGCACAGCAAAAATAGTTAGTCTAAGAAAGTTTACGAACGTTAATGAAGTTTTAAAAAAAAAATGCTCAAAAATGAATAACTTATGAAGTCACTGAGTTTTATAATAATTTTTATGCCATATGGTGTTCATTAATCAATGACATTTCTGCCATTTGCTACCTTTCATGCCCCAAAATTGCACAATTAAGGAAACTGTAACGTGTAAAATGTTGAGTAGATTTTTTTAAATTGAGAAATAAGTCAAACTGACATATACATGTGTTGCAAAGACAAAAAAAGACTACAAATTAAAGATGTACGCTGCCTTGCATATGCCTAATGAAGAACTTATAAAGCAAGGGTGACAATGAGCATGGAACTCCACTTTCTAAAGTTTCATGTAGCTAACCTTGACAGTGAATTTGATTAAATGAATAATAAAATTTGTACCATCCTGAACTGAAACATAAGTTTTCAATTGTAATCACAAATTATGAGAATCAATACTTTTGAATAACTTCTGATTCTAAAAAGCATACATCGAAAATAAATGTGATTAACTGGTTACTCTGAACTCACAAAGGGAGAGGATGAACATTACGTTTCATTGCATTCAACTGACTTTTTAAAAACTATTCAGCCTCAAATAATTGAATTTCTTTAGTCATTAGCTTGTTGTTAAGTCTCATTAACTCAAGATTTTTTAGCAAGTTTCATTAATTTGTGGATTTCAGTGGACCTAACCACTGCACTTAATCAATATGACTCGCAAAAAAAAAAATATGGCAAGAAATTCAAAAGCTGCAAATATAAAATAATTTTGCTAGCACACTTTTGGAAGAGGATTTATAAATATATTGTGGGACAAGTGCAAAGTAATTTCGGCACCCCTGTCAGATCATTAAAGCTTGAAAAAAATATTGTGTTTTGGTTTTGGGAAATAGATACCTTGTAACCTGTTATAGTGGGTTGGAAACGGACAGGACAAGCTTCCCTGCAAACTGAAAAACAATAGAGCTGAGCAGTCAGCTAGCAGACTTCCTCCCTCTGGTATTAGTGAACACCATCCAGAGTGTAAACCGTGCACAATCAGTGGCCGGAACCCCCACCCAACTGCATGGCCTTCTGTTACCCTTTAGCAGAGGTGATCTCTTAGTGAAAAACAATTCACATTCTGGCTGTGTGAGGCCGTGAGACACACTTCCATTAATATCCGCAAAAACTTCCTTCATTGTATTGCATAGAGATATCTGTCTCAAAGAGGCCATAATTCAGGTGATCCTGAAGCTGGAGTCCACATGAACAAGTGTTTAACAGAAGCCATGGTGTAATACACAGTGCAGAATGAATCACAAAATTGTTTTTTTTATTATTCTCATGTGTGTATTACAGTATTTTGCTATCCCATAAAGTGTAATATATCAGTAGAACACTTTTTTTTCCCCCAAAGTGTACCTGGTCTGTTTTGACATTTTTGTTATGGTTCACTATATTGAAGGAGGGGGACCTTGTAATCTCTGCTGATTTTTAACGGGTAATATTTTCAGCATATGGCACTTTGATTAAAAAAGGTACAGACATAGTCACTGAAATTTAATTAGCGTGCACTCTACCTGAACTGTCGTATTGCCATATATATTGATACATATTACACTGCAGCAAATGGGGGGGTAAGGAATGCATTTCTTTGGGTTTAGTATACTGTGATAAAAAATGGTACGTTTTTGTTTTCTTAATACTACATGTGTCTGAGTACATATGGGACTGTCCTGCTTCAAAGGTGATTTTATGACCATAATTATATGGAGTTAAACGGAAGCAGACTTACGACTTGAGTGAGAAGTCAGTTAATTTGATGTTCACACTGTTCAATTATATTTGTTCGAAAAGGTAAGATACCATACGATATCATCAGAGCTTTGCAGTGCTGCACTGTGACCAGCTATTTTTTTAAATGTTAGGTGTTTGAGGGCAGTTTTGTACGGAGCCTGGAAAGTCCCAAAAAATACATTTTTTTTTTCATTCTGTGCACAAGAAACGTTATTGTGTTCACAGTAATTTTGACTTATTAAGCATTTATGTATCGATTCGTGCTACTGTGCAAATTTTTCCTTTAATTTTTCAATTTTAATCCATAAACTAAACAACGCTTTATCAACACACACGTGAGCGGAGTGGAGCGGTGAGAATTGCTCCAATTTAAAAGAGAGACAAATAATCTGCATGGCTAACAAGTGTCACGTTAAACCGAAGCCTTATATCATAAAGAAATATGAGCAAAGGCAATATTGTCACTCAGAACAAAAAAAAAAAAAATTTAAACAACATATAGGCAACAACGGACAGGTTTGGCTATGGCATTCCACACAAAAATAAGGTTAAAATAAAGGAATCAGTGAGCTTAATAGCTTAAAGAATATACAGGATAAGCATCCACGTTTTAAATTCCTCAATTTTTTTTCTGCTGATGCTATTGGGTCTCTCTATAAATTAAATCTCACTGATTGACAGCGTCACGTGAATTTTTAAAAAATCCTTTTAGACCTATAGCTGCTTTGAATAAAACTAATTTAATGATTACCAATATTTACTTTATACGCTTTCATACTTTTATTTACTTTATAGATATATGCTACACTGTACAACCATATAAAACTCACGTTTTGCTCTGGCCTCGTAGCACACGTAGCACACTCTCATGTTTCCGAGAAAAGTGTCTTTTTAGATTCCATACTGAATCTTTACTCACTTTAACAGTTTAACCCCATTGAGCAAATTCCGTCCGCTCTGCTCCTCACTCACGCTCCACTCTTCTGCTCCTCGCTCACATGCTCTTATATATACACTCACCTAAAGGATTATTAGGAACACCATACTAATACGGTGTTTGACCCCCTTTCGCCCTCAGAACTGCCTTAATTCTACATGGCATTGATTCAACAAGGTGCTGAAAGCATTCTTTAGAAATGTTGGCCCATATT
>JAODJW010000033.1:9221897-9233724 GCA_026777045.1 Hyperopisus bebe | reverse complement strand
TGTGCCCTACAATGCGTTGGTGCCCCATCCTGGGCTGTTCCCTGCCTTGTGCCCTACAATGCGTTGGTGCCCCATCCTGGGCTGTTCCCTGGACATTTTCATTGGCAGGCATGCTTAAGTGAATCTTTTCTTTCCATGCCTTTAATTTTTATCAGGTGAAACTGGCTGGAAAGCTCTAAGAATCTGGTGTTTAACCTCAACTGCACCTACGTAAGTATCATTTAAGGCAAAACCTGTGGTTGTTGTACTGTGATGTCACAGGTCAGAGCCTGCCTTGGTCTGGCTTCCATGAGGAATGAATGTATAATAAAATGTTGATCTTCTTTCCTAGCATGGAGCAACTGACTTTTATGCACAATAACCATGGACTGACACCAGGTCACAGTTTGAAGTGTCCTACTTGTTGGATTTAGAAGAGCATTTAGAGTCATCTTAAAACTACTTGAACAAAAATTGCTGCTGTTCACTGTATAGGCTTTCTGTTCTGAATCTTTAAGCAGTGGATTTTGATAGTTTCTGAAGTAGCTTAATTGGGGACCCAAATGTTTTTATGATTGAGTGTGCAGCCCCTAATAGTATTGCCCATAACAAGTTTGGTGGCGATCCCCCCTCCCCCACCAAAGTGTTAAAGTGGTTGCACATTCTCAGCTTGCCATGTTGGGACTGAATTCACACCAATATCTGGCATCCCAGTGGAGATTCACAAAGTGCATGCACTAAGCTGCCTGAGCATTATAAAAAAGGCTGACACAAAAGAGAGATTCCAAAACTAGCAACCCTAAAATGCTGGAAAAATAGAGATTAGATGTATTCAGTGCTTGCGCCATTTACCAAATGCCTTTTGGAAGCCTCTGTATTAAAACTATTTATTGAAAGAATTTTATATACGTGAGCAAAGATATTAGGTGGATTCATTACTCTTTTCATATGGAAAGCACAAGCTATTTAACAACCAAAGCACTTGCTGGAGAATATTTAACTGTACAGCCCCCATCACTGGTTTTCCTAAAAGAAAATGCTAAAAATTAGTATTAGTTAAGAGGAAATTAAATGGTGCTAAAAGCTGTTTGAAAAAGGAATGCCATCCATCCATCCATCCATCCATCCATCCATCATCTGCCGCTTGTCCGGGGTTTGGGTTGCAGGGGTAGCAGCTTCAGGAGAGATACCCAGACCTCCCTCTCCCCAGCCACCTCTACCAGCTCCTCGGGGAGGACGCCGAGTTGTTCCCAGGCCAGCCGAGAGATATAATCCCTCCAGCGAGTCCTGGGTCTGTCCCGGGACCTCCTCCCTGTAGGACATGCACGGAAAACCTCTCCGGGTAGCCGCCCAGGAGGCATCCGCACCAGATGTCCAAACCACCTCAACTGGCTCCTTTCGATGTGGAGAAGCAGCGGTTCTACTCTGAGGCTCTCCCGGATATCCGAACTTCTCACCCTATCCCTAAGGGTGAGCCCAGACACCCTGCAGTGAAACCTTATTTCGGCCACCTGTATTCGCGATCTCATTCTTTCAGTCATTACCCATAGCTCATGCCCATAGGTGAGGGTAGAGACGAAGATGGACCAATAGATCGAGAGCTTTGCTTTTCAGCTCAGTTCTTTCTTGGGCACGATGAACTGGTTAAGCGCCTGCAAAACTGTAGACGCTGCTCCAATTTGTCTATCCAGCTCCCGATCTCACCTACCCTCACTCGTGAACAAGACCCCAAGATACTTAAACTCCTCCACTTGAGGCAGTACGTCTTCCCTGACCTGAAGAGGGCAATCCACCCATTTCCAGCAGAGAATGATGGTCTCGGACTTGGAGGTGCTAATCCCCATCCCCGCCACTTCGCACTCAGCTGCGAACCTCCCTAGAGCACGCTGGAGATCCCCAGCTGATGAAGCCAACAGGACGACATCGTCTGCAAAAAGCAGCGAGGCAATCCTGAGGCCACCAAACTGGACACCCTCAACACCCTGGCTGTGCCTAGAAATCCTGTCCATAAATATTATAAACAGGACCGATGACAAAGGGTAGGCCTAGCGGAGCCCAACCCACACTGGGAGCACGACTTATAACCGGCAATGTGGACCAAGCTTCTGCCCTGTTCATACAGGGACCGGATCGCCCACAACAGTGGACCCCGGACCCCATACTCCTGAAGCACCCCCCACAGAGCACCTAGGGGTACCCAGTCGTAAGCCTTTTCCAAATCCACAAAACACATGTAGACTGGATAGGCAAAATCCCAGGCCCCCTCCAGTACCCTTGCAAGGGTATAAAGCTGGTCCAGTGTTCCACGACCAGGACGAAAACCGCATTGTTCCTCCTGAATCCAAGATTCGACTATCAATCTCACCCTCCTCTCCAGTACCCTGGAATAGACTTTCCCAGGAAGGCTGAGAAGTGTGATCCCCCTGTAGTTGGAACACACCCTTCGGTCCCCCTTCTTAAATAAGGGGACCACCATCCCTGTCTGCTAATCCAGCGGCACTGTCCCTAACCTCCACGCACTATTGAGAAGGCGTGTCAGCCACACCTTCAGGTACTCCGGGCGGATTTCATCCATCCCCGGGACCTGGCCACCACGTAGCTCTTTAACCACCCTGCCCACCTCAGCCCCAGTGATGGGCAAGCCCCCCCAGCACCCTCGGGCTCTGTGCCCTCAGATGTCTCAAAGGCAGTGCGTGTAGATGTATCTGAGGCAGGGCTGAGGAGGTCCTCAAAGTATTCCTTCCACCTCCGGGTGATGTCCCCAGGTGAGGTCAACAGCACCCCCTCCCCACTATAAATAGTAGGAACCAAGAGCTGCTTCCCCTTTCTGAAATTCCGGATGGTTTGCTAGAACCTTTTTCAGGCCGACCAAAAGTCACTTTACACGGCCTCACCGAACTCTTCCCGCGCCTGGGTTTTTGCTTCTGTGACCACCCGAGCCTGCCGGTACCAGCCAGCTGCCTCCAGAGACCCCCGGACTAATAATTCCCGGTAAGTCTCCTTCTTCAGCTTGACAGCCCCCCTCACCTCCAGTGTCCACCATCAGGTACAGGGGTTACCGCCACGACTGGCACCGACCACCCTGCAGCCACAACTCCGTACGGCCACTTCCACAATGGAGGTTCGGAACAGTGTCCATTCAGACTCAATGTCCCCAACCTCCCCTGGTATGCAGTTGGAATTCTGCCGGAGGTGCGAGTTAAAGCTCCGGCAAACAGGAGCCTCTGCCAGACGTTCCCAGCAGACCCTCACTATGCCTTGGGGCTACCAGGTCTGACCGGCTTCCTCCCCTGCCACCTGAGCCAAGTCACCACCAGGTGGTGATCAGTTGACAGCTCTGCCCCTCTCTTTACCTGAGTGTCCAAGACGGAAGGCCGCAGATCAGATCATACGATTATGAAATCGATCATCGACCTGTAGCCCTGGGCATGTTCGTACCATGTCCACTTATGGACACCCTTATGCTCGAACATGGTGTTCGTTATGGACAAACCATGCATTGCACAGAAGTCCAATAACAGAACACCACTTGGGTTCAGATCAGGAAGGCCGTTCCTCCCAATCACCCCCCTCCAGGTCACACTGTCATTGCCCACGTGAGCGTTGAAGTCCCCCTGCAAAACGATGGAATCCCCTCTTAGTTTATGGTTAATTAATACATTAAGCATGCGTGTACTAATACATTATTTGTGCCCCCTCAAGTAAAGTGTTACCAGTTATATCTGATCATATTTTTCAGTCCCACTTTACTTGACATTAAATTGTCCTTTAAAGCCCTTCACCAACCATTAGTGGTGGAATATCTTGTTGAATAGAGAAGATTATAACCTTTGCATGGTATGCGGCATTCATTGCACCAAAATTTTCTACTGTTATTAAAAACTTAGCTGTGTTATTTAAAAATGTAAAATTACATGCTATAATTAAATTTACTTGAATACCACTTCTTATAGATATGATAACACTGCAAATCCTTACTGGTCTATAGATCAAGAGTCTATATGCCTTTTGTAAGTTAATTTGACTTTAATAATAAAGGCTAATAATTTTATAGAATATGCATTTGTCTTGGAAAGTTATAGAATGAAATGGTAACATTTTTTGGAACAGGAAAGGATCATTACTCAAAATCATTACTCTAGAACATTTTTGTTCATTATTTGCCACATAATTAGATAAGTAAACTGTTTATAAATGTGCATTTAAAATGCACACTTCAATTAAATATGGATTAATACATTATAAAATATTATATGAATTACCAATTAAATTCTAATTAGCTAAGATGTTATATATTTTAAACAGAGTTCTAAATGAAGGAACAGCAAATGAAAGAGCGGTGGAAAATAAAGGTATGTAAACCCCATTCTCACCTTTAAATATACGTATTTATCGCATGATGTTCTAATCGTGTACAGGGCAGCAAGTGGCTCAGAGTACCTGTATATCATTCCATGTGATTGTGTGGATTTTCTCCAGTTACTCCAGTTTCACAATTCCAAATCAAAAATTTGTCGCTGGACAACCTGGTGTTTCTAAATGTTCCATAGTGGATAAGTCTGAGCCCTAAAATGGACTGAAATCCCATCCAGGGTGTTCTGTGCCTTGTGCCCTGTTTCCAAGGATAGGCTCCAGACTCACAGAGACCCATTACTGAATAAGTGGTTATGAAATTGTATGGATGGATAGAAGGTGCAATGTATTTTCTGCTTTTAGGTCTTTCCATATATATTAAATTATTCTATTGTCATGTTTATGTTTCTTAGCAAGGAAGCATGGTAGTAAATTCACATACCAATAAGCTAAAAAAAAAAACAGACAAGCATTTTAATTTTTTCTTCTGTATGTCAACACACCTGACATCAATTTATGTATGTGCTGTCAGAATCGCTCTCAAAAAGCCCTCCTTATTGTGCATGGCACATAAGCAGATAGATGTATTTTTGGAGACAGGGGTTTTAAAGAAGATCCAGAATACTGAGGCTTTTGCACCCTTGGGTGTTGAAATGCACAAAAACAGGGAAGTTGAATGACTGCAGTTACAAAAAGACACTGTCAGAGAAAGAATTATAGATGTCAAAGTCACTTTTGAGTTATTATTATTTTTTTTAAGGATTGGTGTGTTTGGGGGCTGGGGGTGACTGTGGACAAGGAGGGACACACATGTATTTTTTTGTTAATTTATATATATTTTGGCTCACTGCTTTGCACAGCCTTCAGGATATTATTCAAAAAGCATGTGGTCAATCACTGTTGTTATACCCACATTTGCCAAACTCAGTGGAATATTTCAACCCTCTGAGCCTGAAACCTGCATACAGGACATTAGCAACTGGTTTATTCTGAACTTTATACTGAACTTCCTCCTGCTGAATTCCCGACAAGACTGAATGTTAGTAGACTCTGTGTCAAGTGTATGTTCTTAAGTTCTTATAATGAGTCCGGAGAGCTTCAATGCCACTATACATTCCAGAATAAAAGACCCTGGTCATCCGGATGTTTGACCACAATGTTCGAAATGTACTGTGACTTAGCAAGACAGAAAATGCTGAAAATAGCAGGACAGGAAATGCTATCCTTGAGTCTTTGAGGGATGGAGGGGATCTGTTAAGAGTTAAGAGGGCGAATCAGTTCACCATCCCTGCGTTTGTCATCTGATCATTATTCTAGCTGCCTGGTTGTGAGGTATATTGTTTTATTTTTCTTTTCAGTAGCCTTTGGACAAGTATAAGTAAACATTTAGATCTCTTGTACTTCCCTCTCACTGTCTGTCAACTTTAGAGTAGATAAAAGACTTATACGTTTTACCTATAAAGCCTAAAACATCATGGGGATTTTTTTCCCATACATCCCAGACTGATTTCTCGACCTACTGAATCCAAAAATATAACAGAACCTAGGCATCCAGAGCTCTTGGCACAATCATGGAATCATGAAAGATGAAATGGTAACATTTCCTGTATGAAAGGGTAGCAGCACCCCCAAGCACACATGCAAGAACACACCATCTCTTTTGGACATACACAATGGACCCTGTGCCGATATTTTGGCCTCTTGGCTACATGGAACGGGAAAAAAGCTGAAAGCCTCCTCACATATGCACAGATACAGGCAGGGAAAAGGAAGCGGTAAAACATCTTGAAGGAGGTGAGCATAACACTGGTTTTGTTGTGTATACTAGTATGTTTGTCCTTTATAAAGAAAGCTCACCTCATAGGAGCTGAGATGGTGTCCAATGGTTTACATGCAGATACTCTTGGAGTTTTCTTTATTTTGTAAGAAATAGATCTTGTTAATCTTTCTTCAAAGTTCCAATAACTTGTAACTGACACTGACCTGAGATCTGTTTCGTGTGCCTTGAGATTGGAATTTAATAGATTAACTGAAAATTTCATAATACTGCTTGTTAGCTAATTAGTGCCCTAATTTGGACGTTCCTACTGTAGTGTAACAGTACTAGAGGTCATGTGAGACATATGAAAATGGTTTGAATTTATATTTTGAAATGCAAATTTAAATGCATTCTCAAAACCACATATTTCAGATCACTTTTGTGGAATGTTCCCTGATTTCCCTGAAAGCATTTGCTCTCGTGTGTGTATGTATTATGCTTATATTACATTGTGGGGACCAAATGTATCCCACAATGTAATAAAAACTTGCTATTTTGACAATTTTTCAGGTCCCCACAAAGATCTGTGAATGCAGTCAAAAAACTAAAAATGCCAGAAGTGCTGTGTATTTTGTTTGGTTAAGGTTAGGGCTGGGTAGGGGTTAAGGTCGTTATGTTGGGATTAGAGTTTTCCGTATAGAAATGAATGGAGAGTCCCCGCAAAGATATAATTACAAACCTGTGTTTGTGTGTGTGTGTGGCTGCGTGCACACGTGAAACAAATAGAAGTATATTACCAGTGTTTGGGTGTTTCTGAGTTTTGATAGTTTTGGGTTGGGTATATACATATGTGCCTTTTCCTTATGTTCATTATTTGATTCCAAATACTGTAACAAAACAAACATTTTAGGTATTCAGATAATCCGAAATTTTGAGGAAAACGTTTTGACAATGACACCAGAAGCTATGAGGTGCCACTGCTGTGTGTGTCGAGCTTGCATGTCTTGTCTGTGTCGCAGGGGATTCCTTCAGAAGTCCAAAGACATGCTGTTAGGCTAAATTACCCGTAGCGTGTGCCTTTGCCCTGCGATGGACCTGCATGCCTGCCAGCCTGACGCCCCGTCACTCCTGGGAAATGCCCCCTCCCCTCATCACGACCCTGACCAGGATAAGCAGCTGCAAGATGGATGAACTTCAGTTTTACCCATCAAGGCTTTACCTTTTTCCTCAGTTCTTTTACAGTGACTAAAATAACTGCCTGTCATTATGAATAATTGCCAGAAATCTGATAATAAAATGTGGGATATTGGTTTGACGGTCTGCTTTATCTTATCTGAAGTGATTTAGGATATTAAGGCCAAGGCAAAAAGCAGATATTCCTCTGGCAAAGTAACCTCAGATGTTGTGACTGGATACCTTGGAAGAAAACATCTTGCAAATTGGCAGTGATTTCTTGGGTCAACAGATACGCTGGTCAGATAGCCTGAGGCCCCAAATTTTTCATGATTTTTTAAATGCAAAAAATTAATTATCTTACTGAAATATAGGTATCCTTACTATATATAAAACAACTAAGTATGATATGCCAAAAAGATACTTTAAGGGCCTTGTGACCCTTAAATAGCGGACCAATGGATGGATGGATGAATGGACTGCTTTAGTGGTATGCACATGATGGCAGGTGTACTGCTTATTTACCTTTAAATGGTACTCACTTTGGGTGGTATTCACTTTGGGTGGTATTCATTTTGAGTGGTACTCACTTTGGGTGGTACTCACTTTGGGTGGTATTCATTTTGAGGTGTATTCACTTTGGGTGCTACTGACTTTGGGTGGTATTCGCTTTTCTTCGCATGCATATTCATCTTGTGTAGATGGTTTCTTCTTTATCGGTGCGGCCAACAGCCTATGTTTATGTAAACGTGACACTTGTCCACCTAATGAAAACCTTTGCAATGAGTGCTGTCAGAATCACTCTCAAAAAGCAGATGAGCAGACACAAGAAAAAAATCATTCATCAGAGGATCAAGCTCATTTTGCTGAGGTTAAAATCTGCTTTGTTTTTCCTGTCGGAGATGCTGTTGTGTGTTCTGGATATTAAGATCTTGTCTTCCGACTCTGTCCACCTGAAATCTTGTTTGATTTCCGTCAATTTGCACGCTTCCACTTAAGGGAACAGTTTTTCAAAGCTTCATAGCTTTTTATTCAAGCCAGCTAGAGAGAGAGAGAGCAAGAGGGAGATATGAAAGCAACATACAAACACAAGATCACTGAAGTCTTTAATTAGGATTATGCACGTGATTTCAAATTTTACTATAGATATTACAATATTGCCCTTCTATACTACTATGCAAATGTGCAGGGTAGCTCTGTTGCCCAACACTGCTAGGGTTCTGGGTTCAATCCCTGGCTCTGTGTGCAGCAGTCGTTCTCAACAGTTTTGTGTTGGTTTTTATCCAGGTACTCAAACACAAGCAGTCATGTATTACACAAGTTCCAGCCTTGTGCTGGTTACTGCTTCAAATTAGGGTGCCAAATACTTACGGCCATTTAAGCTCTTAATTAAAAAAACAAAAAACACAAATATAGCATTTGTAATGCCCTTATGATTCATTATACCTTTCTTAGAATCACAGTTTTAATTTTAACCTTAAACCAGTTTATGGAATGTGTCTCTAGAAAACTGCATTTAATTTAACAACCAGTAGAATATCATGCATTTTCTTTAGGTTTCAGTTTTCTTCTGCAGTTCAAAAAGATTAACTAAATTGCACTTAGTAAGTGGCTGTGAGTGAGTGTGTGTTTTGTGATGGACTGGCATCCTGTCAAATGTATGTTTTCTTTCACTCCGTATTTCATGAGAAAGACTTTATGCTCACAGTGACCTTGTACCATATAAGCAGTTATGAATATTAATGAAGATGGACAGAGATATATACAGCGTTGGTCTTTAAAAAATAAGTACACGAACAAAAATATAGTAAATTTACAGACTGGCCTCCTTGCCTCCCTCTGTCACCCCTAATCAAACGCTAAAGGTATGGAAGACACAGATAGCCTAAAACATTAGACTGCTTTAGCATTACGTGATTTGAGCTGTGTTTGTGGATGTTTGCTGGGCTGGAACCAATGACTGTTTTTAGTCATCCATTGGAACTAGTGTGAAATGGCACCATAGGAAGGCTAGCTTCAGTCCAAAAATGGTGTTTCTACATTAGTTTTTCAGTGGGAAGCAAAAGTAATGATACTTGGTTTTCATCCATATAAGAAAAAAGTTATAAGAACTATTTTTTTTATCTATAGTACATATAAGGAATATTTGAATACAAGGTCTGTTTCAGTACAAGGTATAAAAAAACTGAGGACAAATCTGATCAGAGAAAATTTCCTTCACACAAAGAGAAATAAGCTTCACAGTACCGCACACAATGTTGAAATTCATTCAACTCAAGGTGTGTAATCATTTGATGAGACAGCATGGTTGTTAGCTCTGTGGTCTCATGCATCCAGGTTTGGGTCTGACTGTTGCCCCTGGCTTTGTTTGTGTCTTCCCCACCTGGCATCCAGGGAGTCCCCTGCCTTGTTCCCTGTGATGAGCCAGGTAGATCCTCAGCAATGTTTTCTAGGGCTGAACCCACACCATGAGACAGCTGTGAATGAAAGTGCTGGCAGAACTCACTTAGCAGCCCATCTGCATACTTGGGTTGCCTCTTTACACTCATCAACATTCCGTTTAGGTTGATTTCTATCTATAATTTACCTATGGTTTCTGAGTCTGTGCCCAGGAATGGACTGGCTTCCCATCCATAGTGTCCCCTGCCTAATGCCCTGTACTTATCACAATTGGCTCACTGTGGCCCTCTACTGGATCAACAGTTATAGAACTGGTTGATAAACAGCCCGGCTTTTTATCCACAAAGGGCCAGTGTCTATGCAGGATTTTGGGATAACCTTTAGGTCAGCTGTTCAAACCCAGGTGTGAGGACTCTTCAGCCAATCAGTCCTCGAATTAGTAATCTACTTAGGGAGTTGCAGCAAAAACCTGCATACACACCGGCCCTTTCTGGATAAGACTGTCCACTCCTGATGGAAGCATTCAGTTGTGTTTTCTCTCTCTGATGCTATGCATATGCATACACATACACCTCTTCTGTTTAGCCATTTTATACTGGAGCTTTCACAGTAATTAGGGGCAGAGGTAAAAGTGTCACAATGAGGACTCACGGTGAAGAAAAAAAGACTGAAGTAAATTGCACGCGTTGCACTGCTCTGCCACAAACACATATATTGTCATGGCCAAGCATGAGGTAAGCCTCATTACATTGCGGACAGAATACGCACAAACCGAACAAATTTACCCAGCGAACCGCCAAAAGAAAAAAGAGATCTACCACAGACCAGCTTTGATGTTAATGCCAACAAAATGGTCCCGGCTCATTAAAGTCACTTCTGAAGGAGTCACGCAAGAGAGGAAGAGACAAAATAATTGTTACTGTATTTTTGGCTCTGTACAGTCTTAAACTGACATCCTGGGTAGAGCACTCATCGCCTTGTAAGCTCCTGCTGATCGGAGGACAAGCCACAGCTGAGTGTAATTTAGACTGTTCCCGGGGTGCTAATCGGCAATTAGCACAGAGGAGACCTGGTGGGGCTTGAGGAGGGGGCCAGCGAAATGGCTGGGGGTACCAGGCCTTCATCTTCTTTCTATCTTAATGTCTGTGAGAGCAGCACTCAACAACATCCTAACAAAACAAACTTGTTTTTAAATATAGCTACATAAGTTGGTGCAAATGGTAGGTATATTAAGCTCACATAAGGAAATAATATACGAGTTCTCCTCCAGTGCCACAAACAATGGTATTATCCATCCATTCATGCATATTCCATCGACATTTATCCAGTAGGGCAGGGGTGGGCAATCTTATCCAGAAATTGCCATTGTGTGTGTGTGGATTTTTGCCCCAACTCGCTCCTTAGATTAGTGATTAGAGGACTGATTGGCTGAAGAGTCCTCACAGCTGGGTTTGAAAAACTGACCTAAAGCAGAGTTAAAAACCAGCATAGACATTGACTCTTTGTGGATAAGATTGTCCACCCCTGCACTTTTACTACTTTTACTAGTTGGTTTCCTTGATTAAAAGACTCATGCAGCTGTTTCACATTAACATTAATGACACCTGCATGATTATAGGAGACTGACCAATCAGCGCACAGCAAGAACTTGGTGCAAGTGAAATCCAGGTCCATCTAATTAATATGGTAGTTTACAAATCCTGTCCTAGCTTGAAGTGTCCTCCAGACATGGATTAGGTGGTACCCTGGTAGAGTGTCACCTTGAGATGGCTATCCCAGAAAACACAGGTCTCACGCCAGGGGATATCACTGACGGCGTGCCAGTCCTGCACTGGGAACATAACGCATGATCCTAACGAGGAATTGACTGGAATCAAATGTGTACTACCATTATATTTCAACAAAAACTAAAATCGTAAACTAGCGATTTTTTTCTTCATTTAAAAATAATTTGCATTTCTTATTTGTGTTACTTTCCGTATAAAGGCATCACTTGAATTTTGAAATCTTTTTTCATGTTTTGTTTTTCCTTTTTTCCACCTCATTATGGTATAATTAACTACTCAAAGTTGAAACAGTGACTGTTTTCAGTTAGTGCTGTATAAGCTAAATCTTATCTATCTATCTATCTATCTATCTATCTATCTATCTATCTATCTATCT
>JAODJW010000033.1:9204960-9221797 GCA_026777045.1 Hyperopisus bebe | reverse complement strand
TTCAGTTAGTGCTGTATAAGCTAAATCTTATCTATCTATCTATCTATCTATCTATCTATCTATCTATCTATCTATCTTTCTTCCACTAGTGAGGGAAAATAACATACTATTTTGCATGTAACTCATTAATTTCTTCAGGCACATATGACACAGGCTGTTGAAGGTTTCTTCCTTCGCACATTTATTTCATTGACATAATTGTATTTGTTTGCTAAGCTACGTCGGCCTGTTATGCCTGAAGGAATAACAAGTTAAATTACATCTAATTGCAGATATTATCAACACTGAGTGCGTTTGGCATTTGAATTTTATTTTTGAGGCTCATTTGCATCTTCCTTATTAATATTACATTTGTTTCACCGGACTTTCATCCATGATTGTTCTCTTTGAATGAAATGAAATTATAGTACATACAATTTGATTGTCCACGACAAGTCTTGCTCTTGCACTAAAACATGGATATGTCTATCTTGAACTGATGACTTACATACTATGACTTACTTACTATTTCATTTACAATAGTCATTTTGTTTGAGTTTTCTGAACTGTCAGCAGAGTAAATACAGGATCATCAAAGTATAACCAAAATTACAACTTATTATAAATGGAAGGGTATAATTTAAATTATTCATCACAATTAACTGTGCTGAATCTGTTGTAATGGACTTAATTTATTAATATTGTCGTATTTATTTATTTACATATTTATTTATTTAACATGTCTGAAACGTGTCAGTTTCAAAACATATTAATTAAATATATTTTGGTAATTAAAACACCCCAACCACCATGTCAATTATCTTTATCCTGATTTTTCATGACAATCACTCCTGGCAACCATTCAACACATTGTAAACAAACTTCAGATATTGCTGACATTATAAACAAACACCCATTGTAACGCTGCCTCAGTGGGTAGAGTGGCATAAAATCCAAGGTAATTTTGGTGAACACAGTAACCATTCAGCAATATCCTATTAGTCTATATAATCAAGCAAAGGTAGCAATGTAGAATTATGTAATTTCCGTAATTTCTCTGCCTCTTGTAAAGGTTGCAGTTCAAATATACAGCAATATAGCTTGAGTAATGTGACTTCTATAGCTGTTCAGTTCCACTGAAGATATTCCACCTATTAAAAATGTAAACATGACACTCTTACATAGCCCATGTTAGTATGTATGTTAATGCCACATTACTCTATATGCTATAATATCCAATGATGTTTTACCGACCAATACATTGTGACCTTACAGAGAGACTCATTTATTTTTTGAATAAGAATAAATCTGTGTGCACAATTTGGATTCTTTAAATTTCAAGGAGCCTCAATAATTTTATTTTCTACAACCTTATATAGGTCAGGTCAGCGTCTCAAAGACAAGGCAGCGATAAATTGAATAATGAACGGTAATAGAAAACAGAATGCCGAGTTCTGCTGCCTGGTTATGAAATCATTAACAGGAAAGTGTCCTCTTTCATAAAACGTCTCATTTGTTTTCAGAGGCAAATGTTATGAAACTGTACAGCAGAACTAAATTTATTTTTCATCAAAAATGAACTATGAATAGCAGAGTTATAAAAGCTGCAATTGGATGACGAGTAAATTTATTTATTTATTCAGGTTTTCTCAACTTAAAATGTTTCTGAAAGGTTTGGCCTGATTTAAGAGCGTTTTCGAACGGAGTTGACCAAATTTCTGTCAGCCGCTCAAACAGTCTGTTTGTAGATTGCAGGTATTACATTAACATATCTCTCAGTCATGTAAGGAATACAAAGAGGGATTCAATAGCACTTGGGGTCTTACCATTAACAAGCCTTCAGCTTGTCAGTGTGGAATCTCCCCAGCTGTGAGGATATGCTGTACATGATGTGAATTAGAGAACCAACACCAGCCTCTGTGCGTAACAGCATGTTCAAAGAGATCCTGAACTTTCATGCGGGGAGGTGGTGGTGCCTATGTGGGCTTCTTTAAATACATAAGAAATGCTTCAGATAAATTAATAATTAAACATTTTTTTAGAGAAAAAAACTTTAAAATTAAATATGTACATTTACATTACAAACAGATGTGGATCTGTATGCATATGACATAACATCAGTGCATCTGCATGTAAATAAATTGATTACTAAAATCCTTTATTTCCCATTTGCATAAGTAAGGGTACACTGCATCCACTTTAACTCACCACCCCCGCAGTGAAATAAATAATAATACAGTAATATCAGATTAATTGGTATTAGAAATAATGTTCTCTTTCATGGATGGGATCTTACATATTCTTAAGTGCATAACTTTGAAACTAAGTCTGTTGGCACATTCCTCTTAACAGCAATCTTATCATCATCAGCTTTTCTTTTCAAGGATTTTTGGCCCTTCTGTGACCCCAGATTCTTCTCCAATACCTTGAAATGTCAGCTTTGGCAGTCGCTGCCATTTATAATTTGTCTTTTACTGACACTGTTTGTCAGGGGAACAAATACAACGAAACCTATCAGTGGCAAGTGCTGTGGAAATGCTTGCTGCCTTAGTGACCCAGCTATTTTAAAGGTCTCTGAACAAAGGGAATGGCATCTGTTTTCTAAAGAGGTCGGTGTAGAAGGTTTGTTCTTTGCCTTGATAGAACAATTGTCACCAGAAACGGAATGACATCTTTCTCAGATTCAGTTTCACAGGGAATGATAACCTTAAAACTGCTTAAGTACAAAATATTATGTCTGAAACAGAAATATAGAAATATAGAAAAGTTACACGGGCCAACCAGGCAGCCAAACATGCACATGACACTGGTAGGAACGCCATACTCAATAAGAGAAGTAAATGCTTATTGATTTAAACAGAAGTAGAAGAATGACATTCTAAATGGTCTCAGATTATTGGTGCTAAGCTTGTGCTGGATAAAAGCATACACAGCACTTTGGGATAAATGTCTTTTATATAGGGGAAATATTTAAAAATGTCAAGGCATGTCAGACTAACTCAAAGATGCCTGACAGGCCTCAGACTCCAGAGGGTTTAAAGGAACCACATAAGCATTACCTACTAATTCTACATGGTCTGTTTGTGACAAACAGTGCATGTGAGCCCATAAAACAGCAGGACTTCAATGACCAATTATCTATGACCTATTATATTTCATATATATGACCTAATATATCTACATATTCCTTTTGTGATGTGGCGTCAAAAGATTTAGTTGTACCCACAGAAAGCTATTAATGCCTCTTGATCAATGCACCAGAGGTTTCTGAATTTATACAACCAGCATCCTAGCCGGCATGGATCCAGCGATTCAACCATTTTCACGTTGCTGCAAAGCTAGACAAAGAGGATGGTGAGGTGCAAATCAATGCCCTTTTATATGCAATGAGGAAAGATGCTGAGGCTGCATACAAGCCATTCATGTTAGTGGAAGCTTCTCTTGAAAATAATCACAAGACTTTTGTCAGTAAATGTAAGGGACATGGCAATGCCATGGAGGACTGTTATACATGAGGGAGTTTGTTTTCACCAGCGGCAACAAAGAGAGGGAGAGACAGCTGAAGCTTTTGCTAGGAGCGCTTACGAAGGGAACAAATACCAGACATAGTTTTCATCAGAATTGCAAATCGCTGCATCTCTCAAAAGCTACACATGGAAGCCGAACTAACTTTAGGCAAAGCATTTCAGACAGCCAGGCAGCGTGAGCCAATTAAGCAACAAAATGCAAGCGTGGGATGGTAAGTGAGGTACAGCATGGACAGGGCAGAAACAAGAGCCGCTTCAAGGGATCGTAGAACAAAGAGGAATAGGGCGAGATAAAATGAGACGCAGAATGCACCTGAAATGACTGCATCCATGCACAGAACAACTGTGGTGCACCAAAAAGAATTAGCAGTATAGGACATATAATAAGCTAGTTCACTTTGCTGTCACATGGAAAACCAGAAACGGGAAGGAACTGTTTATGTGTATTAGGGAAAATATCAATGCATTTTTCCATCACATTTTTAGTATAGTGGGGTTGATTCTGTTGAAAGATGGTCAATCTTTTTAAAATTGATGTGATCTCCTCATATGAAAGTATACAAGGGTGCCCCCTGATGGTCAAAACTGGTATTGACATTACGAGTCCTAGAGGAAGAGTAAATTGCATTGGGGAAATTCATTCAATTTTATGCACTTCCTGGACTTGTTTAGCCAAAGCAGCATTACAAGTCAGAAAGTATTGGGGTGAGAGAGAAGGGTCAGCCAGGATCCAGGCCTCATGAAACAATCAAAGTGAAGGGCCTTACTCAAGGGCCCAAAAGCAATACTTCAGCCACAAGATGCTGTCATGTCCTGCATGCTCACACAGTCCTAATCACCTATTTAGCTTTGGCAGTCTAAACATTCACTGCGAGGTATTGTCATGTGTCATGCAACATACTGCGCATTAATACTCTGTTTTTTCGTCCTGCCATTCCTTGCCTTTCCTCCCTAGCTCCCAATCTCCTTCTCCCTTTGGACCTCTCCAGTGTTCTTACCTGCTGTCCTCTTTCTGCTTGTGGGACTGACTTCCCCGGTCGCAGAATTCTCTTCTGTGACCCCGACCAAGAACCCTGCATGCTGATTCACCATCTGTTTGCTGGTTCCCTGAAGTAAAAGCCTGCTAACCACATTTGGGTCCCTGAGTTTCTGTTGTGACAGATTCAAACTTATGACCATCAGGAAATGGCCAATAACCCACTGAGCTACACGCCACCCAAATCTCTTGGCAAAGACTGAAAGAAAAAAAAAGTATTTTAGATTCTTGCTATTAAAGGGACATTTACAGACAAGTCACATCACTTGTGCTGAAAGGAAGAGGCTTGTCAATAAAGATAAAAGCTTTTGCTGAACTGTGAGTCCACTAAATTTAGCTGGAATCTGCTACTCAGCGCTACCTTCTGAGACGGCGCCAACTGACCAAGCCAATTTCACTTTGTCTTGGGCAGTGCGGCAGCACGGCATTCCACATGCTCCTTGTGCCTGTATATGTCCTTGTGCCCTCTCCAATGCTATGGGTTGGTAGCGAGTACCAGCGGTGATGCTTGCTGGGGGGAATGAGTTGGGGGGGGGTTGTTGGTGACCGCCCTCTGCCAATACTACACCATATAGCCTAGCCACCTCACACAGAACTCCCTTTCCCTTTTTATCTAGGGTTGAGCAGGTGCTCCATTGCATGCACTCCTTAGGACCATCACCGATGTTGCTACACCTACAGAACAGTATGCCTCTATTGTTACTGTGGTTGAAAAGAGTGATAAGGTCAGGTTCTGTGTTAAAGCATTTGAGCTGTAAATTATGATGGCTTCATGCTTCCAACATTACTGGACACTGTCCCAAAACTCCCAGGTGCCATTGGATCGAAGCTCCATGAATCTGATCATGTTTATTCCTCCTGTAGGGTTACTCTATTTGCGTTCACACCAGCTGCCAAAGAGAGATGAGAGATGATCACAGAGGCACCGTGGTCATTATGGATGACATTCTCGTCTATGGCAATGATCAGCATGACTATGATGAGAACCTTCTGGCAGTTCTGAAAACAATCAAATAGTCTGGATTGAAACTGAATTATGACAAATGTCACTGCAACAAATCAGAGCCTTGGTACTTCAAAGACATGCCCAGCCCCTCACGTGATTGGTCGACAGCAAATTGAATAAAATATTTGTGCCAGGACTGTGGGCAGAGGCCATAAAGCAGGCTTTGAACAAGGTAAAGGATATGAGAGCCATAGCTTCAGCTTACTGTAATGCTGAGACTCTAACGCTGGTCAGCACTGATGACAGCAACCTTGGCTTGGCCGCTACTCTGCACCACGTCTCTGGTAACACAATGCATGCAGCCAGCTAAGTGTTTGAGAAATATATCAAAAGTGGACCACTGCTGCTTCCAAACTGAGACAGAGTGCCTAGTAGCAGTAAAAACATGTGACCATTCTGCCCCCTACCTACAAAGCCCGGATGGATTTTGCCTGCAAACAGTCCACAAACGATTAGTCCCTCTGACTAACTGCTATAACACTGATTGTGTTCCACTGAGGTACCAGTGTTTGCTGATGTGCCCCATGCACTTCAAAGTGAAAGCAGTGCATGTGATTGGTAAACAACTACAGGTAGCAAATTCTGTCTCCCAAAATCCATGTAAAAATTATGGCTACTCAAGCGGTCGAGAATGTATTGTCCAAACTGGAGACCCTTGCTGAGTGATTGAGTGATACATGTGGTAGGCACACACACACACACACACAGCACACGCACACATTTATATTCATGTCTTTGTGGGGACCATCCATTCATTTCTATGGGAAAAACTCTAGTCCCAACAATGACAACCTCTACCCAGCCCTAACCAAAAACAAAAGTAACCAAACAAAATACAAGACTTTTGAGATTTTTAGTTTTTTGTTTTCATTCACAGATTTTCATAAAATTAAGGCTTATATTGTGGGGACATTATCAGCACGTCAGCTAAAAAGTAAACAATGTAGCAAATACCCCCCCCCACACACACATAGTTAGCTTTATTTTTTAATATTCCAGTTTTCAGTTTCCATTACATTTCCCCTCAGAAACGCAGAAGCAAAGGCAAACATTTACATTGTACTGACTTATGTTTTAGCTGTGGTGTCTTTTATTTGTTTTGTTGTTTTCTGCCTGTGTGTTTGTCTTCTGATCTCAGTTGGGCATAAAGAACTCAAGTACGAATGCAAAGTGTGCATTCTAGAATTAAGTCATCTTTTATTTGACATTTTGAAATTCTGAAATACTCTTTTGCTCCTTTTCCATAGTACGCAGGGGATGCACAAATAAATCATCACAGTGTTACTGTGGCTTTGCCCTTAGATTTGTATACATTTTCAAATGGTTTTTTATTTGTCCTGCAAAAAGAAGGCAATACGAAGAGCTACATGACATACAGTTATAAAATTCCTCAACAAAAGTTGAGCTAAGACTTATTCCATTTCAGCAAAATGGTTGGTTGAGATTCCTTGTCAGAGGCAAACAGATTGCTCTTGTGTGAAGATTCTAAACGGAGATGAACTGCACGTGCATGTGCTCAACAGAATACATGAAGGTCATCAGAGCCATAAGCCTACTTTATGCTTCACTTTTCTGCGTGTTCTTTCGGTCCGTGGACAGTCATGCGCACGGAATCTTGTGTTCGTACTATATTTGTCCGTGGATGCACATGGTCTCGGTCGGTAAACACAGACGACAAATTCCAGCAGACCACGAAGGGACAGATGTATAGCAGCAAAAACAAATACAAGCAGTGCAGCGAAATAGGGGAAACTTTTTATGAGCAGTTTTAAAGTTAGGCTTGGGCAGTATTAATGTAGTACGGCATACCACAGCATTTTCAAATCCCACATCCTTATGACACAATTAGTCAGGACCTTTCAGTGCATGGACCGAACTTGATGAAAAATTCACGTCACTCACCCTGCGAGTGGACTGAAAGCGCACATGAAAAACTGAAGTATGAATTACCAAGTGCTATTCCACGAGAAAGATGTTAGTTCTGTGTCTTGGTATAGAAAAAGGCATCAAAATGTAAGTCACAATGTATATCTTTTGTAGAATACATAAGCCTACTCAAAGATAAGAAGACTGCTATTCAAGAGACATTAAGATAGCTGGCCTGCAAACACACTCCAGCCACCAAGTAATCAGCAGGCTGAAGAGCATGTTTGTTAGATAGATTTGCTCCTAGAAAGCTTGTGTGTGCTGATTGCACACTGTTCATTTCAGTCAAGACTATGGTTTTTGCTATACAGCAACCAGCTGGGATTTTCCTCAAGCCACTAGACCTACTAAGAAAACAATCTATACTGTATGCCATGTCAACTTGACCCTCTATCAGACATTGATGTGCTATCGTTCTATTGTTCTATTCTAACATCTATTGCTGCTACACCAGTGAACCTCGCCCAGCTCAAGAGAGGTCAACAAATCAGTGCTAATACATTCATGCAGGAAGCTGTTCATCACAAAGGGATAGAGCAAAAAGATAAAGCACCAGAGGAAGCCTACAAGTCTACAAGTTCTCCAGTCAGAGGTAATGTGCCCAAGCTCTACCTGAACCGCATTCAGGAGAGAAAGTGGTGACCTCCTTCCAGCCAATGATAAAGACTTGGGAATGGATGATACGGACATGTCCCTACCAATATTTTAGGAGTGCTGTGCATGTTTAGGGGCTGATTTGGTCCCTACCAATGTGGAAACCAAACCTACACCCTTGTTCCAGCCTTTCTATGAAACTCTTGACTCCACTTGTAATTGGTTGTCAACATCATGTGATATCTGTAAATAGACACCCAGGCACCCAAGAAGAAGGAAGGAGCCTTATGCTGATTTGACTCGGTGACTCTGTGCTTGTGTCTTTTTTATTGTAAATGCTTTGCAATATGTGGCCTCTTTTTTCCATTACCCAGCTGCCTATTGGACTTTTTGTGACCTGGTATTATTGTAGATGTAATTTTTGTTTAATGTGTTTTTTAGTTATTATTATTTATCATCAGGCGGGGAGAAAGGGAAGTGTGCTGTCTTTTCATTTTTTCATAAGCTAGCACTGGGACTAATTTAGGTGAGGTCTTACATAACCAGAGATTGACATAACTGGTACGCAAGTACGCATCCACCTTTAAAAGCGACACGTGCGGCAATCGATTGTTGTAACGGCATGAATATGTACGTATTTTATGTGCATTTGCGCCGATATGACAAGAAATTATTGTGCATTTTTAACATGTATATACTAATTCATACTTATTTGCGGACAATTTCTTGTCATATCGGCGCAAATGCACATAAAATACGTACATATTTACGCTATCACTTTAATCGATTTCCACGTAATTCTTTTAAAGGTGAATGCATACTTGCGTACCAGTTATGTTAATCCCTATATATAACCATTGACCTGATTCAAAATTGAAGTGAGCCTTATGTTTCACAATCAAATATTGACACTGAGAAAGGTTGGTGCTGAACATTAGGAACGGATTCATTGCTACAGACACAAGATAAGTTTGGCCTGAGTGTTCTACCCTACAGTGCTGCCTCATCTGTAGTTTGAATTCCAAGGGTGCCAGAACTATCTTTCTTTGAACCTGGACACAAGGGAATCATTCCTATAGCTGCCAAGAGTCCTTACTACATCGGTCTACCCTGAAAAGGTAGATGTACTGTTCAAAGGTGGCTCCAGGGGACAGAGGCCCTGAGGTGGGAGTTGAAGGGGGGGGGATCTTGCAGCCAGAAGCACTCAGAGCTGTCATGGGGCCAGGCTACCTTGAAAGGTATTCATAACCCTGGGATTGGAGTTGATGTGCTGGGTATTTTCCTGGCACCAGACTGCCCTGAGAAAAATGGCTAAGAGCAACTTGTCCATTTTGGTTTTTGGGCTACCCTGAAAAGGGAGCAGTTGTGGTCATGCACATTTAATTGGTATACTATATATATTAGCTTGGCATGTAGTTGCAGGTAATCTGGTGGTTGAGGGGATTCATTTTTTTCATTCTTCATTGCACATTAGTTATAAACACCACCATGGTCCTGCAGTGGAGGAGTGGAAAACGGGAGGGCGTTGATGCTTTTTGGGGGGAGATATGATTGGAGTATGGCCATCTTTACATCTGTAATTGATAATGATATAAAGTAAGTTAGTTATGTGTCAGTGAGAGAGAGAGAGAGAAACCAAGAACAAGTGAGCCAGTAATGACCCTGTTCTCACCAGTTTATGTGGTGCTTGTTTAAATTAGAGAGTAAACCATGTGTTTTGTTCCGCTTGCCTACTTGTTTACACCATGAGGTTGTCCAATAAATCTCCCTGTGCCTTACTCCAAGAATTTCCGTGTCCCCTGGATCTTTTCATTCCTAATAGAAACCAACTTTTTCTCATAATATGATTCAACCTTTTTCTCATTCAGAAATAACATACTCTGATCTACAAGGAGAAATACATTAAACGACCATCCCTGCAGTCACTACACTGTCCATAACACAGATCTGCAGACACTTTGCATCCAAAGTTTAAAAATAGAATTTTTGTTCATGTTTTCAGTTTGGTTTCTCTGGTTTTTATTCAGTTGCAATAATAATATAATAGTGCAAATCTACCAGATTAAAATGAAAGTATAGCTTACTGCATTGTAAATACATGTTGAAAAAAGTATAAGAGTTTTGGAGTCAAAGAACGTCAGCTCATTATTCTTCTTTACATTTCTATACGTCTTTTCCTTTTTTGAACAGTGAGTTTTGCTAGTCTTTCTGTAAAGACGTACAATGCAGTTGTTTTATATTAAAAAACTATATGTTCACCATGCTAGTCATTCTTTTTTTAAAGATTTAAATGAAAACAACCATTCTATTGCTGATTTTGCTGACGAATCATGGGATTATAAATTTTGGGGTCTCAACAGTGCTCGAGTGGAACTCATGAAAAAAGGACTTTCTGTCTTGGAAACTGTGCTGGTCTCACAGGATTTGCCTGTATCTCTGAGATAAAGGCTTTGTGGTGAAAGTGGAGGTGAAGTAACGAAAAGAGGCTGCAGAACATTCATGGGGATGAAATCCAGAATAAAAGCAAAGGGTAAGAACAACTTCTTTTTATCAGAGATACAGTAGTCGAATATGCGTGAAGAAGCCAAATTATGATCGACAAATTAGCATTAGTTTGTAGAAAAGGGAAAACGAAGTTAAAGCTATAAAAAAATGTGATCAAAATCAATAAAGTGAAAAAGCACAGAACTTCCTAATTGTTTAACAAGATAATATTGAAAAAGTTAAAATACAATTCTTCCCAAGCATGCTTTTCACAAAAGAGATGCAAAGTGATATTAATTGAAGTTTAGGAAAAATTATTTGATGGAGCGTGATAAAATGTTACTCTGTGTAAACGATGACTACCTTAATATATATTTAATCATTTAAGTATTATTATTACTATTATTATTATTATCAATAATAATAATAATAATAAAAACAAGCAGCATTACAGCAAGTACTTAGTGTGAACATCGGCATTAGCCTATGAAGGGCCATTGCTGTGGAGTTCTTGTAAACTCTGAGAGTATTGCATTGCATTACTGTACCTTGTTTTTGGACTGAATAGTTCACATGAAATAATATTCCTGTTGCTTTGTTGACCATCCCTTTATATTAAATAGGTTTTAGTCCTACACTGTGCCTGGTAATATACCCAAAAATTTTCTTTAAGCTCAAAACCAAGCCAATTTCTTACAAAATAAAACACTGTATGTGTGTACCTACCATTAAACAGCTCAAATGTCCCAGTTTCAAAATGCCACAGGAATAATTGTAACCAGAAACAAAAAAATATAATTGCTTCCTTTCTCGTGTTTCCCGACTAAATTTCCAATACGTTCAGGATAAATTTCAAATTATTCTCCATGTTTAAAGCATTGAAAGATATGGCCTTTAGCTCCTGCTTATATAACTAATCTGATTAATCTGTACTGTATAGCTTGAAATGCATTTGCAGTAGTGCTGGTAGTATGTTAGTGTACAGCCATGTCAAATTTGTTTTTTATAAATTTTTACAATTGTGGAAAGCTGAAATGAATTTTGCTGGATTTTCATGGTAAATGAACTTCACTTTATGTTTCTTATTTTGCTGGACCTCACTCTGCTGTCCCTGAGTGATATTCTTTAAAGAAATGTGCATTTGAAAATAAGGGTAAGGATTTAAGTAAGAAACTGGCCAAGCATTTACCACCAAAATACTTTTTTTTGTATTTGCATAAATGAATAGCCAAGTTTGTAAGATGTTTTGACATATCTGCAGAGGAGTAGCCATGGAAACTATACTACTGTAGTATACTCATAGCCAATGGCTGCGAATGCATTGACAGACATAGCAGTAGGAAAATGAGCACTTTATTTTTGGGTTTGGCTTTATTGAGGGTGCAAGCTGAGTCAGTGCCTGCAGTTTCTTCCTCCTTTAACAAACAATGATTCGGAAATGAAATATTGCTTTTGTTCCTGCAGGCTTTTTTTTTTTTTTTTTTTAATAAGAATATGTTTATGAAATGAAAATATGAGTTGGCACTCCAGAACGACACTTCCTATCGGAGAAATGGGCCAAATAACAAACCCTTATGTGGATAGCACAGAAAAAAAGAATCTTACCTAATGGCTAGAACTACTGAAAACTACTTTAAACTTTTTTTAAATATTAGAATGAAGTCTCTTAGATATAGATAAAACACAAAAGGCCTGTGGGTTGAGACTAGAATGGATTTCAGTACTCTTATAGTATGCAGAAAAATGTGCAGATTATTTTCTTCTGATGGATTCCTTTTTATTGACATAAGACATTCATATTGTTTGCAAAGTACAAAGCATGTTTTGCTTTTTTAGTTTCAGAGGATTAAGCAAAAGTAGTCAATTCATCTATAGGCTAAAAAGCACCTGTTCCTAGGATCTGTGTCACAGTAAAACATGTCGTGCCGTCCAGTAGAACACCCCAGGCACCGAATATCCGTCAATTACTCTCCCATTCCTGCATGCAAAGTGTGAGGCGGCAATGCAGCCTATATTAAGCCACAGCACAACCCCAGACACAGAGGAAAATAGTCAATATGTAGTTACACATTATTCTGGAAACTTGTCACTTACTACATTTTCACATAGTGCAGAAGTTGGGAATCAGGGAAGGATAACTAGAAGTAACAGCATTTGCCTGGTCTCATAAAAATATTATCAGAAGTATTCTGCTTTGGGAAAATCATTGTTATATATGCTGTGATATTACTATAATAGGCAATTATTAGAAAGCAACACTCGCTCTCACCCAGTCAGAGGAATGCCTCTTGGGATTTCCTTATCTAAACTTCTACAATGTATGTACACTTGGGGTCAGCATTTTATAAATCTCATGTTTAATTCTAACTGTATTGTGTTTGATGGACTTAAATAAATGCATAACTATGTGATTTAAAGTCTTTAAAACTTTTTAAATAATAAAAAAAATGATTTTAGTATTTATTTAGTCCTCCAAGCTATCTCAAGCCTCTTTTCTCATCAGCCTCTTTTTGAATAGAATCATTTTTGAATGCAATCAGTTATGTGCCTTGGCAAGTTATTTTTGTCAATGTTAAGTAGGAAAATATCAGGTGCCTGTACTCCCCTTGTTATTCAGTACTGGCAGATTATGAGTGGTGATGGTATGCAAGAAATGTTCCTGGTATGCTGAAGGGAAAACCAGAGGTGCTGGTACTGCATACCACTGAATATCAGCCCACTTTAAGCACTGGTTCTAGTCATATTAATGCAAGATATGCTAATATATCCAGTTGAATCTGCTCATGTCTGGAGTGCTGTATTTGTATGCCAACTGTAAGGAAAAGAAAAACATGATGCAGCATTAACCTATAGTGCATCAATTAAATATGAAAGAGATCCTCTGCCTTCAGTAGGACTGCACAACCATTACCATTTTGCAGGATATACAAGTACAAAAGAAAGTCACACAGGTTTAATGCACAAAAAATTGGAGCTGTGAGATGCAGAAGAATCATACAGAACAATGTTATTCAAAGTGAAGGGAAGTTTAACTGTTTGTTTGGAAGAGGCAAGAACCTAGGGAGTAGCATTACCTTTTACATTGTTAATACAACATTAAATTTTATCAAATGCAAAAACCTTTTAATCATTTTTTGATATCCTAACATTTGAACCTTGTTTCCCACATCAGAGGCACATTTACTGCAGGCTATTATATTTTTGCTATTGTACGTATTGGATTTTCCTGTGTTGGACAGACACCGGATCACAGTTATTTTTATGTCTAACAGAATCTGCCTTGGAGGGACACACAGGGGCTGAAACTGCGAAAAACAGAATCCCAAGCAGCAGAAAATAATGATTCTTACATGTGGTCTTCTGATGAAGTACATGCAATCAAATCTATATAAAATAAATAAATAAAAAATGTCATTGAATATAATCCTAGTGGAAGAGACAAACCAGAGAAAAACCTTTTACACTTTTTTTTTTATTTTTAAATGCATAATAACACCTGTCGTCTGGATCATGTCTGTCTTTTGACTGATAGAAGAGTTAATATAAATCTAATTAAACAAAAATAATTTCATTAATATATAGGTAGACATGCATGCACTGAAACAGAAAAAAAAATACAATCACCCCTCTCCATTGTTGGTTAACAGAAAGTAATCTTCTACTTGTTGAAACTGTTTATTGGTAGCTTATTCGTATAATTCAAGTAATTATGTAATATGACATTGACATTATATCTGAAGTTAGATGCAAAATTTTCTATTTCCATTAGTTATACTTTCTGCTTTTGTGTCAGCAACATTTTTTTTTATTGCCTAGCAACAAGTTATAGATATAGATATGGAACATACTGTTTACATGCTTCATGTTTGTCACTGGAGTCACTATTTTAAAATGATGGGTTCTGTATTTATTTCATGTATTTCATTTGAAGTCATGGTTTTCATATGTCCCTTTACTTAAGAGGCTCAAGGCCCTGAATTCAAAACTATAAAACGCAATGGGATCAGTCCCTTGCCAGTTGAATCACCATCTAGAAGTTTAACTTACAGTAATAAGCTCCCTGACCTCCTCGCAACCAGTGAGTCAGTACAAGTTAAAAACAATCAAAACAACTCAATACAGCATTTAAAATATTTTCATTAATCCTGTAATTGTTTTGAAATCAACTATCATCACCTTTTATTCTTTTTTACGTTTGTTGTTTCTCAGTGTAAATTAAAGTATACATTTAAAATGCTACTTTAGCATTTTCAAACAAACTGTGTTTATTCTTTTTGTTGAAAATGACAGAATTCTATTATTTATTACTACGGAATTCCGTAGGGTTTCGCTGAACACTGTTTAATCTTGTTACCTCATTATTCTCTCCTGACTTAAAATTCTTTGCCCATCAGTGGCTTAGTGTCGGAATGGCGTGGTGCCGAGACAGGAGACGGGAGTCTTTTTTAGCAGTTTCAGGGCTGTAAATTTTCTGGTCTTTGTTTGAAGTGATACGGGGTTGTGACAGGTGAAGACACAATGCTCACAAAGAGATACCTAATACCAATCATTTGTCGACGACGTGTCTTTGACACAAAATAATGTATCACATACTATATTTCCATTTTAAAACGTTGACTAAAGTATCTATTCACATTTTCTGATTTCATCTGATTTCATCAGGCAGGTTTTTCTTTGTTTTTATTTCTGTTTTATTGCCTGAACATACAGATAACGCTTCTTTTCTGTCCCTAAATGCTAGCTTAACAAGCAAAAGTACACTGTAACACAGGAAACAGTTAATTAGTTATTTTACTGGTGAATACAGAAAAGTAATAAATATGCAAAGGTATTGAAATGTTTCTAATAATGATAATTACTTAATCTTTGTATAAACAATAATTAGCTTTTCCTTTTAAGTCAGATTAGACGGGGAGTTTAATTTTTTGGTTCCTAGGATGCATTCAGCCATTTCCAAAGTATTACACCCAGTAGCAGGCTCTTCTCTGCTGTGGTTGTTGTTGCATGATACACTGGAACCAATTTCATTTAATTGTGAATAAAGGTTACTTCTCTTCCTTCCAATACCCGACTCACCATGGGCCAGTCAATAAAAGTTGCTGAAAAATTTGAAAGTATTCGATGACAACAGTTCAGGTCAGCCTCTCAGTGACTGTGGTCTTCGATCATTTATTTTCACAGCAAAACTGAAGCCTAACTTGACCAAGGCTTCATTAGTCTGGAAAATGATCCTTTAAATATTTTAATAAAAGCACAGCTTCACTTATGGCCTGTGTTGTTTTGCACTCCGCAGACCCCAGGCTGTCAGAATGTCAGATTATGCAAGGTCACTGCTGTTTTTTGTATAGTGACTTGCGTGGAAGATCATGGCAGGTGCTGTCCGGATGTCATGTGATGAAAATGTGCTATCCTTTTTTTTCCTGCCACAGATCATATTATATATGCATACCTTGACACAAATTCCTCATGCAATGTGTTTTAAGGAAAGTTCTAAATATATTTAATAAGTGAACACAGTTAAAACTGTCATGATTTGTGTTTTGTAACCTCAGGCGTGGAGAATAATTAACCTTGGAGTATAGCTGCTTGTTTGGCATGTATTTTGGGTCACCTTACAGGAATATTGGGATCGGACATTTTCGACAGCATAGCGCTGATTTTTTATTATTTTTTTATGTCGTTGGTTTTAACTTACAGCTTCGGTCTCTTCCTTCTGGACTGAATGATAATTTGCTGGTTATACTGGTTAGAATGATCAAAAACTGTATTCAGGTTCAGGCTTCTTTTATAACAATGACCGTCACAACACTTAATAAATCAAGTTGTCTTTAGTGACAGGAAATGCTCAAATATGGATATTGAGATGAAAAAGTGCCTGGCTGTATTGAAGTTATGGAACACCTAGTTACATCAACAGAGTATTACATAACTTGATTTTAACATTCTAAAACGTTCTATGGGACTTACAAATATCAAAAACTTTTGCTTTTATGGGCAATAAAATGTTTTGAAAGATGCACCAGGCATAGCTGTTCTTGTTTCCCTTGCACACAGTACCTTCAAAATTAATAAGAAACCCTTTAAGCTATTTTTATTTTTCACTTCAGGAATAACTAGGTCAGTGCTATTCAATAACAACTCAATTCAAAGTGGCGCTACTTAATCACTGTTTTATGGATTTGTAGCTCTGAATAATACATTACTTTCTACTTTATATAAAATACTCGAACGACTAGAAGAATTCAAATACTCTTTCAATTTACATTTGAGTGGTTTGGTATAGCA
>JAODJW010000033.1:9192319-9204860 GCA_026777045.1 Hyperopisus bebe | reverse complement strand
TTAAATGGTGTTCCATGCTTTTCATAAAGATGGATATTACACAAGAATTACAAGAGTAATAGTGTGAGTAAGGAATCGGAGGATGTCTTTTCCCAATATTGCTATGCATAAAACAGAACTAATGTATATATCCTTGGTAAAGGATAGCCTTTTACCATCTGCATTACACTCACCCTTTTAGTTTATCCACAATGCTCTATGTGTGTCTTTATTTCTCCCCATCTTTCTTTTAAGTTTTTAAGCCATTTGAAAGAGTGGGAATGAGCAGCTAAGGTAAGATAAAAATTAAGATAAAACTTTATTAATACTCAAGGGCCAGCCTATAGCTGGTTCCAGATTTTTTTTAATGAGTAATTGTGTCACCTGCAATCATGGGGCTCTTTTCCAAGCTTATTATGCATCAGTGAAAATGTTGTCACATAATTTCCCTTATATCTGGTTTCACATAAATAGCACATGGATGATTTTTCCTTAAATTGATACTTTTCATTGTTAATATAATATTCTCTATCCTTTTTTTTGTTGTTGTTTTACAGATTCTGGTTAATTCACTTATGCAGCTTAGATGATTCTCCTAAAGCACTAAATCCTAATTAAATTGGATTTAAATTTCCTTCTATCTTTAGTTTTATATTTTTATTCTTGGTAAGGATGAAGTTCTTTAAATCTTTTGCTGTGCATTCACTTGGCTATATTCAGGACAGTATAACACAAGGACAGAGTCATTGTACATTTTTGATTGTGAACTGTACCACTGTCCATGTTTATTCTGCATACTTCCTTAAAGTTAATGAAAGTTTAATTTAATTTAATTTAATTTAACATTTTAAATAACATAAGGACAATGTCATTGTACATTTTCAGTTGTGCACTGTATCATTGTCCATGTTTATTCTGCATACTTCCTTGAAGTTAAAGAAAGTTTAGTTATTTTTACTGGTTGACAGTGACATATATTTGCATTCATTTAGCTGCCACTTTTTACCTGTACACATTTTTGAGAAAACAGCATCACACAGTCCCTAGAGCGACTGCGGGTTAAGGGCCTTGTTCAGGGGCCCGGTGAGATCACCCTGCCAACACTTGGATTTGAACTGGTGACCTTCTGGTCGCTGGCCGATCCCACTGAGCCATACAACCCACCCCCACCTGATGTCATATATGTGTCAAATGTTAACTTATTTTCATTGGACCAAAGAAGCATTTTCAAAATGAAATGATTACAAGTGGATTCATTGTATGCATATAATTAATTTTTTTTCAGTTGCACATATGAAAAAGCACAAAATAGATTGGAATCCTATGGATTAAATGGGAATAACAAGGCTTGATTCTAAGTTCCAAGAAATGCAAACTGTAAGATCGGTGTTTTCAAGAAGCCATTTAATCAGCAATAAAATTCCACAGCAAAAAAAAAAAAAAAGTCTCCAGAAAAAAAATTGATATCTAATGTCCTTAATTGAGGAAACTGATTTTATAAACAGGGCTCAGCCCAACTCAATCTCATTGACGGAGTCCTACTAATAGTTTTTTGTTCCGTAGTTCGACCACCTTCACTAATGCATTATCGCACAAGTTAGATTTTTTTTAAGTCTATGTTTAGATACCCCCCCCAGTTATTGGAAACATTAGTTTAATATGATGCATATAATAAATTGCCAAAATGCTCAAGACTTAATCGATGCTGAAAAGAATAGTTCTGTACTTCTTTTAAAATGATTTCCTTTATAGGAATCACAGCAACACTAAGAGCACTATAATCACTGCATGATTTATATCATTTGTTTCTTACACATTTTGAGTAATTCTACAATTAATTAGCTAATAAATCAATTATACACAATGTTTATGTTGCTTGACTAAACTATTGGCTACAGATGTTAATATTACCTGTATTGTTGTTATGCTTCCTATTTAAATTCAGTCATTTATAACCTTGTTTTTCAGTCACAGTTGGTTTCATGAATGAGAAGCAGCCTAAAACTAACATCTGTCCACTAATGATTCTTCTCTCTGACACTGAAAACAGATATGTGGATACAATCTACATTTTGGCACAAGTAATTGGAGTAGAAAGTCTAGGAGAAGGTTATGCACAACTAGTTGTGGTGTACTGTATTTTTACTGACTTTTTATCTAATGCAAACACATTAATTGACATGTACCATATAGATGTCTTTCAATTAAGTCTAGAAATATTATGCTTGTCAGGCGGTAGGAATTAGCATCGTGTTCAGCACACAATCAATCAATCAATCAATCAATCAATCAATCCAATCAATCAATCCATCTATCTATCTATCTCTTTGATTATATATTTGCTTACTTGTATATATTAGTACCATAGCATTACAGTCACTTATGCCCAGTCCCCCTGTACATCATCAAAATGGGACACTGGTCCTCTCCTGTATAATTTTTTTCCCTAGTATCACCCACAACTCTGGAAGATAGATGGAAGGATGGATGGATGGATCATCCTAGAATTACACAGTTCCCTCTGCATTCCTGATAGGACCAATCCTTATATATTAATAATTAATTATAATTCATTCAGTTGGCAAACAGTATCATTATGTAAATACATCATGGAAGAGATTATATTTGATTATCTGCCAGACTCTGTACTTCTAGTTATAAACTCAGAGGACGGCAAGGGGACATAGGAGATGAGGGGGCAGGCAAATACCTCTGGAGGGGTGAGATTCACCAAAAGAGTATAAGGAAATATACACAGGTTGTGGCAGTGTTGGGGCTGTGGTGGAAAAGCTCTGAGGGTAGTTGCCCTCTGGGTTGTTGTTTTTGAGGGCACAGAGAACATAAATATCTTGGTAACACCCCTAAACCAGTAGGTGACATGTGCAACGTAAATTTACATGGCCGTATATCCCTGTTTAAAAGTGAGCTAAGATTGATAGTACACAAAAGTTGGAAGAAAGCCTCAAGAAACCTTGCTAAGAAAGTAAACTCACTTCATAGTACCTCCCCATCATCTGTCCCAGTTTTTGTGATATGACCTGATGAGTGGGAAACTCATTTTCATTCCCACGGCACGTTTCCGACATTGATTGTTGCTTGCTGCAAATCATCTTAAAAATGTTGCATTTCAAGTTTTTTATGGTACTCAGTTCAGTAGGTTTTATAAGGTTTTGTGAGACAATTGAGGGTGAAATTAACCAATATTTTAGTCAAACTATTGAAAAATCATTGCTTTTCAATAGATAATTTCAGTGCGGTTTTTGAAAGAAATCAAGACATGGCCTAGGTGGGCGAAAAGACTGAGCAATATCCTGTATTTTCATGAACATTTATTTAAATGTAACATTTGTGAACCTGCTGGTACCTACGGTATGTCTTCCAGAGGTTCCGAACAACAGTTTGCTGCCATGGCTATCAAATGGGTTGTCCATGAGCTGAGGGTGGCCCTTTGCCCTCATCACAGACCAGGCACCAGCAGACGTTCAACATCATGCAAACAGACAGCAAGAACAAGTTCTTCACGGTCAGCCCAGAAACCACTTTCAAGGAACGCTAACAGGATACAGGTAGCAGCTACTTTTTGCTCCAACTAAGTGGTAGGAGAAATATGCACTATAAGTACAGGCTTTCAAACGAAAACATATGTAAGTCCTACCTTTTCATCAAAAATGTATATATGAACTAGCCTTTCATTAAAAAATGTAGGCTTTGTAAGAGCTGTCCTTTGACGAAATAGCAGGGAAGAGTGACCACAAATTTTCATTTTGATGCCAAGTAATACCAAGGTTTTTATCCCGATATCGATATTTATTGATGACCCTTACATGGCCCCTTGCCAGAGATGGATTAAATTTGCCAGGGGGTGTTGGGACGGGGGTCCTGACGAACAGACAAACCCCAAATGAACATACTGAATTGATAACCACTGTCATAATACCATTTAATGCTGTTTCTGGCAACTGGGGTGAGTTAAACCGGCACTATCGGCATTCTGGGTATGTATGACCTGCTTCTTAGCAATGTTAGGAAGGGTACTTTTGAAATGTAATAGGTTACTGATTACTAGTTACCCTGTTAAAAATGCAATAAGTAATTATTTTCATTATTTCATTCAAGTAATTTAACTTATTACATTTCATTACTTTTCTAACAAATGTTTTAAACTGTGCAATAAAGCTGAAAAGTCCCATTGGCTGTGCTGACCTGTTTTGTCTGGAAATATGTCGAAAGCAGGCATTTCTGCACGGTGAAAAGATGCAAAGCAGCGAAATGAATGTTATATACTACCTATAAACTTTTTACCAAAAAGAATATATTTGGATGTAACCCCTTTGTAATCACCAACATTTTGATTAGTAATTGTAATTCAATTACATATTTTTTCCCCTCAGTAACTGAAACAGACTACAATTACATTTATTTTGTAGTTTCATTATATAATGCCGTTATAGGTAACTAGGTACTCCCAGTACACACTAATTGACCTGAAATGTTTGCATCTTCATTTTATTTCAAAATAAAACATTTTGTCTTATTAAATCTAAGCTGGGCTGACAAGCCAGCACCTATATAAAGAACTGGGTGTTCCTCAGCTGAGAAGTATTGGGAAAGAATGGCTTCAAGGTGAACTCTTAGCTATTGTTGGAGAGCCAGAACAGCACCTCAAAATTGTGGAAACCCTTAAGATACCTAGACACTGCAGGTTCCCCATCTCGTCTTCAAATTCACATCGCCATGCTTCTGGGATGACGACCCCAGGGGGCGTCTTAATGTGCTGTTATGCGAGATGGGTGAAACCCGGGAATCTGGAGAACATGGACCAGTATCTGTACACAACCTCTTGCACTATTTGGCATTGGACCAGGCCACACTCCAGCTTGGCGAGGTACACCTCAATGTCATCCTTAGCGGTCAGCTTAGTGACAGGTGCTCCATGGACCAGCACTCTCTACTCCTGGTGTAGTGGCAGACTGGAAATACAGAGAGATTGAATGCATGCGCAGCTATTGTTGCAGGATGTCTACAATCTAGACACGTTAGTTGCTCTGCACCAGTGTGTTGGGCAAGGAGCCATAGGGGATTTATTTAGGGAATGTGGAGAAATATAGAAAGGTTCTGGCACAAAGCGACTACGGTGACCGATTCAGGGGGAACTACCCGTTTTGGCAGATGAGTGGTCATATTTCCTGCAGTGCGGATGAGATGCAGCCGGATGGTCTGCTTTTGAGGACATAATAACCTTAGCTTTTTTTTCTCTCTGACCTTCTCCCTAGCACAGGTTTGAAGCAGCATCGGGGAAGAAAATCCCACCCACTGGTCTGAGCAATTAGCACAGTTATATTGTGGTCACAGTTAGATTGTGGACTCATTTCATCCATCATTCACAGTATTTATGGTCTCCCTTCAAGATACCGCTATCTTACATACTGGACATCTGCCGCCTACTACGGCCCTTAAATTTGGTTTTATTACTTATACACTAGGCTTTAGATTCTTGTGAATTATATTTGCAATGTCTTTAAATTTATTTCTTTTTTCGTTCTGTTGCAGTTGTTTCGACCATGACTTTGCTCTTGTGGTTTTTATGGGAGAGTTTAAAAAGTTAAGTGAGAAGTGTGAAGTTTTGTTTAAAAAAATGACCCTGAAATTTTTTTTTAATTAGTTTTATTCATTTTATCAGTGTTCTCACACTTCTTTGTATGTTTTTGAAGGTATTGAAAAGGCGGTCACTATTCTTAAGAATATTCATAGAATATTGTTTTATATTTATATAAGAGTCTGCTGTAAATTGCATTTTTAAATGACATTTTTATTGGTAACTGCAGAAATCAAAAGGAGATACCAGAGTTCATGAACATTTCTTTTTAATGAATTAGTTTCCTTGTCTTTTTCATAGATATTCCTGTATTAAATAATCTGCTCTAGCACTTAAAATGAAAAAAAAAACATAAAATGAAATGTTGAATCCAGATATAAGCACAACTTCAGCATTTCCCAATGAAGTACCCAGTTATGTACTTATTGTAATGCCCTTAAATATATAAATTCAAGTATATAGTTACTTGTTGGAAAACCTGTCAATAAAAGGTGACATGTTGAAAATATTGCAGTTAGCCACTGAAAATGGATGGATAAAGATGTTACTTTAATTTTTAAATTCATTTTCTTTGGTCATACATATATATTTTTAACAATTTGTACTTAATTCCCATTTCATGACCTATTCTTAAAAAAAGAATAATGTATTATATATCAGAAAGGTAATTCATGCATTTTAAATTCCTTCAAATTAAAGTGACTAAATGACTAAAGCTAAATTAGATTTTTATTAGCTCTCCCCTCTATGGCGTTTGCCCTTTATTTTACTAACAAGTATAGTAACCTAAATGTGCTGCAAGGTTATTTGTTCATTTTATTGCAGTTAAAATTGCCAGGTAATTAGATATGCTTTAAGAGGACACAAAATGGCTCAGTACTGACTGCTGCCCAGCGCATCTAATAAAAGCTAGCTAATTTCTGGCTCTGCCTTCTAGGTGCTGTCTGGAGGTCCAAATACACCCGAAATTTCCAGATCATATGAATCATAAGAAATGGTATTAATGTTAACCCAAAAAAAAGTGATGAAATCCCCAAGCAAAATAATTTGGCCTTTTCTGTAAAAAGACACTTCCAGACACACAATCCATGCACTGTGAATAAATGGGCTGTTCTACTGTAATCACAAGCATTTTATTAAATTCCCTTTTCCCATTTGTTAAACTTAAACGGTAAAGCATCCAATATGATGAAATCGTGATCCAATGACCACTTACTTTTCCCAGTGATGAAAAAGAATAGATAAAATGGGAAAAAAACAGATGATCTTATGTATTGCTGTTCTTTAGAGAAGACCACAGAAATCATGGCTTTCCCAAACAGAACTAGATGAGATTTAGATTACATATAGTGCATATTTGCAAATCTTACTTGATTTATGATAGGCTGTTACCTGCATAGAATAGCATCTGGGGCTTTGAGATATTTCATCATTAATCATTAAACTAAAGATTCACTGACTGATACGGGCCCTACTTGTCATGCCAAGCCAGCTTTATTAGTATGCGTTGCCTATTATCCTGAGTCATACTGTACTAACCAAGAACTGGCGTCTCCAGATACCCAACAACATGGCAGCAAGCATTTTGTAACAACTGACTCCATACTTACACTCCAGAACACATCACCAAACTGCATGTAAAGCATTCATAATCACTATAAATATAAATGGAAAGTACAATTAGATGCATTAAGAATCATTACTGCATAGAGTTATGTGCAGCTTAATCTCACTAAAATTGAATAATAACTAGGCTGCATTAATGATAGTTGCAAAACACACTTTTATACAGATTTGTTTTGTCTTGTGTATTGCCTGTTTTTGTATTTCAATGTACAATTAACAAGCATCTTAAGAATACACACACACACACACACACACACATACACACACAAAGTTATAGATAATACCAAAATAGTTGTGGATATAATGTTTAATGCTGATCTGGCAATGATGAGAAACACACATAAAAACACAAAACATTAGACCGCACCAGAAAATGAAATTGGCTTTGAGGTTACATTTGTAAAACTATGCACGAAAAATGGTGATGCTGCTGGAGTTGCAGTTATTATTACATTTATTCAAACAAAGCCAAACAATACGGGATCTAGTATTTGACATGATTGGTTCTTTAATAAGAGGTCAGCAGAAATGTATGCCCAGACTATATCTGCAGTTTTACTAGAAATTAGATAACAATAATTCAAGCAGCTCAATAAGTTGCAGTGCATGTAAACCACTCATTCTATAATCAGCCTATAAGTTGAGATAAGTGAGAAAGTTCTATAAGTGAGAAAATGATTCACTATGCAGTTCTTAAAATAGAAGTAATAAATTTTAGTGAACTGAAGACCTGTTACATATGTAATATATTCATTATATCTTCCTAAAAATGAGTACACCTTGGTACTATATAGATTGAACTTTCGTCTGTGACAAAATGTTCTTTTTAAAATGAATTAGGCCTTAAACCTTGGACATTTGAGCTTTAAAGAATAACAATGCAAGAAGATTTAATTACACACAAACAGTATTTTAACTAAATTAATTTGCAATTGAAAATGAAGCTTCAGTAACTGTTTGGGAGAAAGTATTTGATGGATATACTAGGCAATGTTATTTTCAGCTCTAGTTATAAATGCATCTCTCTTCTGATTGCTCTTATTATTGATGTATTTTGCATTCAAATTAAATTATTAAACATGGTGGGCAGTAATCAATTTGCATAAAATATGTTTATCCATCACAAAAAAAAATGCTTTACGTTGTAAAATATAGCTATGCTTTTCGTAATGTATGCCATTTTTAGCATACATAACAACCACGATGAGTTGATCTAACCCTGACGGTAAGTTGCACAGTATAACCATTTTGAATGAAATTAAAAAATTGAGGATCTCAAATGAACATTTCACACTCTGATTATCTGTATACACAAACAAAAACTGTTAACACAAACACAATAAATAAAAAATAACAAACTAGCTATACATACAAAAGAAACAATGTATCCAAAACAGATCTTTTTAATAATATTACTCTGAATTAATGTTACAGTAAAACTAAGTTACTTAATGTTTTATCACATTCATGTTATTTTGTCAGTCATATATTAATACACCTTAAATAAAGTCGTGCTTTCTTTGGGAAAAAAAAATTTGCAGTGAAATTGATGGAAAACACTTTATCAAATTGCGTCTAATGGTTTATAAATAAAAATGCATTTATTATTTTCAGTTTGTTGATGGTAAACACTAGCTTGCTACATTCATGACAGGTAGATTACAAATCAACGTTTCACTTCCATTCCATTACCACTGTTAACCATTTTCAGTCAGTCACCTCATCAAGTCATAAAGTTTTCAAAGATTACATTACACATGATTTACTTCCGTTTCATACAGCTTAAGCAAACACCTTTTATTTTTGTAAAGTAATATATACATATAAATATCCTACCATAGTTTTTAAGCACATAGTAGTGTGATAATTTATGTTATTTGCTTCAATTGTATGTCACTTTACAGTGTATGCTAAATAAAGTAAATTTAAATATTGTTTTTCCAATACTAAAGTTTTTAAAATATGATGTATAAGCTTCAGTTGTGAATGCATGTTCAGGATACAGTTACAGTAAGGGTAATAAAAAAGACAGATATTTATTCATCACAAAAGGTAAATTAAAAACTAGATTACTGAAAAACCAGAATGTCCGATTTCACTTCATCAGTCCACTTAATATTTTAAATGTTCTGCACTTTGTAACCAGCAGAAATGAGAGACTTGAGGAAAAAAATGGAAGTTTTTTTTTTCAACACGAAGAGGCAGAGATAAGTTATGTATTTAAATAATTTATTTTTAACTAGAACTTATCTCAAAGGTACCATTACTCCCAAAATATTCCATGGATGTAAACATGTGGATGAGTAATTTCATGTCCTCCATCACCACAAAATATCTAATGACTTGGACGTAATGCTGAATAGTGATCCATTATGATATACAGTATGATAACATGATATATGTTCATGATACATGTATAATGTCTGTAAAAGTTATCACACACCATATAAAAGTTTTTCCCAAATGATAATAGCTGTTTTTAAATAATGCAAATAAGTATTTTGCTTTTATGGTTTTGATATTTCCCATAGGTTTTTATTAAGCTTGGACTAGATGAAATAAGTGACAGTAATGGGTACACCAATTAGATTTTGAAATTAAAAAAAAGGTTGATTAAAACCTTGTTTTTCAGCCTAGCCTTTTGATATGAATAAAAAGTAAATTACAAATGGAGGGAATGTCTATAACTGACAAAAGTTCAGCTTTGATCTGATTAGCACATTATTAAGGCCCTGACACTACTATGCAATTACTGTAGATAGCTGTGTGTGTGTGTGGGTATGACACCTGCTATACCTGTTATATTTTCACTAAATCTCTTTTCAAAAATGTGTGATTAAGCAGTTATCCATTTAGCATTGTATAAAATGATAGTATGCAATGCTATAATCTTGAATGTGGGTGTGTACCCTATAGTATGTCAAGTTATACTCTTGAATGTGTGTGTCCTAGGTTGTTCCTTGCCTTGTATCCATAGCATCTGGAATTGGCTTCTGTAACCCTGGATAGGAATTTCCAGTGATAGAAGGTGGATTGGTGGATAGAAAGAATGTTATGAAATCATAGAATTCTGTGCTGAAACAGTTGTCTTAATATACTAATCAAGGTCATAGTAAATAAGACAAATATGCTAATTCACCACAAGAGTAAGTGTTTACACCATTGAAGGAAACTGATGAAATGAAGGGAGAAGATGAAATAAATTACGGTGGATCATGTCTCACATGCCCTGCGATGGGCTGGCCCCCCGTCCAGGGTTGTTCCCTGCCTCGTGCCCGTTGCTTCCAGGATAGGCTCCGGACCCCCCACGACCCAGTAGGATAAGCGGGTTAGAAAATGGATGGATGGATGGATGGATGTCTCACATCTCAGCTTGGGGCTTTTTCCATTACAGTGCTCTTGTTTGAGCAAGAGAACCACTCTCATGAGGTGCAGCACTTTCATTACAATTGCATATATGAGTACAATAACACATGTATAATTACAAGTCAAGATCGCAAAACATATGACTTTAAACTCTGCTATCATATCAACCGGGGACAGTTGCCGGTTTAAATCCTGTGTCCAGCAAGATGATCTCAGCTTCGGGCCCCTGGGCAGGGGCCCTCAAACCCCCAGTTGCTCCAGGGACTGGCTGACCTTGCTTTCTAAAAAATTATATTAAAAACAATCTGATAAATTAAATGTATCTGGAACCTTTATTTCACATAGGAATAGCAACTACACAGTAAAATATATGTGCTATATGTCTCATATTCAAATAAGAATTGCTGAAAAAAATATAATAACTGACAGGAAGATTCCTTCAGGATATATGATTTTAATAAAGTAAATGAACACTGTCTTTTAAAATGACCATAACTGACTGACTCAAAGAAAGAAAAATATGAAGAATCCCTGGGGAAAGAGGTACATTATCCTGTACTATGCAAAGCTTCAGTCCACCAAAAATAGATAGACAATATCAAATTGACACATTTTCTGTTCAGTACACAACTTTATCCATGAGCAGTTAGAAGGGCTGCATGTTTGAAGTCACTTAACAGTTAGAAAGATTTGGTTGACAAACCACAGTGGGCATGGAGATGTCTCTGTATCCAGGGTCACTGGCGTATAACCAAATTATCCAAAATCCCAGTTTGTGCAGATCTTATTTCCTACAGAGTGACAGCCTGGGATTAGTGGTGCATCCGTTACAACTAAAAGATACAAGAGGGGTGGGGGTGTATTTCCATGTTTTGTCTAACAATAGTTAGTGAAGGGGTGTCGTTTCAATGCCATGTTAAATTATTTGTCTCCATTGTTCTACAAAAAAAAAAAATACATTTCCAATGTTCCCCATGAATAGCAAATACTGGACCACTTATATCTTCCTTTTTCTTTTCAAAATTAAACTCACCTTTTGTCAAAAGCATTTTATTCATTCCAAAGTCTGCTGTGTTATTGCATAATGGAGATTTATAACTTAAATTCATTACTTTTGGCAAACAAACAATCTTGTCACATGCTCCAATAACAGGGTTACTCAATGAGGTTAGTGTCATACGTGAGTTAAGTGATGTCAGACAGCGGTTAGAAGACACTCAGGTGTGATGCACTATATTTGGACTGTATCTTAAATTAATAATGATTAAGTTGATTCCAGTGCCAGCTAGGCCTTCATTTAAACAGTGTACAATGAACAATGCAGTTACAGTTAGAATACACATACAAAGAAAGTGATTAACATTTAAGTCTTTTTTCATCTAAACAAAGATTCATTCCAGAATATATGACTAATTCTCATAAGCAGATATATTTAGAATAAACCATTGAATGGTAATTAAAACAATGTGTTAAGTCAAAACATAATTTTATTTTTTAAAAAAGTTCTTTTTAGAACTTTCCATTATAAAATCACTGTACATCAAGCTTCTGTCTTCTATACTGTTCTTCAGAGTCAGTACTATGCAGCAGCAAATCATCTAAGTGCTACAATGACTTTATGTATAATGAAGTTTTGTGCAATCTCACGGCACAATGCATTAAAAAAGTAGGTAAGTTAGCAGACATCTCAGTCACAAGTCTTAAAAACTCTGTTCCTCAACATTTGGTTTAAAGTATAAGTTCAATCAGACTTACCAGATCTGTAAACTTTTAAAAGCCCAGCTAAGTGTGTCTATATACATGACCTGAACCTTGAGAGATTAATTTGATCGTAAAAGTTTTCATGCTTCTAGAAGTTCCACGGTGACCATGCTAAAATTAATTTAAGAAATAGCTTGTGTGACTATCTGAAGAAAGGGCGCAGGAGTACGTACTGTCATTTCACACTCTGTTTTGCAATTATATCAACCCTCT
>JAODJW010000033.1:9169764-9192291 GCA_026777045.1 Hyperopisus bebe | reverse complement strand
AGTTGAATGAATAAAATGTGTATTTAAAAAACTGCTTTCTGAATAGGAAAAGAATAGAAAAGCTCCTAGCTTTCTACATGAAATGTTGTCAGTGGTTGTTATTTATCACACTAGCCGTGACCTCAGACAGCATGCCACTGCCACAGAATTATACACGCATAACTTAATAATAATCTGCTCAATGAGGTTCTGTACAGTGTAATTCAATAATGGTGCATTAATATCTAAATACACATCTTAAATGGATTTAAAACTATATTGTCTAAGCACACTTTAGATAAGTTAATGTTCTTTGAAAAGCTATTCACAGTTTCCCACCCATGGCTTCCCATTTTCATCGTACAGTACATAATTTTTATAACCTAATGTGCAGCAGATATGCTTTAATAGGATTTAAACCTTAAAAATCACATTAGGTCATTAATCTTATATTGGCGGCCATTGGAGAAGCATGCTGTCATAGCTGCATATCATACAGTTTAGGTGTCTCAGTAACCTTTCAGTATAAAACTGTTTTCAGAATACGCATCTTTTTTCTCACTGCTGTCCTTAGTTGCATGCATGTGAAGCATAAACATATTTACATTTGTGTAAGTAAACCAGCACTTTTCTTAATGGCATGAAGTTTAATTCATATCAAATATCAAAATTCAAGATCAAAAGTTACCAGTATTTGGCGATCATTTTAGTTTTCTTTTTCATCACTTACATATCCTTAAGTTATAATCGCGCTACGGTATATTGATAATTAAATTAGAATTGTAAGAATTAAGAATTCACATGACATTATATTTCATATAATACATGTACCTGTGCAGAGCATAATTCCTGGCCGTTCGGCTGAGCCCGGTAAAAATATTCTTGTGCACCTGCACTTCTGAAACCCCTCATAAAAATTTTATCTTCTGCTCAAAGTCACCTTCTACCGGTAAACTGGTAACACTCTTTTAAGCAACATGATCTCGAATTACCCATGGTCATATATGGAGTACATTTTATATCATACCTTAATGCTGTAATAATCTGGCAAAAATGTTGCTTTCAGTGATTAAAACAATAAATATATTAACTTTTTGAAGCTAGCTGTGTCATGGATTTTAGAAATGATGTAGTTTAAGTAACATGAATACATATTTGAATGAATGTTATTAGGCTGCCTTATAGTTTCAGCCGGAAAAGGTAATTAACATGAATAGCTGTTGCTAAGTAAGAAAATAAGGCCTAAGTATTTGCCATGCATGTTTTAGTCTTGTGATAAGTCTTCAGCAATGAAACCTGCGAATAAATAAAATAACATGAATTGTCACATTTACATTTACATCTTCCATATTCACTTCAGTGATAATGAGAAGCTTGAGAATCATTAAGTCATTCAGTGAGCCAGCACAGAATAATTAAATCATTTGACACAGCATCTCCTCAGTGAAAATTGTTTGTCTACAGTTACTATAGTCTTAAAAAATAAAGAATAATGAAAACCATGTTTGTTTATTCTGCTTGTGTATATTAATTATACTCAGTATGTTTTTTAAAAGATTTTTTTTCAGTAACTATGTTAATACATTTGGTATTCACTTTTCTTTTTTCTTTTGTAGGTATCCCGATTCCTTTAAATTCCTATAGAACTACACAGAAGCAATCTGTCATGCGTTGGTCATGTTTTGGAAAGCACTACAGTTCGGTGCAGAATGGGAGCACTCAGCACTCAGTTCTGCAGCTCCATCTGTGTATACGAGGTCAAATGCAAATCAATCCACTTGGGACACAGGAATGCACACTGCTGTTGGTATGTGACTGACTCTGAGTTTAAAAAGCGGGAACTTACATTGATGACTACATGTTTTCTCTATGACACTGTTACTAATCAGTCAGAGAAGTTGTATATATTAGTAGGTGCTCAGAATTAACATTTGATATATCGTGCTGAGGTTGTACAATGCAGTACGAGGATGTCATCTATCTGTAGATCTTTGGTCACCTTACTTAAATTAGTACTGATTTACAAAAATGTTGGCACAAATGCAAATGAGCTGGGGAAAAGCTTTTACCCCAAAATAGAAAAGCTTTCCTTCCTCACACAAGGATAGCTCTTTGAAAAGCTTCCAAGCTGTATGCAAGTGGGCAACAGTTCTGTCAATGTTAAGTTATGGGAATATCCAGACTTTTTTTTTTTCATTTTTATTTTTAACCCTTTATTTATCCAATGTCATGCAAAGACATTTGGACATTTGCATAAAAACCTGAATACTTCTGAGCTCATATCAAATATGTTCTTCCTGTTTATGTCAAGTAATGCATGTTTTCACTTCCGAAATGTATTCTTTTAGATTTGTTGTCATTTTATATTTACCAAGTGAATGATGTATGCAACCCCATATGTGAAAACAAAATACTTTTTGTACATCAAAAACCTTGGGATATTTTTGGAAGTTTAAATAAATCATACCATATCATAATACACTTACGATGGACATAGCTATGGGCTATGTACAATCTATAGAGCTTCTTCAAAGAGGTCTGAAGCTAAATATATGATGTCAGATTTTATTGCTTGACAGAAAATGTGTGAAATTGTGACCAGGAGAAATCATCAAAAATGCATATAGTATTCAGTTTAGCTATGTTGTTAGTGAAAAGAAATTTAATTTTCTGTGCATATTGGGGACATGAAATGAATGACAAGAAAACAAACAGACTGAAGCATAGACTGAGGAGCAGAGAGCAATGGTCGTTTATTCTCTGTAGATAGAGATAATGGTACATGTGAATGTTTTCTATATTTCAGTCCATATTCATTGAAATTCAAATAGCGGAACATTAGTTGCCTTGCAAAGAGGTGGTGATTCAGTTCATCTAAATGGCCCTAAATGAATGAATGGAGACTTTTATAACTCTTCTGTAGCTGTATGAGTGATTTTATGACGATTTTTATTTTATTATTTATCAGCCTGAAAATTACAAAAAATGCTTTTTTTTTCTTGTGAACAGCATAGCACACTTTTCTTTTTTCTGTTTAATTATGAAACATTGTTCTATAAACAGCTTTCAGTTGTACATGATAATCTCCTAGAAGGAGTTTTGATTCATAATGTGAATGATCTTGTAAATGTTATATCCCTAACAAGCCACGCCTATCCCTCTAGTCTTATCTCTCATTCCTAATCCTCATGTGGAAATCACTTCCAGCTGCCTCTCATTAGTTCCCTTGCTAGTCCTCTATATATGTGCTTCCCAGTTCTGTGTTCCCCAGTCCGGTCCTTGACGTAGAACTCTCTTGTCGCCTGCGCCCTCCCTAGTTCAACTCCTCCTACTTTTGATTCCTCATGATCCTATTTATTTACAGTTACTGTTCTTTGAGTTCAATAAACCCCTTTTGGTGTCCCACAAGTCATGACAGTACACAAGTTCTTATAATGAATCGACATACTTTTGCTTGCATTAGAAAGTAAATTAAACATTTTGTTTTTGCTAATTGAGGCTATACATTGACTGAAAGACATGGTAAGACATACTTTATCACAGCCCCAGTCAGTAAGTTTATAACGGGAAAGCTTCATCATAACCACAGAGATATTTTTAACTGTTTTCAACCTTAACGATAATTCCAAAGGAAAGCTTCTTATTTCACCCTCCAGATGTCCTCACGCTACACATCAGGGCATCTAAATCCAGTGCTGTGCTTGTTAAAACCGTGGCAGTTGTTTCTGTCTGTCTGTTCCTGGCTGTGTCCTTAGTTATAGCCGACTGCAAGTTAGCAGGTTCAGGATCTATGTTCAGAAACACCACCATCAGCTTCACTTAGGGTGTGTTTCCACAATTCTTAATTTGAGGTTTTTCTTGCTATGCTATGATTCTTTTGTTCAGTCACCCACAATTAATGTAATTTGATCTAATTTAAAAGCTATTATTTTATTGTAAAAATATTTTACTTTATTGTACTTATCCTATTATTATATGAAAATGCTTAAAAATAGAGCATTAGTTCTGTCCTATGGATTCAGGATGTGGGTTAGAAATGATGCAATGTTTAATGTTGCTGTTTTTATGCCAGACAACTGATGTCGTTTGCAAGGTGAGAAGTTTTAAGTAGGCTGTAAGTCGAAGCTGGCCTCCAACTGGGCATATAGAGTCAATGCATGTCATGGAAATTAATAGAAGGAAAATAAAAAGTTGATGAGAGGAAGTCATTTTTGTCCAGGGGAATATGTTGAGCAGTTTGGTGGTATGAGGTGACCAGGTGGAGCATTATGTCTTGTCATGGTTCCTGGATTATTCACAGTAGAGTAAGTTTTCTGTCAAAGTGAAAGTTAAAAAAACATCGGTGGCAGAAGAGGGTGAAACGTGTTGAGTGTGGTTTGAGTGTGTGGTAATTAGGATGTGTTTGTCATCTAATGAACCAAAATAGAACAGTTTGTGAGCAAGGCTGGAGCACTGAATCAGGGTGACTGGGTTTCGTTCCAGCAGAATACTTGGAGTCAAATGACAGACAGAAGGCAAAGTGCTGAAGAAGAAAAAAAGGGTGAGGATTTTGTTGTTCAGAATCATAAGTAAAAAAAACAAATGCCAGTCCCTAGCTTCAAATCTACAATATTTGCAGCCAGAGCTCTAACTATAGTTGTAAACCTAAAGGCAATCCTACCCCTAATCCTTGCTCTAACCCTGTACAAAAATCTAACCCAAATCTTAGGTGTGAACTTCAGCTATCACCCTAATTGCAACTCCAAATCAATCTCTAAATTTAGTGACAAACCCCAACCAAGCATGATGCTAACCCTAATGCAAACGAAAATTTAACGCTAAAGACAATGCAGTGTTTACAGCTCATATCCATCAATTTCATTTTAAGTATACAGCCATCTTAAGCCTAGTTATAACTTTATTGGCAATCCTAACCTTAATCATAGTTCTAATCATGAATTGTAACCATAACTGCCTAACCCTAGCAACAACCCTAATACTAACTTTAGATTTTATACTTTGTTGCCACCCATCCAATGTTTTTCAGGACTGTTCTGTATTAGAAAATAAGGACTCTATTTTTTTAACATTTTAATATTTAACTGTATGTGACACTTATTGCACACATACGTCAAATATATGTTTAAATAAACCACAGTGGAAACCACTTACAGTTATCACGTTTGGATAAATCTGATCACTTTAAGCGGATGACCAATATAACCAATTTCTTTTTTATGTGTTTGGCAGATTGCCATCTAATTGACATTTGTATATTCGTTATATAAATATAAGGTAATAAAACAGACTGCATCACTATTTACTTAAATGTATTTAAATACAATACAGTTGTTAAAAATGCTTCTCAAATTACAGTTTTGTACAAATTAAATTACTGAACTGTGTATAATTCAAATATGCTACAATACAGTACTGTACTATACATAAAATACAGATTATTATAGTTTCGTTGCTGCATCTCAGTGCTTAATTTTTTGGCACTACTTGGACTACTTGAGTACTATAAACACATTATTTGGAAAGTATTTGTACAGGAGCAATTTGGTCCTGAGCTTTTTGATTCATATAAGCGCCTGATCACTATGTGATCACCATAATCAGTTTCTTCTTTATTTGTTTTGCATACTGGTGGGGAATTATTTTCTTTCTTGTAATGATTGCATATACGCTTTCCCTCCAGAAACTGATGAAGTGGTGGCACCCAAATTTCTGCGTCTTAACATATCAGAAATGTACATGTTACCGCGTTCAGTTTTAATGTCTTACGACATGCAGATTTGATGTGTTGATTCAGAGTGTTTTGACCCTGATGGAATTCCGCAATTAGTGCACTGCATGTTACGCCCAAAACACGCCTCTGAATAATTAAGAGAGTTAGGACAACCTTTGTCCACCTTGTGCTGGCACAAAGTCTGGTTTTGCCGCTGTCAAAGTAGTGAAATGGATTTAGACAAGCCCATAACTGTTAGTTCTGCTTTGTGCTTTACGCTTTGTGTTAGATGGTCAAAAACTTAAAATAAGAGATACAATTTGCCCTGTACTTTCATATCCAGACAAAAATTCAGCTATAACTGCAGTGTCACACATACTATAATAGTAACACAGACCCTAAAGTCAGATCTAACCTTAACCCTAATGGCAACTCTAACTGTAAGCTTTAAAGCTACCCTAAGCTTTAACTGCAACACTTACCTTAGCTCTAACCCTAATTGCACCCTGACTGTTAATATTCATTTTGCAGATGCTTTTATCCAAAGTGATGTAATATTTCAGTTTTTTTTTTCTTGAGAAGGCAGGGTCAGCCAGTCCCTGGAGCAATCGGAGCTTAAGGGCCTTGCTCAGGGGCTTAATGGTGAAATCACTCTGCCGATCATGGGATTTGAACAGGATTTTCGATCACAGGCAGAGTGTCCTAACTCAGTTTACTTTGTTTATTTCCATAACTGTTGGCTGATTTTGTACAAGTAGAATTTAATTCATGTTCATAATAATATGTATAATAATACAGTATATCTATATATTGATATATTATTGAATAGATAACAATAATAAATACCATCCTCCAGTATGCAATTTTCATCCTTTATGAGGAGAATCATACTAGTCCAATACAATGCTGGCTAGGAAAAAACTGTGCTTTTAGATTATTTTTCACTAATAATGCAATTCCAATATGGGCTAGGCAGCGTTATGGATCAGGAAAACCACAGATTTCTGTGTTTCAGGTATTATTTTGTTGTTTGATTAATTACCATATTTCAACCTGTAAATGACCAATTGTTAATTATAAATTAAATAACCAGTTATAAATGTAATAATTCAAAGTAATTCAATAATGGTTTAAGAATCAGATTGAAGCTTTAATAACTGGTTTTGAAACTGGTTTTGTTACAATTTGATGTTTTGAGTCAGTAGTACAATACTGGAATGGTTCTAGATACAGTTATAGGTATAACCTCTCAACATCTGCATTATTTATGAAGATGCTAGAGAATTGCAGGACAAACAATACCCTTGAGTCGATTACGAACACATCCAAACATGCTTAGAACTAATTTACTGGTATTGAAAGTGTTCTTGGAATTAATTTACTATCACAAGTATTCAAGTGAATATTTTATAATTTTACATTAGCTGTTTTTGTCTGTGGTTATGGCACGACAAAGTCATTTACAAGGGGAAATGCATTAATAATGAAAGCCTGACCAACAAACAGGGTGCTCTCCTCATTATGCCATCATTCCACTTCATAAGAGGTTTCCTTACATCTTGTCACCATATCAACAAACATCAATCAGAACTTTTAATTTGAAATGCAGAAGTATGGTAAGTTTGAATAGTACATTACATATCCCAACACTTGTTTTTATCTTAGCAGCAGTATTGCAGGTTCTAAGGAACCTAGCTGCCAGACTGACGAATATGTGATTTTTTTGTCATTTAATGCATGACAGAAGGCTTAAATGAAGATGCTTGACCTCGGTTAGTCAAATCATATAATTTATGGAATTTGAGATTACATAAAGTGTAGACTGCTGCTTTCCTAGTAATACAATTACACAACAAATTATTCCCTAAAATGCTTCTGTGGAATTACATATCTCATGTCACTTAATTCAGGAGTTCAAGGAATCAAGGTTCAGGACAGCTCACTTTGAGCCTAATGACAGCATACACAGCGAATTGTTCCTCTATTTTTCGTGCTCAGCTGACCTACTGATGACTACTTAATTTATAATCAATTTTCATTTGACCATCTGTGCACTGTCTTTTGCAAATGATAGAATAATATAAAATCATTTTTACTTTTGAGGTATATTAGTGTACTGAGAGTCAATGACATTGATTTGGAGGTTTATGTCTAAGTTCCATTCAGAGATAAACTACACCACCAATACAATTTTCTCTTTTTTTGAAAAAAGCAGCCAAAAAAGTAGATTTGAAGAAAAATAAAATAAAAAGTGTTCTTTAAATATAGACTATGGGATAATGAAAGAAAAATACATTGGTGATATTTATACATTCTGTAAAATTTCAATGTCCATAAAGCATTACTTATGGTTTGTAGTTCACTGAGTATACTACGGTGTACATGCTATAACCTTACACTAGGTACATCTGGGAGACCATGTAGCTGTGATAAGGACATTTTAGTGTTTAAGACCTGGAAAAACAAGGGATTTTGAATGTTTTCATCAACCAAGAAAGAAAAATATTTTTGGAGTGCAGGTATATGGTGTTTAAAGTATAATAGGTTCAAATACATGCTTTCTAAGAAGGTATGCAGAGAACTTTACCTTTACACTTTGCATTGCTACAGAACTCTTAAGTTAACGTCTAGGTTGCTGTTTATCTCTACTGACTGGAATGTGCCAAAAGTGAATTTCCTCCAACTGGAGACATTCACTACTTGATTGACATTTTCTTGAGATACTTTGCTGCACCCCTGTCAAAGCAGATTTTCAAGGAACACAGACCTTCTTAGAGTGAACTGGTGACAGTTCAGTTTTTCCCCTCTCACAAATGTCTTTTCGTTCATTGTTCTTTTTATTCCAATCCAATGGCCCATACCTTCAAATAAAGACGGTCACCACTGGCTTCTTTTCCTATAGAAAGTGAGTTTCAAGCTTAAGCAGAAAGGAAAATTATCTGCATTTACCTGCAGATATATGTTGTATATATTTCCATTCATCTTCCAACTGCTTATTGAGTAAAGGGGAACAGTGACACTGTCCCAGAATGCACAAGACACAAGGAAGGCCAGCATAAGCAAAGACACAGACACAGACACAAACACACACACACACACACATACAGACACCCCAATTTACTCAAGGTATTAGCACTACAAGGAGCAAATGTGATATTCAGCGTAAATCTATGCAATAAACCTGTAGGGAGAAAACTTCCTTTTTATCATTGTAAAAAAAAATTGTGAAAAATCAAGTTCATTCAACATTTATGTCACAAATACAAGATGTTCATGAGGAGGTAGCAGGGCAGTACTCTAACGAGTGCTAATATAGAGATGAGTATAATTAGGAAAACTATGAAAACACCATTCATGGCAAATTATTTGGCCGATGAGGATCATGTATATTTTAAACAAGAGAGGGCCCAGAAATGAACCCTGGGGGACACCTTGTGTGAGAAACACAGTAGAATTCTGGTTCTGAAGTGAGATAAATTATTGTGTGTCAATGAGGTAAGAGGACAGTATGGGTATTACCAATAGTTGAGAGGCATGTGAAAAGAACATCACGGCTAAGTATCGAATGCAGGGCTAAGATCAAGGAGGAGAAGGATGTTGAGGGCCCAAAATCCAGTAGGAAAGAGATCATTAACAGCCCTACAGAGAAATATCTCAGTGCTATGAAGAGAGGGAAAACCTAATTGGAAAGGCTGATATAGATTACAGAAACCTATATACAGTATACCTTGACTTAGAGGCAACGACCTTTTCTAAAAGTTAGTTTAAAAAGTGAGACTAGAAATTGGTCTGTAAAACATTACCTGACTAAAATCTAAAGCAGGGTCCCTGACGGCAGCATTTTTTAATTCAGTGGATGAATGCCGAAGACAAGACATTGGTTAATGAAGTAGGAAATTGGAGCTGAAATATCACTTAAATAAGCTTTAAGAAGTGTGATTCTGACAGTGTCTAAATGAGAGGAATATTAGCTGTGTATCATAATTATCACTGTTATTCAGGAAGTAGGAAAGACAGTGATCAGGAGGTACAAGTAGAAATCAAAAGTAGAAAGGTGGAAGTCAGTTGATAGAAAGACATTGGTAGATGGAATCAAAAAAATGGAAGAAATTAGTCACGTAGCTCATCAGTTAATAGTAGAAAAACTTAGACAGCTAGCATTACTAATGACAAAGTGATACCTTTGGTACAGAAGATTCTTGTCTTCTTGTTTTTGTTTCTTGTGTCATATTTTTTTTAATTCTAAAGGTAATGAAACACAAGGCAATTTTCTGAGCAGTTTTACAGGGCAGTTATCAGCCAAATAAGACAATTCATCTGGATCTGGGGTCGATTTCTCAAAGCCATCTTAACGCTAAGTTCATAAGCTGTACCTTAACCTTCTGTCGTGGTCCCTAAAATATCCTTAGTTAAGTATACTTTCCATAAAACATACTTTCGTAAGGTTAGTCTGAGCAGCTCTCAGCTGTCTCTTATCGCTATGGTCCCTACTTACCATTAGTGGCCCCAACTGTTCGGACCGCACGCCTCTGAAATGAACAAGACCCTGTTAAGCAATATTTTCTCTATGCATTAAATAGTTATGGGGGGATGGAATACGATGTATTTAGTGACATCACATTGGGCACACATGCAATACATTGTGAAAGGATGCAATATAAGAAATATTTTAATATAATTTTTCAAAAAATAAAGCAAAGATGCCACTAACATCGTTAAGGGTACATTTTCACAACTAAACATCAGTTAACTAAAAAATAACTGATTCATATGATAAAATGATTTTGTCTGATACATAACTACCGTAGATATTATCCTTGTGCTCTTAATACGCAGAGAACTGGCCTCAGTAACACGCAGATTCATAACGAAAGATAAGGGATGCACTGTCAATTACTTATTTGTTTGTTTGCTGGGAAATGGGGAAAGTCCACTTTTCCAGCTCCCCTGGAATGCACACAACTCTCTAATGTGCCAAAGTCACAGTATCAAAGTATCTCACAGTATATAGAAAACTTTGGTTAATGAGGTTGATAAGAGTCGACACTGCAGGTTCGTTTACATATAAGTCTAATACATTTCCCCCCCCCAAAAAAAACACCCTGGAATAGTCCTTTGTAGTCAATAATGGAAGCACAATGGACATTCCCTTATGTTATGAAAGTAAGCCAACTTTTCTTTCAGCATTTGTGCCATTGCTCGTGCCAAAATCAATGACCTACACACATTTTGGTGCATGAAGGTGTTTTATAGAACAAATAAAAATAAAATGGCTTGATACTACAATCTGGGGAAGTGGGTTCTTGCACCCAATCAGTGAAAAATCATATTTACAGGTTGGGATTTAGTTTAATTCAGGATTCGGTTTGTTAATTTTGTGTTAATTTTTAGGCTCTTCCTAAACTTAACTTCATTACTGCAATATCTTGCAGTGCTATATTTATAAAGAACACCACCTTCTCTCCTGACACAGTCATGCAGTTGCTGCATGAAGGAAATAATCAATTACTGAACCGTCGACATCAACGTTGCACTTAAGAAGCTCTCCCTTAAGCAACCTCCTAAGGGATTGTTCAGCGATGACATATATAAAAGTAAACAACTCCAGTAAGGTATACCTTTCAGGTCTTCCTAAGATACTAAGAGTCACTGTTATCAAGAAACCTAGCCCTGGATGTCCTTGGAAAGTTGCCCACTGCCAGTGGAAGATTTTCAAATAGAAATTTGTTTCGCAATATCAATCTGAAAGTGTCCAAGCAACAGCAGTCAGGAACACTCCCCCACAGCACTGCCCAAACATTTGCACTGCGTTCCATCACCCTAACACTAGCAGGGACAAATTAATGAGACTATATAATGTGAAATAATTATTTGTAATTGAGCAAAAACAAACAAGCACAACTAACTAACCAACTCAATAAATGAACAAACAAATAAATACCTTTAATGGCCAATTAATTTGATGCTTTAAAAGTTTTTACAGTATATATATTTGTTTACTATCGGGATTACAACTATAAATGCACAAACTTAAATTTGCATCATTTATATTGATGATAATATGTATTATAAACATATCTTTATAATGCATACATAAAGTATATTCATTATTCAATGGATGTGATATTTTATAGAATTTATGCTACTGTAGCTTACCTGTGTGTTCTCTAGAGGTAATATAAATTCCACCTTCAACATAAAATCAGAAAATATAGCAGTCTTTCAATTATCTTTAATTAAACATCATTATGAGAGATAATTTAATACTTATATGTGTGTATTGTGGAAAAAAAGAAACAGAAATGAGGAAAAGTAAATGTTTCACTTTTTTTTATTGTGGTAATAAAAATGTGCCTATCATGATGATTGATTTATAGACATTCAGGGGTCACATCTCATTTAAAAGACACTGCAATAGTTTTAAAAATGACAGATCCACTGACATTTTACCGTGGCTGTTTTTGTAACATCTTCTAGAGCTAAAATGAGGAATTAGCAGCAGGTCTGGTTTTGTTGCAAATGAAGCAGTACACATAGGTTTCCATTCAGTCTGATGTTGAAACTCTAAAATTAAAGGTCAATATTTGAATTCGAATATGCACTTGTATTTTAGTTACATGCCAATTAATGGTGCAAGATAACCACAGTCAGTCAAGAATTTAATGTGGCATTTTCATATATGTTAAATTTAACAGAACAAGATAGATCAAGAATATTAGAACATATGCCTCAATAATGATTATGACTGATGATCATATGTTTGTTCTAGTCAAGAGTAAAGGTTTACATACAACCCAGCCATATACCTTAACTCCTAAATAATCATCTTTGATGGTTTTTTTTTTTTTTAATTGCAAGTCTCTGCACTCACAGGAGTATTGTAATTTACAAAAGTGTTGTCACAGCTGGGCAAGAAGGACAGCGGAGATCCAGACGTGCAGGGATAAGTCGGGTTTATTGAGGGACTGGAGCAAAGAGTAGACCGCAGGATCAGCCTCGAAGAGAGAGGGGAATCCCACTCCTCTGCCCGGATGGACTGGGAAAGGGCAGGTGTCACGAAGGGGTTCTCCCACTCATGGGTCCGGTGCGGAGGTACAAAGGCGGTGCGCAGTAATCGGGGTCTTGGTACGAGGTCCAGAGTCAAATCTAGGGAGGTCTGTCCGACGAATAAGCACAGGGACAAGGAACACGAGGCAGGGGACGAAGGACATGGCGGGACAGGCAAGTTAAGGACGGGAGCGGGTCTAAGGAGGGAAGGTAAGGATAACACACCGGGATGACAGGTAAGGTAGGGCGATACGGGCAAACGAGAGACAGGCAAAACGCTTGGTATGGCACGGAAACATCGGCTCAATACTTCGCAAGGAGTATTTGCGTCTGCTCTGCTTTAAACCAGGGTTAATCAGCTGAGGATGTGGTGTACCTGTCGGGCCCCGCCCCTGTGGGCGTGACAAGTGTAAAAGTAAATTACTTTTTTATTTTGATTTGCCCTTGTTGTCCTTAAACATGAATTTTAAATAATAAGCCGCCATCGTTATAATCATTATTTAAAGCTTTATTACACAAATCACTCCTAATATGTTTGTTACCAGTCTCATGCCTATGAGTTCTCAAGTTGGACTATAAAATCTACTCAGACTAAAATTAAATATGTCCTTTGGATGTCATTTAATGCAAAAATTCTAATGCTTCTAATGTTATAATAATTGCATCTCATTTCCATTTTTGCTGAGAGATGCACTTGCGCTTTGTAAAAATATAAATAAGAACAGATACATGAGGACACTCCATATAATATTTGATATCCTGCATAATATTATGCGTTATATATTAGAATGCAATAAATAATGGATCTGTTAATTTCAGTTTAAATCCACATCTATACCATCATAATCTTCAGAGATACAGAGGTATGCATTATTGATTGTTCAGGTTTAGGCCATGGTGAATAAAATAAGTGTTAGTCTCTATACAATGAGTAGTTATATATCAGCATGAGTAAGAATTGCTTAATAATTTAAAAATATACATTTATTATCATTTTTAATTGCTTCTGTTTTCATAAGGATTTCTTGGTTCCCGGTTTTGCCCAACCAGTATCGCAAGCTGCCACATGTACAGGAAAACTTAAGTTACGCTTCTTTGTTTTCTTTTCAGAGAGGACTTTTTCTGTTATTATTGAGAGGTTTATAGCCCAGGTGGGGTTCCACAGAATCCTCTTCAGTGACTAGAATACCTCTGTCTGACTCCATCGCTGCCATTTTTGTTCCCTCACCTCCACACCTTGTTTGAATTAGCTCCCCCCCTTTAATTACTGTTGCCTGTCTGAGGAGACATTGTGGGCAAGTGTAAAGAATCCCCTGATGGGTCCCAGCGTGGTCCTTTTCAGGCCTGCACATTCAAGGCTGCCATCTCAAAAATGGATTACTGCCTTGGAACACTGTTAAATGTCATGGCTGCCTCTCTCAGGTGCAGGGGGAGGGGCCGGCTTCTGGGCACGTACACCCCACTGGTCAGCGTGAATAAACTCTCCCTCTCTAATGAGGCGGCCAACTTTTAAGGAACGTAATACATGAAATTCTGCTGCAGACCTCGCATTTCTCTGTATGACTCTTAGTACAAAACAGATCCCTCATTAGCAGTGGTGGAGTTGTAATAATATTTCAAGGTTTGCTGCGTGTTGGGGAGGGTGGGGGATCACCTTTACGTGAGTAGCAATTACACAGAACAGTTTAGCGGAGAGGGGAGCAGTGATTGTGGGGTATATTTTCAGAGGAGATGGTTTTTGTCATTTTTTCCCCACATGGGGAATGGCATCCAAATGCATCCCAAGACAACGAGTACTGATTATTGCAGATAAAAGCCTTGTAAAGTGCCTGGTATTATGCCACCATAATAATAATAATAATAATAATAATAATAATAATTATTATTATTATTAATAATAATAATAATAATAATAATAATAATGATATTGTACAATTCTTCTTCAGAACAACCTTTTTATTGAGTATTAATTTTACAGAATTACTGGAGGGCGCAGCATCCATATCTATTTCTTTATGTCTTTATGTGACTCCATGGCTGTCTACTCCTAGGTTACTAGTAAGCATGACGAGGGCACAATACATCAAAACGTATTTTGTTACAAATTACAAGTACTTGCTTGCTCATCAAATGTAAAAAAAAAAAAAAATACTGATGTGAGAAAATGTATTTAATTCAAATACAAATAATTTGTCATTTGAAAATACAGAAAGACGTAAAATAATAACAGTACACAACAAATACATGTACTATTACAGCAGTGTGAAACTGCATTTTTGCAAAATATTCACCTTAACTTTAAATAGAATACATTATTTTGTGATTTGCAAATGTGTTAAATGTGAAAGGAAAATAGAAAATGAGTTTTGTAACATTAACAATGTAATGTGAGCTCAACATGCTGCACCAGTAGCAGCGTGTTGGGGCTGCGGGGGGGCGGGTTATGAGAGATAGAATTGTGATACGAGATCATGAATGATTGTATCACAATTTCAGTCTTGTTTGTGTGTATGTGGTGTGAGACCAGTGCCTTCTTAAATTAATTATTATAATGCCTAAATTTCCCGCTTTATCTTACAAAACATGCACAAAGATGCACATGTGTGAACATGCACAAACTCAAAGAAACTTTTTTAGATATTATATGCTTAAAAAAATGCAGCTAGCGGCTGTAACACATGTAATATTCAGTCTCAAGTATGCCAGTCGACTCTCTGTTTTACACAGGCTTAGTGGCTATAAAAACATGTTCATTTAGTTGAAAGAAGTTGTCTTACACAACAATGAGATTCACCAAGAGCAAGCTGGGCCGGACAAGGTGTGTCACGTGATTTACTGTACATTTAGCCAAAGATGCTGATAAGCTATATTTATTTGTGTATAAGCCTGGTGGTGAAAGTTCTTAAAATGAAACTAAAATGACATTTTATTAAGTATTTTTAATATATTTAAAATACATAAAATACAACATCTCTATTTTGTTACAAATTACATGTAATTTTTTTTGTCCATTACAAAATACTCAAAAGTAATTAAATATATTTTTAATAAATTTAATTGAAATGCTGCCTCTCTGCTAGTAAGCAAAATAATCTCATCAGGTCTGCAGCTCATATAATCTCCTGTAGTCTCATGTATAAATGATGGGTACGCACAAAAATGTTGCGTACATCCGTTTCCACGCTCATGTCGACATATATAAAAACACAAAACTTGGCGTACTGCTACGCACATTCTCGCGGCAGCTCCAGACACGGCGTACGCACGTTTCTGCTCGGTTTCGTAAACGGACGGCACCCAGTGGCTGACTTTATCCAATACACCAACATTAATTGTATGTTGTTTACAGAAAATGACCGAACTATCACAGCTACCATGACAGCTCATAGTGATTTCTTCGCCCATGTTGATGACTGGCTTCTAAGTCGATTCAGATTTCCAAGGGCAATCCTTTTGGAGCTGTGTGCTGAACTGGGGCCAGCATTACAAAGGCAGACGATGAGGAATTGCGCTATACCTGTTCCTTTACAAGTTCTGTTCACTCTCAGGTTCTTAGCCACAGGTGCTTTTCAGCGAGAACTTGCGGACCGATCGGGTATTTCTCAGTCAACACTAAGTCGCTCCATGCCAGCTGTATAGGACGGCATAATCCGCTTGTTACCCAGATATATAAAAATTTCCTTACACTGTGGTTGAACAGGCAAACATTAAAGCACAATTTGCAGCGATGTCCGGTTTTCCTAATGAAATCAGAGCCATCGACTGCACGCACATTGTTATAAAGGCACCTTCAGAGAATGAATTTGCTTATGTACATAGAAAGCACTTTCACTCTTTTAATGTAAAAATTATGTGCAATTCGAACATGTGTCTCATTAATGCATGGGCGTCGCCGCCATTACAGTACATCTGAGGGGGACATGTCCCCCTCACATTTCATAATTATTTGTTTGGATCCCCCCACATTTAACATAAAATATTAGTTTTATGCCACTGTGTTCCCCCTACATTCAAAATGCTTATGACGCCCTTGCACTAATGTTGTGGCTAGATGGCCTGGATCAACCCATGATTCGTTCATTCTCAGAAACAGTGGTGCTGGAAACAAACTCGAAAATGGGGTGGAACATGATGGCTGGCTGCTCGGTAAGATGATTTTTTCCCATTTTATAATTTGGCCCAATACTGTAAGCTTTGTTTGATTTCACCATTTGACAACTCCTTAGGGGACAGTGGGTACCCACTGAAGTCGTGGCTTCTCACGTCGCTCGCAAACCCACAGAATGAACAAGAACGGCGTTATAATGATGCCCATTCTCGGGCTCAGGCGGTGGTAGAACGCACTGTAGGGCAGCTTAAAGGCTGTTGGCGCTGCCTGGACAAGACCGGTGGGGTGCTGCTATACAGCCCGCAGCAAGTGTGCCACATTGTAGCGTGTTGCATGATCTGGCACAAAATCGTGGCTTGCCGGTATCTGAAGAGCTTAGGCAAGATGAACCTGACCCTGAGCCACCAAATTTTCCGCCAAAGGGAACAGCGTTACAACTTCAGTATCACACAGTGTGTCATTTAGATCATTTAATTCATTGGCAACATCTCTTACAGCATTCACGCAGTATAGCTTCAGTTCAACATAGCTTTGGATGGTCGCCCCCCGGTGTCTGAGGCACAGGAATGTGTGCAGCCAGCGCCCAAAGATGGGGGGCACCTCTTGTACTGTTGTCTGTAAAAATAAACAAACAGAATAAACAAAAGTAGCACTGCATCTACGCCCTACTTGTTATTCATAAACTGCTCAGTACCTCGAGCCGACAGACTGCTGAAGCCGTGAAATGTTTTCACGAGCGGCACAAAAAGGTATGTGTGTTCACTCTCACGTACCCTTGCATTTAGCACAAATTTTCAATATATTAGGCTTCATGGCATCCGTTCCTTATTAAACGTTATCTGTGAGTTGGATGTTCTTAACCCAAGGACTGTCTGTCATGGATAAAATGTACTAATCAGAGCTTATATGTAAAAACAGACATCGCTCAGGTAACCAATATTGAGTAATGGAGTGTATTTGTTCTGTAGTGTCCCAAGAAGGAATTCTTGGCATGATTGTGGATGACCTAAAATGTGACCCTGTACTATGCTGGCATATACTGACATTTGTTGCTTAGAGAAAACAGAATACATATAAAAATAGATTAAATGGTCAGTTAAATGGATATAGGGAACCTAAAATGTATTGTATACAGGCAAATTACATATCATCCCTGACCAACGGGAAAACTGTATCTCCAGAATTATTTCAGCACAGTTCCTAAGTAACCATATTACAAAATAAAACCAAAACAACATAATGAAGCACCCATGGACAATAGAGATCTATCTTTACACAGCCATCAGTGAACAATTTAATGTTTTAAATGGATTGACATGGATTGTTGGAACAAAATGTGTCAATGTCAACTGTACATTCACAATTATCAATGAGGTTAGTTTGCTAGCTATCTAACTATCAATGCTAAGTTGTCAAAACTACTGATATAAAATAATCCATGCAAACTGCCATCATCAATACAGATGTTAACTAGTACAAATATAAATACTAATTAACTGGTCAACTTCATAAAACATTTCCTCATTGGTCAGTTACATATCAAACACTAAGAGTATGCAGAGGAGAAAGGGCATATTCTTTCTGTAGTAAAAATCACAATCGTCAAAAAGCGAACTTATGTGATTTTCATTGGACAGTGACTATATATCGTAAAGAGCACTGAGGGTGGTATCATGAACAGTGCAGTTTGAAATGCACTGAGTGGCCACACGACAAGAGCTGAGATAAGAGGCTCATCTCAAATTGAGATGTCAGGTATAGTGGTTGGTGGCAGGTAGCAGCAAGATGGTGTCCTGAATCCTTTTAGGCACGAGGTGATAAGCTGTCTTGAACAATGGTGAGCATAATGACAGCTGAAGTGTCACAAAGTTGGTAGGCATGCTGACTAAAGAGAGGGAGGAATCAAGTACATTATTCAGTTATACCTGTAAGAGATAAACTCTGATAGGAGGAATAAAATGACTGTCATTCCCATGAACCAGTAAGTCATAAGCACCTGACATATTTCAGGAAATAAAGGAACAGCTCAGCCAACTATCCCTCCTTCCCTCACTGAGTGTTAAAGACAATTTATTCTGTTTCTAAGGCCTCTCGGGAACTGTTACCGAATTATAAGTCTAGACATCAGCTGTAATCAGGGCTGTAGGATTTTCCTACCCAACTCTGGGGTCCTCAAGATGAATTATTGACAACATCACTCTGAAAGATGGATGTGACAAACTGCAAGCATATTTTACAGTAGGATATTTATTCCTCTGCCTCTAGATCAATAAGATTGTACTAAAATGACTCATTTATAAGTTATTTTAGACATGTTCTTTGGTCCACCATTGAGTATTGGCACGTGGAGATTCTGTCTACACCTGTTGACTCTGATGTTGTTTGACATCCGTACCACTTTTAGCCATTTTTTTTAAATCTAGGAGGTTTGTAGCCATTCTGGTTTTTAATTTGCATTTTTCAAAAAAATGCAATAAAATGATTTTTTAAAAGTGGCCATCTTTGAGATGCTATGAAAGACTGGAGCGGTAGTTGCCTTGGCTCCGTGGTATTTTACCAAACCCTCTGGGGATGGCAAGGTGAGTGCAGGTGTGCGCATCTTATTTTAAAGTTATTTGTGATTTTTTTTTTGTTAGTGTCAACGAGTCTAGAATGATGCACAAACCTCAGGACAAACACAGAAAACCAAGTGGCATTGGTAACTGTTCAGCAGAGGAAAAATAGTGACACACATTTCATGTTGAAGCAGGATGTCTGTACATACCAGTATAAGAAACCAGATACAACTATAAAATAGAAAACTGATCAAGATTCATGTTGTCCCACAAACACATAGCAATAAAGCACTCACATTTCATTCCCTATGCTGTTTAAGAGCTTACAAACATACTTCATAACTTCATAAATTGAATGGTGTATTCAGGGTATTAGTGTTACAGCAGAATAATTAAAAATGTCTTTTTCTTAAACTACATTAAGTCTAAATGTGAACATGTGAGAAACCAGTACTTTAAGTGTTTTAATACAGTGCCAGTCAAAAGGTTGGACACGCCATGCTGCTACACTTCACCTGGCAACCCGAGTTTAACCTAGTAGACATGGTTTTGGACGAGTTTGACCAGAGATTGAAGGAAAAGTAGCCAATGATTGCGCAGAATATATGTGCAACCTCCTTTAGGACAGCTGGAAAAGCATCCCAGGAAGCCACCTCATGGAACTGGCAGAGTGGAGACAGTAGGGTCAGCCAGTCCCTGGAGCAACTGGGGTTAAGGGCCTGGCTCAAGCACCCAATGATGACATCACTTAGGTAACCAAGGAATTTGTACTGGCAAACCTTTGACTGGTATTGTGTGTGTATTATGTTTATATTACATTGTGGTGACCAGATAATATGTTATTTTGACGTTGTGGGGACTATTTTTCAGGTCCCCAGAAAGATCTGTGACTACAGTCAAAAAACTAAAAGTGAATAAGTCTCATATTTTGTTTGCTTACTTAACTTAAGGTTAGGGCTTGACAGGGGTTATGGTCATTCATCATGTCGGGATGAAAATTATATAATTACAAGCCTGTGTGTGTGTGTGTCTGCGTATGTGTATATATATATATATGGAGCGAGAGAGAGAGAGAGATAGAACATGCAGAGTAACTAGCCAAATATGGGTTCAGCCTTTCTGCAAGCCATCCATTATAATAAGCTGTTATTTGTGCACTTGTGCCCTTCCTATTAGATTTAACAAACCTGGCCATTCTCTGACCCGATTCATAAACAAGGTGTTTTTGGCAACAGGACTGCTGACTGAATTCTTTTTATTGCGTGACTCTCTGTAAACTCTTAACACTGTAGTACATGAAAAATCCAGGAGGAGGAGTGTGTCTCAGACACTGGAAGCACCACACATGGCACCAACAATCACGCCACATATTCAGAATCACGGAATAGGCCTCTATAGAAATTAAATCACATTTAAATCCAGAGTGCACTTTCCCTCTTCATTATTTAGATACATTTATTCTATGCCTAGGAAAAAAGCAGCATTTAGATGTGTTACATTGTTGTACTGTACCAGAGTAATGCGCATGCTGTGAGCTCAGTTGTGATGACAAAATTGAACAGATCCTTAGAGCATAAACCAATGAGCTAATGGCCAGAATGTCTCCTGGTTCCAAACGCTACTGTACGCTGGGAGGGTGAAACAGAGGTTACAGGGGCTGTTTAATATTTTACTGTGAATCCCCTCCCAGGCCGTAATTAGACAGATTACCTGTTAGCCATGGGCTTGTGTGCAGAACTGTTTTCAGACTGGTTTGTCCTTAAGGCAAATGGAAAGTCAAAAAGAATTACACGGTATTTGAGTAAGAGTGAATCTTCTCTTAATGGCTCTGGAAAAAAGGAAACTTTACCATTCAGGGCAACATTTAATTTTTAACTTGTCTGGGTACAAAAGTCTTCGTTAAATATTTAGTGACCTTATGGCTGTCAGAGGCATTCACATGTCAAGACAGTTCAATCATCCTAATGCGGCACTCTTTTTTGGTATTAAATCAATTTTTTACATCATTTTACATAAATATTATTTACAAATAAATTTTATATATTTACTCCAACCTAGTACTAGAGAAGCGGGTATAGAAATTGAATGAAAAAATAAAGTGTATCTATAACAAGGAAAAATATATAGACAAATTCAAATTTTATTCAAATGGATGGAAGATATTAAAGCAATATTGACAGTTTTATAATATGATAAGGGAAATTATTGGTCGTGGTAAGACTCTTACTGGAAACTGTATATGATAGGAGTCAAGCTGGAGGTGGAAAAAGCAAAAGAACCTTACATACAATGGGGAAGATAATTATTGAAGCATTTGATAACAAAATGGGAAGCTTTAATGGACGATGGCTTGTTGGAGTTTATTGCTATGCCAATAAACACAATTCCTACACAACACACACAACATCTTAGAATTTTGATTCCTTCAGTATCATAGATTTTGGAGAGATTTGTGTACTACTGGGAATTTTAGCGGAAAATTAAAAAAATAAATAAGAAAAGAAAACTCAAACTGCTAATATACAGAAAAACGGGTTTCATGCCGCTTTAAACAGTATCCTAAGCCATCATGATGACAGAACGATGCAGCTGTGGGTGAATGCTCATGATCAGGTGATCCAGATTTTAGAGCAAGCAAAAAAGCTGATAGCAGATGTCATACATTAGTGCCAATTGATCAATTAACACAGCAAAAGTATTTTTTTTATAATCCAGATAATTGTACCCAAAACGGATGCACATATTTTTGGGTTACAATAAAATAGACATTCTGTGGCATCATATAGCCATAGCATATCTTGTGGCACAATAGTACAAGTCACAACTATATTTCACAAATGATACATTTTTGACAAATGACTATTGTCTATCCACCCAATCTGTAGCCTGTCATGAGAAATGCAACTTGCAATAACATAATAAGAATGAAATTCAAAATCATAAATAAATAAATAAATAGTATTTTAATGAAATATAATTTAATGAAATATTGCAATCATGGTTTAATGAGCTTGCATTTTCAGATAAACATGCACAAAGTACAGTTTTTAGGTTGATTCCATTCTAACCATTTACACATAAAAAAATTCGCTGGCATATTTTTTTAGTACATCGAACGGAACCTAAGA
>JAODJW010000033.1:9156691-9169664 GCA_026777045.1 Hyperopisus bebe | reverse complement strand
GTTGATTCCATTCTAACCATTTACACATAAAAAAATTCGCTGGCATATTTTTTTAGTACATCGAACGGAACCTAAGACACCCCTGAGGTCATTTTGAATGAATATGAATAGATGCCAGATAGTTCTTTGAACAGTCCAGTATGATTAAATGTCTTGCTTCTTCGGACAAATGTACTTTGTTTGTATACAGAAAAATCCATGCTATTGCAAAAAATCTGCACTACTAAAAATACTGTAGTCTCTCCCTACTGACAGTTTCATAGCATTTCCTGCAAACAAACAGTGTCATCATTTATATACAAACAACCAGATAATTTCTTCTTTATATCTCACTGAAACCTGATGCTGGCATTTTCGTTTATCCTGCTGTAAATGTGTGTAAAGGATAGTATTTTGAACAACAAAAATATAAACTGTTAGCCAACTGTTGAAATGAAAAAACATATGTTGAAACAATTTACTGATAGTTTAAAATACTTTATATCAAACTACAAAACATTTATGTTGGAAGTCTTATAATTTGGAATCTGTTATTGATTATATTGTGTTGCAGTTCAGATCTAGGTCAGACAACAAACACAATTCACACACAAAATTCTGAATTGTAATGTCAAAGACCGTGCATTCGAGATTTTCACATAACTGGGAATTCTTTTCCAGAAAAAAAAAACACAAATTGCAGATCAAAATAATAAACAAACAAATGCATTACTAACATCCTGCCTCATTTAAACTAAAACAGAAAACAATGTATATACGAATACAAGTGATTATTGCAATTTTACAAAATCATGATCATGGAAGGGTGTGACTGGGGGTGAATGATCATGGTCAAGTGAGTGAAATTTTGGAAATGATTATTTTAAGGAACCAGAATGCACTGCTGTATGTCCAAGATTTAACCTCAGATGTCATGTGTGTTCATAACTTGTAACAGTAACATTTCTGAAATAAAACCTTTTGGGACAGCATAAAAATCTTGAAAGAAATGTTTAACACGGTAAGGAGATGGCTGTTAAAACCATATCTATTAAACCGCATCTATTAAAAGCATTTTAAGTTTAACCCATATTCAATCAAACATTTTCAAATAGATAATTACTGTGATTGTATCTGAAAGCATTTACCAGTCATTGCTACAGATAAAACTAGAGCAGCATTAACTGACGGGATTCCAAGGGGGTCATGTGGCACAAATGTAACTTACTAATCTTATCAAAAATAAAAATCTCTGATTGGATAGATCAGCAAGCAGCCCTCCCCTCAGAACAGGTATTGCTATAATTTCCTAGATATTAATCCAGTACAACACTTTGCATTTTAATTCACCTTGCATTAAACTACTGTAAATCTTTGCTAAAGAGAAAATCACATTGTTATGAATGCTATGCCATTTACACAACTATGCAGGTAAGGTTCATTTTTAACAGTTTAAAGGTTCAAAATGTTTGACATTAGAGTAGACTAGATTTCTTAATGTGTTTTTTTCTTTTTTAATGAAAGTGATGATGTTCAATTGAAACATCTATCCATCCATTTTCTCTACAGAGTTGTCCTGTGCAGGATTTTGGGGGTCCAAGCCTTTTCTGGAAGCTATGGGTGCAAGGCAGGCAATAACCCATCACAGGGAACTCCCACCATTCACACCTGCAGGCAACTCCAAACTCCAGCGTTATGCTACAAATTCAGCCACTGTGGGTGATGATGCACTCTCTCTGGATATTTATGGGTCACCAGCTCTTGCACTGTAATGGATTTTCTGGAACATGCTGGAGACAAAGGGTTAGTATTACACATGGTAGCCTGTAATGGACATTTTTCCCCGCAGTCAACCTTGTGCTGAGTGGTGACTGGCTGGCTTGCTCCAGTTGAGCTCCATGAGGTGACTTTGTCAACACCATGACTGCAAAGTCCACTGTGGCACAAGTATCATTTGGCTGGTCACAAGTTATCTCCGGTGCCAGTTCACATGAATATAGCAGATGGTCGATGTGGACAGAATGCTGTCTCACTCCATTGCAGACCAGTCCGAGATGCTGTGTCACCATTGCTTTTATCCACTTCTCCTTTCCCTCATGGAAATTTCTAACATGCATTGCCAGATCATCTTTGGCCAGATGTCACAGATTCATTGCTGACCGGTCATGACAGAAATTCTGCTTTGCTTGCTTTTCTTTCACCACTCTGGAGAGATTTGGCTTTAGCAGTCTAAACGTGATTTTCAACTGGATTTTCAGAAAATGTTCAGCTGGTGCATAGCCTGTCATGCTATGAGGGAGCTTCTGTACATTAACAGGAAATTAGTCAGTCTGTGCTGCCTCGATATACTGGCACTTTAACCATTCTTACTCAGAACTTGTCTTATCAGGGCTAATTTAACCATCTGCACTGATCATTCAACTGATCCATTTGATGTGGGGCAGAATGCAGGCAACAGGGTTACTTTTTACAATGTTACATTGCTCCTGAGGAAGTCCTTTTTTTTCCTGGGAAGTAAGTTGCAGTCCACTCAATTTCTTCCAGCGGTCCATAAGACACAAAAATATTCCTTAGCACTTCTACTGTCTTAATTGAAATTGTGGAGGACGTAGGAATGACCTGCAGCTGCTTCAAGTGACTGTAGACGAGCATTAAGGAGTACCTTTCTGCTGTCTTCTGCAAAATCCACATGTAGCTTCTGCCACACACGAGTCGGCACTTTCCAACAATGCAATGGTGTTACAGTGGGCAATTTGTGCACTGATTGGCAGGCACCATAGTTTGGTATAGTCTTTTCAATGTTGCTGTCAAGGTTACCACAGGTAACTCTGGACTATTGCCATCACCTGACAGATACCTGACTCTGGGTATGCAGTAGGAGAACATGCAGCCCCTATAGCATACATGCTTGTTCCACAGAGAGATCAGTCCAATGACTAAAGTAAGGCAAAGTAAGGTAAAGTAATACCATAACCCTGTAGAGAAGAGGCTCTTTGCAATGGCTGAGGCAAACAACAGCAACTCATCATGCACTGAAAAGCAGAAGATGCTATTCTCCTCTGCGGTGTTATCATTCTCTGCTCTAGGTAGTCTGGAGAGTGCATCAGCATTTGCAAGATCAGCTGACTTTCTGTATTGGATCTCTTAATTATAGGTTATTAATGTACACCTTTGTGCAAATTAATTGAAACAAGTTGTCACGCAGACATGCTAGAACCTGCTAGTTTGCACAGCCACATGCAGAGTGGAAGGACAGAGGAGGCACTGTGCCCACAGATTGTCAGGCCTGGCAGGCTATTCCTCAGCCTTCCATATGTTTCAAATGAATGCTCTGGGGTTCCCGCGCCTCACCGTGTTGTCGTGGGGTTTCCTCCAGGTGCAGTATGATCAGTAATGAATGTAAGTTTGTGACCATACAAGTACAGCCCTTAGGGGGATGCATCACATTCTAATGTCACAGGCTTTTGCATACCATAATGCACCACGACTGGATGCTACAGTATAACAACTGCTGCTTCGCCTTTTAGAATGTTTCATCAGATTTAGAAGACTATGTCCATGGAACCGCCAGTTTAAGCAGTTGTTGCAATTGTTGTAGGTATGATGACAGGTCTTTCAGAAAATACCCATAGTATTTCAAAACACCTAAAAATCAACATAACTCTGTGATGTTTGTGGGTTTTGGCACCTTTACAATAGCCGCTACTTTTGTCTCTGTGGGATGGAGCCACATTCTGTCCATTAGATGTCATGGGTACTCCACTCACTATTGCATAAATGTACATTTAGCTCGCTTTACTCAAACTCCATACTGTTCTAGACACCTCAGGACCTCTTCTACTGTACTCAGGTGCTCTGGCCATGTTTTAGCAGTAATTAGGATATCATCTTTTCAGCAGGTCATATGCTGATGTCCTTGGAGAACCTGATCCTAGGTTCGGGTGATATGACTTCAAATCGATACTACAATTATTTCAAACTTTTACCCCGATTACGATTAATGAACCATTATTTATGTACTTTTTTCACTCCCCCTATAGTTCTCTGACAAGGTCTGTACTGTAAATATGCTAATGAGGGAGTGCATATCTTTGTTATTTTAAATTTATTTAAAGAACTACACACAGATGAACTATTGAAAATTGTTGAATATTTCAAACAGTTGAAATCAAAGCACACATCACTTGAAATTAAAACGTCTTGTGAAAAAGGTCACATAGTATGTTTGAAGTAAAGTGCAAGTTCCCTAGTGATTAAACAATCTGGTGGTGTTATCTTTGGTTGCTGAAATTGTTTTTTTTCTGTAGTGTTTATGTGGCAGAAGTGGTCTGGAATTTATTTCAAGAACATCAATTATGCCACCTTGAGGAATTTCACCCAAAGAAAATGAGCAATTCAACCACATTGCTCACAAAAAGGGGCACTCAGGTTCAAAAGACAATTGTAGGGCCAGTGATGTGATTCCTTATACATATAAATTTATTAACAATTTGGATAAATTAGCACAATAAGATTAAAATTTAGATGGGAATGACCAGTCACCTAATATTACATCAGCATGTCCCTATGAATGTTACTCACCTTGCACAAGTCATCCACTAGAGTGATAGTATAGACTGTTCCTTCACCAAGAGGAGCTTTCAGTACCTGATAAACTACTGAACTCTGAATATCTTGGATTTTATGGCAACATGTGGTGCAATGGTGCTAAAGGTAAACCAACTGACCCACCTGCAGGGGCACACCATGAACTAAGTGATTATACTGTTCCTTCCAACAACCAGCAGCAACTAACAACGGTTTGCAGGCAGCCTCAAAAGCCACCTTAAGCTTATTCTGTTGCTCAACCACAAAATCCTGTTCCTCCCTTGCTACAGGGTCTGGGACCCAAACTAGAAGAAAATCTACAGAAAGCCAAGTCTCCTGACCAGACACCAAAAAGAATGGGGTCTTATCAGGACCCTAATGAGGGGTGGTAGTATAACAAAACGGCACCTGTTGAAGGCAGGAGGCCCAATCCTGTTTCCGCAATACTGGAGGTGTACATAACAAATTATGGAGAGTCCTATTGAAACGCCTGCTCTTTCCATTACCTGCAGAATAGTATGGGGTGGTATGAGACTTTACAACCCTATTCTTGCAACACAGCCAATGGATTAAAGAACTCTCATAACTCCTACTTAGATCTTAATGAATACGTCTTGGAACCTAAAACCTAAAAAAAACATTTAGTCAAAGAACCTGGGCTACCGTGAAGCCTGCTGATCCTGGGTAGCCACCAGCCACCATATATTTACTAAATACATCTGTCATCACAAGAACATTCTCTAGCCCATTTGAGATGGTTCCAGCAATGTAAAGTCTATGATTAAGATCTCACTTGGCCTAGATGCAAGCAAGTAGCCCATAAAACTATGAGACACTGGTGCCAAGTCTTTCGCAAAGTGATTCACACTCTTTCCCCACTGTTTTATAACCGAAGATATCCATGACTATGAATCCCTGAATCACCACCTTATCATGGTGGAGGGGTTTGTGTGCCTCCATGTTTCAGTGCAGTTCTGATTTCTTGATGTTGTTGGGTTGTCTTGGCTGACAAGCCTCTTTGTATGGTTCGAGTGGGTGCTGAGGACAGTGCCTTTGGATTTGTAGACTGCCGAGATGGTCCCAGTCTTTAAGAAAGGGGACTGGAGGATGTGTTCCAACAGATTGGTGCAGCATCGGTAGTAATGCGGACGCTGTACTGTTCTGTTGTTCCAGCTGAGCTGGAAGGCAAAGTTTTTGATTTACCAGTCGATCTACGTTCCTACCCTCACCTATGGTCAGGAGCTCTGGGTAATGACTGAAAGAATGAGATACAAGTGGCAGAAATGAGTTTCCTCCACAGGGTGTCTGAGCTCTGCCTTAGAGACAGGGTGAGGAGCTTGGACTTTAAGGAGGCGCTCAAGGTAGATCTGTTGATACTTTGCATTGAAAAGAGCCAATTGAGGTGGTTCGGGCATCTAGTTAGATGCCTCCTGGATGGCTCCCTGGGGAGTGTTTCGGCATTGTCCAACTGGGAGGAAGCCCTTGGGCAGACTCTGGACACGCTGAAGAAATTAAATCTCTCGGCTGACCTGAGAACACTTAGGTATTCTCCCGGTGGCAGTGGAGGAGGTGGGTGGTGAGAGGGAGGTCTGGAAATCTCTGCTTAGACTGGTGCCCCCGCAACCCGACCCCAGGTAAGTGGCAAAAAATGGATGGATGGATGCACATCCTTGACCAGTAACAGCAAGGTCATACTAGCTCCATAGTACATTAACCCTCTGGGGTCGAGGGTATCGTCAGCGATGCAGCGTACTTTTCGCATCTATTTCAGTTTATATCTCCCCGAAATCTTTATGTAGACTCATGAAAAAAATGCTGGCTAAATCCGTAATCTGTCTTCTTTTCAAAATTTCCATTGTCAGAAGTATTAAATTTTTTTAAATTAGGTTAAATCGGCAAAAAATTAAACCATGTCACCTTACTTTGTTTTACCTGCATTGGGGGCGTGTATTGCCACTGTCACCTGAAGATCGCTATTCAAATTCTAAATAGCCGCATTAGTGCGTATTCAAATCGCATTCGCATGGTAATTTGATGAACGTCACAGCAGTGAAACGCGATCCAGATACATCCCCATCAGCACCATAAAAGGGGGGGGAGACGTGGCCAGGTGTCAATGGCTCATTCATACACATGAAAGTTGCTACATATTCAATGAAAGGAGCCAGAAATAGTGATATGAGTTTGGTTTTTCTTATTTATTTATCCAACTGAATGTTGCAACTACAGCATTTAGTCATCTTCATGCAGCCAAGACTTTGGTGATCAGATATCTGGGATCAAAACAACTGTACTTTTATAATGTTTCTGCAAGTGTTCCAAACTGCATTTTGCAATGTCTATACTTTGATGTCAAATTACAAACTTAAAAAATACAAACAAAAATCCGACATATTTACAATATACATTAAAATAAAGATGAGTGTAATGCCAAAACAAATATATAAGAAATGATTTATTTGCCATGAATTAAGTTTATGATATTTGAAGAAATGTGTGATCATGCCCCAGTCAGCGAAAGGGTGTTTCCTACCCCTAGACCCCAGCGAGTTAATTGCCCTGGTTGCCATGTTCCTGATGCAGCGATGGCAGTATCTCTCTTTTAGGAATTAGCAAAATAAACTGGAGACCTTCCTTGCCCCCATCTGAGTGAGATTTGGTAGTATAACACTCTCTCTTTCTCCACCAAATGGTCCTTTTGATGTAGCAATGCCATAGCAGACCTAGGGACTTCTTGCCTCTCATCTGGAGTAGGCTGAACCTGCTTCCTCCAAAACACTAAGATATCCTTCCAATTTCATGGAACTATAATTGTCCATGTTGTGCTCACTAGGCCGGAGAACTTGGCTGGCATAAGCTGCAGGCCTAGCATTCCACCCCCGTTTCTGAGAGAGGACAATCCCAAGACCAGTATGGCTAATGTCAATCTCCAAGATTAAATGATGATAAAAGTTGGCGTAAGCTAACACGAGAGCAGAGATCAATTTTGCTTTTAAGACCTCAAAACTCTCATCGCACTGGCATCCATGCAGAATCCATGCCCTGTCCTGACCCCCTCTTTGACTTTTGACTGCTAAGTTCTGCTACCAACTTATGCAGAGGGCCTGCCAACTTGGCAAAGCCCTCTACAAAATGCTGGTATTAGCTGCCAAAACCTAGACATGAGTGCAACTCTGACATATGACAGGGACACTTCCATGTAGTTATTGCCTCAACCTTTGCGGGATCTGTGGAAATGGCCTTAATTGAGACTACATGTCCACAAGTAATGGACCTCCTGCTGAAAGCAAGCACATTTTTCTAGTTTTGCTTTTAGACTCAAAACTAACTAGCCAATTAAGGACAACTTCCAGTCGCTGTAGCGCTTTGGGTGAACACAATAATGTCATCAACATACAGAAGCAGTGACTGGCACTGCTGATCCCCAAACATCCTTTGCATCAGACGTTGAAAGGTGCTTGGGGCATTACACAACCTAAACACCATATCATTCCATTCCAAAAGACCAAATGGTTTACAGAAAGCTGTTTTGGGCTTGTCCTTTTCCAAAACTGGAACTTTGGTATACCGGCTGGCTAAATTTAAAGTAGAAAACCAGCAGGCCCAAAAAAGGGTGATGCAAAGTAGGGGAAAAGCATTCTTCCTTCTTCTGCTGTTGAGCAAGCAGTAGTCTACACACATGCATAGACTCCTGTCCTTATATTTTAACAATAGGACAGGCATAGGGACTGCTATTATCCCTAAATACTAAGCGTCCAAAAACTGATTGATGAAGGCCTTCACTATATCATAATCCACTGGAGGAAGACGCCTGTACCTCTGCTGAACTGGGATGCTGTCAAGCAAGGGGACCTCATTCAAAATGAGATTGGTACAACTCAAATCACCATCATGGGCCGAGAAAACCAAGCTGTATTCCTGCAATTAACCTATAAACTCCTTCTGCACTTGCTCAGTCAATATAGAGAGGTCCAGCACCTCTATCCTATCCTGCACTGAGCTAGTAGCTACCAGCAAGGAAACAGTAGGAGTAATAGGTCTCACCTTGGTAACACCGGTAGGTAAAATGACAACCTGACACCACTTAAAGAACCAAGACCAGTATGTGGGTAAAGAAGGACCTTTGTGGTCCTAACATCAACCACTGCAACACAAGCTGTACCCCTAATGACCTGAGGGATACAAGGGGGAGACTCGAAACCTGACTGGCAGGCCCAGCTCTAAGAGCTCAAAGAGTGAAGTCTGACCATAAAATTGTATGGGACTGGTGCCAGCAACAAATCTTATCACAGCACCAGGTATGTGCAAGGCCCGTTTGCCCCAAACCTATGCCAATATGGTTTCTCCAAACCTGAGTACTGATGACACTCCTCCAGGGCCTCAACAACTGGATAGGAGTCTATGACCTGGAAAGCAAATTAAAAAAAACAAAAGACAGTCTATGTGCCCCAAAAAGCTCTTGGAAACATCGACTGATGACATTCACCCCCAGAATCTAAGGAACCAAAGACAAAGACCCAGGGGGATCTTTAGCTACCAGAATCCTGAACGGGGTATCACCTTACCACATCCATCCTGGCTGCTGACACCGATGGCAAATGACAGAACCCTTCCGAGGAGGCTGACTATGCTATGGGAAAGTCTGCTGGTAGATTAACATCTGGGTAAGGTGCTCCTGCTGGTGCCGGAACAGTTCCTTTATCTCTCCTAATTCTGATCCAGGAGAGACTACATTGGAGCTACCCTGCACACCATACTGTAAACCATAAGCTCCAGGGAGGGAATAACTACATCCCCAGTCACCCCCTGGAGACCCTTCCCTTTCCTACTTAATAGCTTCCCTGTGCATTTCCAGAGTGGCAGTGGGCTGGTGGGGGGCAAACTGCTTCATCTCCCCCAGAAGGGCACCATTGACACATGTTCTACAAAATGATCACTAAGCAAATCTTTGGTGTTGCACATACCAGCTGGCACATGCTCCATTCCTCATTCCATTAAAGCCATTAAAGCTAAATAAAACTGTGTCTCCATCCAGTGTCTCCCCTTCCTGCTGTTTTCTACAGAAGAAGGCTTGTTGCAGGGTTACATATGTCTGAACTCAACCATATAATTTAATCAAAATAGCCAGAACCTTAAATGGATCCTGTTGTTCAGCCCTAGTAAGATATTTAATCTCTTCCCTGGTCTCTATATTTAAACTATCAAGAATATTTAAAAAAATGCCTGATCGGCAACAGCAAGGTGGCCAGCAGACATGCATGTACCTCCTCTTTCCATTCTGCTATACCAATCCCCATCTTACCATTAATGAGAGGAGACTTCTGATCTCTGGGTATAAACCACAGCTGCTCTGTAACCATAGTGCTGGAATCTGCAGATAGAGAGTTAGTAGCTGTGGAAGCTACATTTACACTCTACTTGAGAGGCAGCTCATTCCTGAAGGAATCACTCATTATTTGCCTTAAGCTGAAGCACTAGGTTTGTCTGAGCTGTCGCAATTCCTCTTCCATGACAAAAAAAAAGCAAATGGCCCCAAAAACATATTTTATTTACAGTTCTGGTTTCCTTTGTGTTCCCCAAGAACTCAAAGGTGTTTCTGGACACCATTTCTTTCAATAGTGCAATATTGCATGCATTCTTAAAAATTTGAGTTTGTCTAGCTACCAATTTCCTTTTGCTCCAATTTCAAGCAAATAACAAATCGGTCTCTCAATGCATCATCTAGTTGAGGTCCAAACTCACAGTGAGCAGACAGCTACTTTAAAGCAACAATATATTTGGACACTGACTCATTTTCCAACTGATTTCTTCTATGAAAATGGAACTATTCCACAATGACAATGGTTTGGGTTTGTAATGAGCTACTTGCTTCTTATTTAGAGTCCTGTAAGTCTGGGAGCTAGGCTTATCTGGTACGAGGAGATGTTTTATCAATGCCAGTGACAATAAGGAACACACTGACCTTCTTTTCTTCTGCCACCACTTTTGCCATGACCCACTGCTGCAGCCTCCAGGTAACAGTCAAAATCTTTCTGTCCTTTATGTTCTATGATGTGTCTTAGGGTGGATGTGCCATGGTTCCCTTTTGTAGCTGCTTTTTAAAAACTTCTTCAATCTTGTTTTTCTCGCACTCCTGGTTAAAAGAGACCTTTTGCCACTGTAGTATATTGGGATCATAGGCCTAATAATAGGGAGATCCGAGCAACAGCGTTCAGTCTTAACTGTCTCATCAAAACCCGCAAATGAACACACTACAGGGGGCTTTGGGTATATTAAGGAGGAGCTCTTTTTCAATAATACCATAAAATGATGCCTGTTTCGAACCTACAGCTATGTCAGAGACTTAAACCCTGGTCCCAGAGGTGTGAGATAACAGTACAAAACACCACACCCACATGCTCCCTCAGTCGTTGAGCAAATTATGGTCTTAGATCACAACAAATAGAGGTATTAAAAAGAGTCAAAATGTAGAAAAAATATTGTGAGCTCTCTATAATGTGAAACTAGGACATAACCTATTGTAGAATTAGATATAAAATGTATGATTAGAACGTATGGGTGGAGTTTGCATGTTCTCCCTGTGTCATTGTGGGGTTTCCGCTAGGTACTCTGGTTTTCCCTCTTAAATTCCAAAAACATGCTGAGGTTACTTGTAGTTATCCAATTGCCCATAGGTGTGAGTGTGTGACTGAGTGGTGTGTGAGTGAATGGTGTATGAGTGAATGGTGTGTGAGTGAATGGTGTGTGAGTGTGCCCTGCGCTGGCTTGGCACCCCATCCTGGGTTGTTCCCCAACCCAGGAACTAGTTTGCATGAAGAGTTGGAATAATTTTTAAAGGGAACAGATTTATTTGTTAATTATAATACAAAAAAGTCTCACCCAAAATTCAAAATAAGTTCTGGAGAAATTTTGAACACATTGAAAATGAGTCGCCACATCTCACAAAATATGAAAGGTTCTATTCGACATATAGGTACATATAGGTCAGTTTGTCTGCTTGTCTATCTATCTATCTATCTATCTAGTTGTCTGTCTGTCTGTCTAACGGTTACAGAACTGCAGTTTGAAAACAAAGGTTCCCACATTTTCTGGGAATGTTGCACCCAGTGGCTATTTGTGGTATTGAAAAGTCATGAAAGGGAATGAACATCACAGGAAAGACTGCTAACAGGAGCCAGATCTACCCTGCATGGTTACCCAAGCTAGGCCCCACTGGCAGGGCCCATAATGAGATTGACCCTAGTACCAAATGCTGTGGATATTGGCAGCCTGGCAGTATGGTAGAAAGTCAGGAGAGTGCAAAACCACCTTGAACCTTGGGTCTCTGAATAGTTACTTTGTTCATTCTAATGGGATGACTGCTCGAAATAAACTCTAAATGATCTGCTATAAGGTTTTGAAATGTATGGTATGCTCAGCAGCAAAGAATGCTTGATAATGGGTTCATCCTTGTGGCCTTGATTCTACAAATCAGTGATGAAGTCAGTGACGATCACCTAGAAAAGAAATGCAGAAAATTATATTTGCTAATCTCTGAATACACATTAATTTCTCCCATGTAGCAAAATTTAAATGAAAACAATCACACTGGGAGAAACGCCATACTTGTTTGGTACATAACCTAGGAAGGTAATTAGCTAGTCTGATACGTAAAGCAGGGACAGGCACAGCAACACATCATCGGAACATAAATAACGAGTTTACTGTTTTTTCTGTTCTAATAAAGATTCTCACCTCTTGGGTCTCTGCAGAAACAAATTGGTGAGGGTTCTATTGCGATGACAAATAACAGGGGAGAGAGGGGACAGGCCTGTGTTTTGCTAGAGTGTCAGGAAACACATGCATAGATTATGCTTTTTGTTTGAATCGATGCCACCAGGAATGAATTCCAAGTCCAAGGTGGCTGATTTTTTTGCAACACAGTATAATGAAAATCACTGCAAGAAAATAGCTTTGGGAACAGAGATGACGTTAACCATATTTATTGAAACTTTATTTGTTTATTATAAACACCTGACCAGGTGACCCAGCTGTTTCAGGAATTAATACCCTCATTACCAGTCTGATCAAAAAACCAGAAGCAATAACAACAGGTCAATTCAAGACTCTCAACACCTTTTTTGATGTCAAGTATGATGAGAACCTCTACTTATGACTCACTGAAGTGCATCACATTTATTAAATAACAAGCCTCAAAGCAGTAATTCTATGTCTTACATGTAACTATGTATAGGATGTGCAGAATACTGCATAACTGATACTAGCTGCTATGCAAAAACCTTGATGTTCAGTAACATGAACAAAATGATCTACAGTATCTCCTTCAGAAAGATTTTATTTTAAACAGATGCTATAGAAGGGACAGCTTGTTGGGAAAAAAATCTTTTAGCATTCTACTGGGATTCTA
>JAODJW010000033.1:9142601-9156591 GCA_026777045.1 Hyperopisus bebe | reverse complement strand
GATTTTATTTTAAACAGATGCTATAGAAGGGACAGCTTGTTGGGAAAAAAATCTTTTAGCATTCTACTGGGATTCTATTTTGGCCTGAAGATTTCCTGTTTTTGACAGACATTACAAGCTGTTTGAAATATTGGGCTATTCTAACGATTCTTTTAAATTAGTGTCTATAGAATGGATTTATCAAAAAAAAAAAAAGAAAAAAACTCCATTAGACTTAAAATGAGCAGTTATAGTCTAAATTGGTAATTAAGGAACATTACATCTGTAATAATTGATTTAGAGATATAACCACAGTCAATTTGTATACTCCCTTTACTCCGGTGCCTATTATTTATTTCAATTGTAACGTATTTCTAAATATATATTGGCATGATTTTGACAGTTCTGCTTGGCTGTTAGAAGCAGCATTAGATTCTGTCTGCAAAGCCAGGCAGAGTAAAAAGATAAAGAGACTTAAAACAGCAAATTGCAATTTTCTTCTAGAAAGCATGGAAAATCTCTGAGCAGTTGACTGCTTCTGGATGAATGAGAAGTAATGTCTCCCTGAAGACTTCCCCGACTTCCAAAAAAAGCAGACGATGTAATTACCTGGATGGAAATTGTCTGAATAAAAGGAGATATAAGTACACAACATGGTAAAAAGTATTGGGACAAACCTCTTAATCACTGAATTCAGGTGTTTCATTCAGATCCATTGCCATAGGTATATTAAATCAAGCACCTAGCCATGCAGTCAGGCTTACAGACATTTGTGAAAGAATGGATCATTCTAAAGAGCTCAATGAATTCAAGTTTAGTACTGTCATAGGATGCCACCTTTGCAAAAAGTGAAATTTCTTCCCTACTAGGTACTCCATGGTCAACTGTGGAAGCAGTTACTGTAGTAACAGCAGAAACTCAGCCATGAAGTGTGAGAATGAATAAAGTAACATAGTGGGGTCACTGAGTGCTGAGGTGCATAGTGTGTAATAGTTGCTAACACTCTGTTGACTCAGTAACTGCAGAGTTCCAAACCTCCTCTGGCATAAACACCAGCATAAGGACTGTGTGTTTGGAGCTTCATACAATGGGCTTCCATGACCAAGCAGCTGCATGCAAGCCTCATATCACCAAGCACAATGCGAAGCATCAGATGGAGTGGCGTAAAGCATGTTGCCACTGGACTCTGGAGCAGTGGAAACATGTTCTGTGGAGTGACAAATCATTCAAAATCTGTCTGGCAGTTTGATGGACTAGTTTGGATTTGGGGGATGCCAAGAGAACTGTAAAGTTTGGTGGAGGAGGGATAATAGTATGGGGTTGTTTTTCAGCGGTCGGACTAGGTTCCTTAATTCCAATTAAGGGTACACTTAATGCATTAACATACCAAGACATTTTGGACAATTCTATGCTTAACTTTGTGGGAACAGTTTGGGGTAGGCCCTTTACTCTTCCAACATAACTGTGCCTTAGTGAACAAAGGAAGTCCATAAAGACATGTTTGGGTGAGTTTGGTATGCAAGAACTTGACCGGCCTGTGCAGAGTCCTGACATCAACCCTACCAAACACCTTTAGGATGAGATAGAAACGGAGATTGCGAGACTGCCCTTCCTGTTCAACATCACTGCCTGACCTCACCTTTGCTTTTCCGGATGAATGGGCAAAAAAAATCTCTCTCTGTCTGTCTGTCTGTCTGTCTCTCTCTCTCTCTCTCTCTCTCTCTCACATACACACACACTCCAAAATCTTGTGGAAAGCCTTCCCAGAAAAGTGGCAACTGCAAAGGGGGGACCAACTGCATATTGATGCTTATGGATTCATAATGGAATTCATAAGAGTTCCTGAACGTGTAATGGCCAGGTGTCCCAATACTTTTGTCCATATAGTGTATAAAGATGTCAAATGTAGAATATCAGTCAAAAGTTCAGTACACCATAAGCTGAATGAAATGTCTGACCTACTCAACCTTTCAGTATATGAGAATTATAGGATTTCTAACGTGTTTTTCTATTAAAATTCACAATCCCTTCTCTGATTTCATATTATGCCTTATTATTTTGACAATGCTGCCCCATAACTCCTAATAGAAATGGGTATTGTGAATTAAAATATGAATGTATTTATGACACAATTGCAAGGCCAGCGTGTAGCCCAGGTAAACCTGACATTTGCTGGAGGCAACAAACCACTAGGCGTGCCATAGTATTATGCAATTGCATTGCACAGCCATCTTGGTGCACTGTCAGCCAAACAATATATAATAGCAAAACAAATAAAATGCAATTAAACATCATACAGAGATATATTACTGGATGTGACTCGTACACGTTGAAAATGGTTGTTTTTCAAAACGCTGTGGGTAACGAAGCAAATGAAAGCAGATAAGGGCCCTATTCTAACAATCTAAAGTGGACAACCCACTTTTGCTATTTTAACAGTAGAAAAATAGCTGCACTGCCAGGCGCATGGTCCAAAAGGGTTGTAGTTGAGCTGGTTTCACAACCATGTACTGCATATAGACTACTGCATACCGTAACCAGTATATACTGCATACTGTGTACTGTTAGTCAGTTTAGTATTCAGTGTGTCAGTTTTTTCATAAAAATTTTGTAGCATACTGTGTTTTACATGACCTCCCTGCAAGCCTTTTACTGTACATCCATAATGCCCATTTTGCACAGACAAGGTACAGTGGATATAAAAGTGTACACAGCCCTGTTAAAATGCCAGGTTTTTGTGATGCAAAAAAATGAGAGCATGATAAATCAAATTCCTTTGATGCTTTGTAAGCTTTGTAAGCTCTCTGCAAATCATGGCTTTTGCTGTAGGATGCAATTGAGTAAATGTCAGGAAAATCCTACTAGGACAGCTGAACATTATTTGGGGTTAATCTGAGTCACTTTACTTGAGGGCAGGTGTGTCCCCAAAAAGACTGAATGCTGTAATTAAATCAAAAGGTGCTTCAACAAAGTTTAGGGTGTGCACACCTATGCAACCAACTTATAGTATTTTTTTTATGTTTTTAATTTTTCTCCCTAATAGATTTGTTTGTTTTTCAATTGAATTGTACTGGTTATAGGTCAGATTAAAGGTGGGAAGTCATTTTTTACATCACAAAAACCAGGTATTTTAATAGGAGTGTGTCCGCTTTTGATATCCACTGTATTGTTTAAACGGTTTTTTTCCAACTGGTGTGCTGCAATAACTCATCAGGTGTTGCATTACTAATACAATAATTTAGAATTACTAAAAGGTTATCATACCTAAAATGTCACATCCGTGTATTGAAGGGACAGGTACCCTGAGATGTTTGTCATTTACATGATTCAATAGAATTACGAAGGCAATCAGAGCAAATGCCTATACATACACAAATTACAAACAAATGTAATATTTTAATAAATTACAAATTGTAAGGCTATACATTGCTTTGATATACATTACTAAAGAATTAAGCCACCACTGTATTTTGTTATAAATCTCAACAGTATGGTTTACCATAAAATGGCAGGATATTTTTATAGTGTGTTTCACTTACAGTATCTAACTTTTGTTTTAAAAAGGGACAATCTGCATCTCACACGCACACAGAAAAATACACTTTTTTGTTAACAAAACCGATTAAGTTATCTTATGGACCACTAAATTCATTTTAACAAGGTAAATTTGTCTTTCACTTTGATGTAACTAACAGATATCAGTAGGAAATACTGCATTATGTGTTTACGTAATTAAAGGAACATTTTCGTTGTGTGTGTGAGACATCATTCAAAGACAATGTGACCTGCCTCCTCATATAACGGTGGTTGCAGTTGGTCTCTTTGGTCTTTATATGAAGTTCATAATGAAAAAATAAAGTTCTTTGAATTGAATTATGAGCACTGGAACCTGAGTTTACAAATTAAGCACTGGTGGGAACCAGTGTTAAGGCACAACACTGCCACCTACTATGTTGGTGTTTGAATTAGAATAATCCAGATAGCACTGGATTATTTACGATATTATCATATGTGTACTATTAACTAGGCATGTAACGATGAATTGCGAATCGGTTAAAAATTGATGTAAATGTATGACGATTTCAACCGGCTGATGTGGAAAATGAATCGCTACTTTAGGAGTACTAAACAGTACTTTAACAGAAAAACTGGTGTAATATTACTTTTGATTTCACGACGTCAGATGTCACTGCATATTCACGTCGACGTCATACGTCAGTTTTTGGTTTTGACCGAATGCAAGATGGCAAGCGAATTTGAAATTTAGGACAGATCGCTGGGTGGCACGCTGGTGCAGTGCTTAGCACTGCTGCCTCACTGCAAGAGGGTTCGGTCCCGGGTCCTTTCTGTGTGGAGTTCGCACGCTCTCCCCATGTTCATGTGGGTTTTTGCCGGGGGCTCCAGTTTCCTCCCACAGTCCAAAAGCATGCAGGATAGGTTGAGTGATGAGTCTAAATTGGCCCTGCGTGAGTGTTTGCGCCCTGTGGTGTGTTGGCGACTGCCCAGGGTCGCCCCAGTGAAAGCACGTGAGCAGACCATCTACAGCAAATAACAGGATTATACTATTAAAATGACAACTGCATCGTGCTCATGCTAACATACTTTAGTTGTACCTAGCACCGTTTTGCGCCAGGTTTAAGACAGGGCCCGACGTTTCATGCACCAGATGGATGAAGATGCACCAACATGGCAGATGACGGCCTTGGTTTACTGTGAATCTTACAGTGTGACATCATACTTTTCTTAATTAGGAGGGGGCGGTGTTTGCTAGTTTTTTCCAGGGGTGCTTGTGTAACACGTGTTGGCCCTGGGCAGAGGTTTATAATAACCTGGACATTCTAACAAAATAAGGTATACATTACACAGAGCACCAACCAAGTGGGACAATCGTCACCACCTACACAGGATTTAAAATGACATAACTCTGCAGTGATCTACTGCACCAGTTCCAAGTAATTTTATAACGTTATACCACCTAAACATTATGGAATGCTCTCCCCACCCTCATGGAAAACAAAATACTAACACACTAACGGCACTGTGACTGCATTCCCAAAGTATCCCCTTACGAGCACCTAGCAGAAGGGTATCTGCACACTGTCAGACTGACATGCCTTCAGCAAACCCGCAGAGAATGACAGAATGTGCCTTTACGTGGAAGCGGCCAGCAGTTCTGTGGGACATCATGGAGCCTCCTTGTGTTCTCAACAGACATGGGCACTGTTAAAGACAGCAGCTGAGTTAATATACACACCACAGGAGAGGTTAATGCAGGGTAAAACAGAGGCTGACCAAATACACACACCCATATACTGTACCTATGAATGGAAACTGAAACCAAACCAAGAATTCAACCAAGTATAAATATGTTTCCCCAAAGCTTCAAATAGTAGCTTGACTGGTTACTTACAGTATACAAGCTAAATAGTCTCTGTAAACAATATGAATTTTATAGACTTTTCTACTGCATCTTTTCATCTTTTCTTTCATGAATCAAATCCTTCAAGGAACCAACAGCTGGGTGTTTTATTAATCGCAAAACTTAAGAATGCGTACTTTATTTAATGGTCACATTTCTCTGTCACAATAAAAAGTGATATTTCTTATATCTGATTTGGTGGTGGACTATTGAGGTTGCATGGGGGCTCACTGGAAAATACCGTTGCATTACGCCCCTGTGGTTAGGAACCTGAATTCTACCCATCATTACGTGTTTGTGCAGTTTGTGGAATTCCTGCAGGTGCTCGATTTTCCTCCCACCGGCCAAAGACATACACATATAAGTGCCCTGTGCTGGACTGCCATCCTGTTGAAGTGTCCCCGTTCGTTGTGCCTTATGCTGCTTAGGATCCCCTCTAGACCCCTCCATGACTCGGCTGAGGAAAAGCATTTTAGCTGGAATATTTACAGAAATCTTATTAGCAATACAGGATCTTTAGAATATTTTATATACGTTTCTGCCTTCAGAGAGCATAAGAGTGGAGCTGCATTCGCTCCCACAATGTGCTTGGCCTGATGGCTTCCACAGATGTAGAGCTATGAAATCAGATGCACACCACTTTTCAAAAGGTGAAAAAAAGACAGTTGTGTTGTTCAGTACTTTGGCTCTGGGCAATGCTAAGTACAGTGTGGAATAATATATAGCTCAAGGCTGAGAGTTTTGTAAGGTCTTCCTTAACCATGTTTGGGCGCATGATTTTTTTTCAGAGTTTAGAGGGGATACTTACCAGTCCAAATGCATTCAAAATTCAAAATATAAATAAGTGTAGTATCACCAAATTGCTATTGTTAGGATGACATCTTTTTTATCAATGAAGGAGGAACTGGGATGTCCAACTATAAGCGACATAGGTGTCCACCCAAGGCGTACTCACACACTTCGTAGCGCTGACACAAAACAGCTATACGATATGGGGCGGCATACTGCTGAGAAGCCTCTGACATGCCAGCCAAATTCACTTTGTCTGAGAATGGGAGGGCATGCTGTTAGGGTGTGGGGGGAGCGAACAGGTTCAAGGACGCTGTTCGGTTAGTATGGTGCGAACAACAACAACAAAAAACATTGTAAGTAATGTGGCAACAAGAATAAGATGCAGGGGCCCGATATCACAACAGGGCGAAGGAAGAACAGGAGAGGTGCACTAAACATGGAAGCAGGTCAATTCTGTCATTTCTTAAGTTTTGTTTGGTTTTAACAGTTTTAGCTACCTGCTCTTATTTTGCTGAATAAAAAGGTTACATATCGTTTATCGCGTCATTATCCAGAATTAAATAATATTAAACAATGATCAATCTTCATTTGTTCTCTCTTATTGTATGTACATTTGTTTTGTCCTCAGGGGTGGTAGTCGGCTGGGGAGATTGCCACAAGCGCTAGGATTGGCCCTGAGTGATAGCATATAAATAAGTGAAATCTGCCCTTGGTAATATCTGCCACATGTCAAGTCTATATTAGAGATACACCTAGAAAGTTTAAATCACTATATTTGATTTTGTAAACTAAGCTTCCTTTCGGAGTGGTTGATGTGCTATACATAACAAACTTGGGAGGACTTAGGAGACCTTTTCAAAGCATAGTTTTAGAGACATACATTTTTTGTCAATTAGCTTCAACACTTTGTTTGACAACAAAATCCACATTTCTGGGAATGTTGCACCCAGTGGCTATTTGTGGTATTGAAAAGTCATGAAAGAATATGAGCATCACAGGAAAGATTGCTAAGAGACAGGAGCCAGATCTACCCTGCATGGTTACCCAAGCTAGGCCTCACTGGCAGGGCCCATAATGAGATTGACCCCAGTACCAAATGCTGTGGATATTGGCAGCCTGGCAGTATGGTAGAAAGTCAGGAGAGTGCAAAACCACCTTGAACCTTGGGTCTCTGAATAGTTACTTTGTTCATTCTAATGGGATGACTGCTCCAAATAAACTCTACATGATCTGCTATAAGGTTTTGAAATGTGACTTTAGAATAGCACCTGGTATGCTCAGCAGCAAAAAATGTTTGATAATGGGTTCATCCTTGTGGCCTTGATTCTGTGGACAAGGGATGGAGACAGTAATGGTTAAAATCTATGAATATGCATTAGTTTCTCCCATGCAACGAAATTTAAAAGGAAGAAAAAATAACGTAGAAGAATTGCCACAATGGTTTGGTGCACAAACCGGGAAGGTAATTAGCTAGTCTGATGTGAGGCAGGGAGGCGCACTGCACTATATCAATGGAATATAAGTTACGAGTTTACTGTTATTCTGCTGTATTAAAATCTCCCACCTTATTGTCTCTGCAGAAACAAATTGAAAGGGTTTCTACAGTAAGGATAAATAAGAAAAACAAGAGCCCCAACTTCTGCTTTGGTGGAGACTGAAGATTATGTGTTTGTTTGAAGTATTGCTGTTGACGGTAAACAGAGGTAGGTGATTTTTCAGGGGTAGCATTAAATTTACCTGCTCTTATTTTTACGGAAGCTCTGCAGCCTAGCTAATACAGAAATTTGTGCAACTCAACATGTGAAATGAGAGGGTGTGGTTGTTTCCAGGAAGCCAAAAGTGTAGGGAACTAGCCCTTCTACTTCTAAATGTTATAAATTTGTAATTGTGTAAAGCAAGTTCATTCTGTGTGTGTGTGAGAGAGAGACCAGGAGCAACAATCTGATACTCAGGGTTTCTCTTTTTGTTTCTTTAAGTCAAGGACTAAAATAAGTATCAGTATGCTTTGAAATTCACCTACCATAATGGTGCAAAATGAAATCCCTCAGTTCTCCTATCCCATTGATCAACTCGCTGACCCAAAGTACTTAAGTTTTTCCACGCTAAGCACTTTTCAGGTAAAAAGAGCCACCAAGATGCACCAGCGAAACTACAATGTTATATTTTATGTACAGTACTGTACTGTATCATAACATATTTCAATTATACACAGGTCAGTCATTTAATTTGTATAGTACTGTAATTTGAAAAGTGTTTGAAACAGCTGTACTGTATTTCAGAGTCAATGAAATTCAGTAAATAGCAACGCTGTCTGTTTTATTATATTCATGTAATACATGTAATTTATTATATTCATGTAATAAATATACAAATGTCAATTAGATGGTAATCTGCCTGAGACACAAAAAAAATGGGTTTTAACGATCATCCGCATATAGTGATCAATTTCACCCTCACTGAATCTGTTTATGTTAAGCTGTTCTATAGCTCTGTGATAATATTTGCTATAGTTTTTGTTACAGTTTTAACCTTTATGAAGTTTTTGGAGACTTTAAATGAGCCTACAATAGAGTCTGTTAAAAAGGGAGGGGGGATTCATCTGGCCTCCGCAAGAAATAATAATAAATTAAATGTGGATATTTAAAAAACAAATAGATTGATAAACAAAACCATTTCTTGTGATTCATTTTGCCTTGCCCCTGTAGCTTTTGGGATAGGCTTCAGACTCCCTACAACCCTGAGTTGGACGACAAATGGGTACAGGAAAGTGATGGATGTGTTGCCCCCATATCGACCAGGAAAGAAAGAAAGAAACCTGTACAAACAATGGCAAACAAAATTTGAAAAGCACCACCAAAGAGGACATGACTGCTCTGTGTCTTGATCTACTAAACAAATTCCAAGTAGAATCAAAAATTAGCATATCATGCGGCAAAATGGAAGATGAAAGAGCACCATGCAAGCAAAATACACAATTCATTTTCAGTAAACAGGAGCAGAATGACTCCCCACTATAAATGTGAGTTTAGCAAGATACTGTGGAGTCTCACTTTACTCTCCACAGTTTTTGGTGTTATACAAGAGATATTTTACAATATCAGGGGTCCAGGATAATGTAGACACAAGCACAAAAGCACAAAAACAAGTATGCCATTGTCTGCTGTACACAAAAATGGTGAAGCGGTACTCTTAAAAAAAAAAAGTGCAAGGGGGTAAATTAGTTTTTAGCATATGCAGTATGATTTCTCCAGCAAAACAATCTGAGACAGTTTTTCGTGTCATGTAGTCAAATAATTTTACTAATTATTGGCCATTAAAAGAAATTAAATCAAAATTTTCAGTGATTTAGTCAAAAAGTTTAAATCACACCCTGAAGCCCATGATCTAGCCAAGCCTTAACTGTTCAGGATTTAGGAAGTTCCCAAGACTTCCACTGGGGTTTCATCATTTCAAGGGGAACGTTTCCAGTATAGACGTTTGACTGTTTCAAGGGGCATGTATCCAAGCCCATCTAAAAATAACACACAGTACAATACAGTTATAGTATATCCTTGACATGACATAAACTCATTCACTGCAGGTGGCATCACACTAGCTTTGTGACAGACAATAAAAAGAGGGTCCAGTGAAACTATGGAAATGCCCTCTAGGGCTCATTACACGTGACTACAACCGTTGCATCTTTACATTGAGATGTCATATTCATGAATTTCTGGATAGTTTTGCAACCACTCCCTTTATATTTGAAACCATATTTGACTTCAAATGGTCCATGGAAAAATCGGTATTCTCCAAACCACTGCATTTGTGATAATTTTCCATTTGGTTTCCCAGAGTGATAGCTACATTATAGGGACATTGCTTGTGCAGTGGGTTATCTCATTGTGTCATTTGCTACATTGTATACAGTGAAATTTCTGCAATAACTAGCTATGGCGTTGGCAGAACTCAAGAACAATACGGCAACTGCTCACAGATATCCCTGTAAAATATGCACATAAGTGGAAGAAATTGACTATTATTGAGGCATTAGTCCCAATTTTCCCATACACCTCTGGAGACCACACCCCAGAGGGGACCCCAGATCTGGTCTAGTGGTTGGATTATGACAATGCTCCGTGTAGCAGAGTCATATTTTTAATGCCACTTGACTTTTTTTTTCCATCAATATTACAGAACAACACATCTGACAGAGGTTTAGGAGGAGTCTTGTGCCAGGTAGAGGATAGAAGAAATGTTCTGTGTCTGGTGCTGCAGGAATGTGGTACTGCAGCTAACTCTGAAGAGTGATTTAGGTGGGTAGAATTGTGCACATTTATTGGTTTTACAGTATGTGTGCCCCCCTCAGTATGTAAAAAATGATATATTCCCTTTTTAGGCTTGAGTAGCCTGGACTGAAATTCACATTAGCAATAAACCAGCACACCTGTTTTTATCTTACATCTCACAAAAATGGCAGTTTTCCTTCTGTAAGTTATATTCTGTCAGCCCTATCTTTATCCTCATTAGTACTAATAATGACTAGAAATTATTTCAAATATAGATATTCTGCACAGCCCTGTATAATTTCCTGTTTCACAGACATATAAATGGTACAATTGGCTTTAATTCAAAAGGTCTGTTGAATTAAGACATTAAATTCGTAGGGTTGATCTTTCAATCCCCCTTGAATTCCTATGAATTCTGCCTTTAAGAGTAATTTTCCAAATCATCCTGTGTGATCTTCAGACTGTTTTACATATTCTTTAGTGAAATGCACATGACTTCCTCAACTCGAATCAACCTCAATGAGTCTATTCTCTACTTCACATGGTTTTGGTATATCTGCATTTTTATGGAATCTGTGAGTAAAACTGATGACACTAATGAAGAGAATTTTGAAGGAAGCTCTGCTGTTAAGGTTGAGACAAAATTGGAAAGTAGAGTTGGTAATTGCTACAATTAAACCATTGATACATTGTATGCATGTGCATTAGCCCTCAGGCATCAACTTTATAACTTGTACTTTTTGGAATTCTGGAACAGCGTTCTGTAATCCAGGCATTAAGATTTATTTAAATATTAAAGATATTCATTAAGTTGGACTCAAAACTCAGTTTTAGTCCACCACTACAATGTAAATATTTTAATTTCTTTCTATTCTTTTTTTTTATTATTATCTTTTATACCATAAAAAGACATTAAAACCAGGTTACTGTGAAATTACATAAGGGGATAAGCCGTTCTGTTGTTATATATGATTGTAACTACCAAATAAAAAAAAAAAACATAATAAACATATAAATATATTACTCGAAAATATGAAAAAAACATGCCAGTGAATGAAAAAACTCATATTGTTTAAAGTGCCTGATTTCAATAAAATAAAATAATACACCACTAACATAACTACTTATTTATGTAGTCTTAAACATTTTCATTTTCTATCTGAATGAATGTTACATTTCAAAGGATTCTGTGTGCATCTCTGATTATCAAAATTATATCGTAATTAACAAACCTTACTGAATCATTAGTTGTCCATTTTCATTAACGATGACTTGTTAAAGAATAAAATTTTATATAGTACAATTAACAATAGAATAGAAAACTTTTTTCCATCTATCCCCGTGTCCTGTGGCGATCCTGTGAATGAGGAACCCCAGGTGGTGTCATATCCTGTTAATGATGAGGGTTACGCTAAACACTAATACTCCCTGATTTTGTGTTGCACAGCTGGTTACACATCATGCACGTGGCAGCTGCCATCAGACAGAGTACACAGGAAATATTTCTGTTTAAGAGCAAAGAAATTTTATTGCCTCATTGGTTTAGTTGCCCCCCAAGAATTCCAGTTTAGATGCCATAATGTAATGTTTTACATAAGGTGAGTTTGCACAGAATCTGTCACAGACAGAATATTTTTGAAGACAAGCTGATTACACCCATATTATAATCTGTATTACCAATTAAATATTCAAAAACAAATTTGTGATTTATAATTACATCATTTAATTGAAATATTACGCTGACCCAGAATCTCATCCAGGGTGTTCTTCTGCCTAAACATTTTTATTGAAAATTATTTCAATTTAAATTGTTAAAACTTTTTTTTTATATTATTTATAGAAGTGATAGTAAAAACAATGAAATTTTATTATGAAATGTAGGACTCATGCAATAAATCAAATTGTTAATGGTCATCCATCATGCTTAATTCTGTTGTATAAAACCACCTTGTTTCTGCTTAAAAAAGTATTATTAAAAAATCATTATCTGAAAAAATAGTCAATTTTCCTACTAAGACATGTTTGCCCTACATCTTTTATCTAACATTAATATATCTGATTTCTTTTGACATTTAAGTCAGAAATTTTTGCTGGATTTTCTAATCTGCATCTTCAAAAACTGGAACATGTAAATTTAATTAAATGGAGATATCTTAGGGATCTTTATCAGGCTAAACTATTCGTTGTGTGCTGACAGAGTTGCCCCTTACTCATTTATCATGATTGCAAGTAAGGAAACAATTAAAGATTCATGCACATCTGTTGAGAAAGTATGCCAAGTCTTAGACAGTTCTTTCCTTTTCTGCTTTCTTTTTTTGTTTGTGGTTTCATTATAATAATTCAGTTGGCTTGTTATTGTTAACTTTATTCTGAAAAATATCATTCCAGTACAGTAACTCCTATGCCAAGCTATATATTGGTCATTTTTCTATTGTTTTGCGTATTTTATATGTGGTATATACAGTGTGTTATTTAATGGACAAAAATAGACATTTTCTAAAAAATGCCCCGTATATAGTCAGTAATTCGAACCAGCAAGGGCTTCTGTTTAATACATGCATTGTGGAGAACTACCAATAGGAAAAAATAACAAGATAAAATTCAAATGAAAAAAAAATGGCTCATTAAACGAAAATTATAAATAGAATTTAATTAATCTTGTTAATCTTAATCATTAATACTCAACATATTTTATGTTGTTACTGTATGCCTCCTAAGATTATAGTGAACAGGCTGTACAGCTTAGGAAGTTCCTGGTCGAAAGTAATTAGTTCTTACATTCTTGTAATTATACTTAAATTAAACATGCTAAAAATATACCATATACCTCTCTGCTGCATGGTACATGTATTTGAGAAAAAATAAGCAGAGGCATCTATATTCATATATATTTGAATGATAATTAATAATGTATATGAAAATAAAAGAGATATACACAAGCACAATATCTGGCACTGATATGACATTTTTGGACACAGACATTCTCAGTGTTAAATTATTTTGCATATGCAAGAGGATTATGAGACAGTTGTTTTTATTAATGTAACCCTTAAATTAATGCAACTGTTTTCCATGTGTTGACCAATGGGATGCATTTTTGGAGATTTCATTTTTTTTAATATAGTGTACATTCAGTAGTACATGTAAGTGTATATTTCATAAGAAAAAAAAAAAATAAACAAAATGCAAATGAACAGAAACACTTTAAAAAGTAAAGTTCTCCAAAAAGTTACTAATATCCTGTTTGATGGATCAATAAACACAGCTTTGGTTCAGGTCTCAGGGGACTGGACTTTGGAATTAGTATTATCTAAAGTCAGCGATGGTATGCTAGTGGTCCAGACAACAAATATATGGTATATTGGATGATTACTACAATTACTATGGTAACTAAATGGTCCAGCTTGCAAGATGTGACAGATATAAAATCATAGTTTTACACCAGCATCATTTCAGCATTATTTTCTTTGGTAGGATATGACTTTTGCACCCTACAGTGTGTGTGTGTGTGTGTGTGTGTATATATATATAT
>JAODJW010000033.1:9119229-9142501 GCA_026777045.1 Hyperopisus bebe | reverse complement strand
GTGTGTGTGTGTGTGTGTGTGTGTATATATATATATATATATATATATATATATATATATATATATATATAAAAATTTAGTTATTGTGTTTTACCATTACACATATATTTTAGAGAGCTGTATTAAGTGGATTATAACATTACTTATACTTGATACTATTGTAAGAAACCTTTCAGTTGATGGAACAAAAGACACATGTGTTTATGAAATACTCTGTACATATGTAATAATAATAATAATAACAGCAACAACAACAATAATAATAATGATTATTATATTATTTTTATTATTATTAACTCACTAACAAAACTAAACTGACAAACTCACTTTTCACAAATATGCCATTTAATGCGTTTGGAATGCATTTATGCATGAAAAATATTAATGCAGACTTTTCCCAATGAATGATATATACACAATAATAAGGACATAAATGTTACCCAAAAGAGAGCATTCTTGGAGTTTTAACCGCAGGTGTTTTTGTAACAAGTTGCAAGTGCTTAGTCTGGTCCTGAAAGTTCATGACAGTCAATTACATCAGGCTGGAAGCACCAGAGGTCAGAACGCATGAGTGTAAAGCAGGTTACTGCAGAGGTAACATCACACAGCTGTAATGCAGACACCATAGCTGCCGACACATGTCTGCAGGGATATTGTTCAGGATGAAAAATAAGACCACCGTGTGATTTCTGCTTTCCTTTAATTAATATAGTTTATAAACAAATACACTTGATTATAACAACAGTTTTAAGAAATTAATAAACTTGAAATACATATTTAAATCCTTACCACCCTTGAAGGAAATGGTTATGGAAACCCAGGAGAAAAGCACATAACATATTTATATTTCAATTTTCTCCATTAGTGTGCCTTCACCATATATAAATCATTATTTCACCTTGCTCAGAGATATGGTGGTTCTTATATATTTTTCTTATGTATAAGTCATATAAGTGCATAAAATATATACCCCCTGACCTTATAAAATTTATTAAAATGCCCTAAAAACACAGCTACTTTTGTTCAATTCATAATTACAAACAATATTTGATAAAAGTGAAATTCTTTAACTCAGAACAATATTTATATACTTTTATCCATTTAGTAATCAAAACTTAAAAAGGAAAGCCAAACTCAGAGTGTTTTGGGCAATTTGTGCAATAGTGGGTGGCCATGACCTCTCTCAGGTTTCTTGAAATAATACTTAATATTAAACATTTCTCTGTTGGTGGTAATTTTAACTGAATTTTAGCAGTGGGAGTATAGCAAAAATGCACATGCATTTATATTATATGTAGGGCAAGTGCATGGGTTGGAAAGTTATGTGTTCTTATATTATATATGAAGACTATCAGTCAATGTAGAGTATACAGAAAAACATGGATACGTAATCCGGATTCAAAATTGTTAAAAGTGTTATCAGCTTTGAAACAAAATAAAAATAAAGTAACAGAAAAATCTTAATTTTATCGGTGAAAAATATACATATAGATTGGTTTCATGCACAAACAGTATAAAGGATAATCTGATTGGAGTACATTTGGAACATATAGAAATAATCACACTTACATTGATTTTAATTCACAGACTGTTGTGGAAAATAATCAAGTATTAACTCAAAAGAATAAGAATGGAGGAAACGAGGCACATTATCAAGGGAGTGTAGAATTTACTGTTCTGAATGCAAAGATACCTTTTCTTTACGCAAGCTAAACTCCTGTGGGATCATATTAGGGTCTTGCTGTGAGGAGAGGTGGTTAAGCAGCACTTGGAATTATTTATCAGGATCCCATTCACTCACTGTAGTTAAAGGTCCTTCATTTATTTTCGGGCTTTTAGAAGACATTTTTCTTGTTACTAAACATGGGATTCATCTGGCATGAGCTGCATCATAATGCTAAACTACTCACCTGGGTATCTTTATTTGACATGAGAAGAACAGCATGTTTTTTAGGGAGCACAACTAATGTCAAAAGAAATCTTAAGTAAAATGATACAGTTATCATTTGTACTTTAACCAGCTGCTGTTATTTTGCATTTTTCAGTCAATAAAAGTAAAAATCAGTAAAGATACATCACTGAGAGCAGTGTTTTGTTCAAGTTTGTATATGACATTGTATCTTTATGAGTCACTACGATGCTGGCAGGTAAATTATAAACCTACAGTGCCTACATAAGTACTATTCTAACTGTGGACATGTGACCAATATTGCACATGAAAAATAACAAGACTGCTTATAGGACTGCCAGTTTGAGTTACTGTTAAAAAGTTGGCATTTTTGAGTAAAGCACGTCTTGCATCACAATTACATTATGACTATTATTATTATTATGACTTAACAGTATTCATTATTGCAATTGGTTTGTTTTAGTAATGCAGTATCAAAAATCTGGATATTTTGATGAATCTCTTCCATACAGTATCTGTGCCCATTTTCAGGCTGGCAGTTTAGGGTTCACGTCTGAGCTCTACTGTGAATAATTTAGAGTATGACTCATTAAAAATTTTGTTGCTGATTTAACATGCTGAAAGTAACTTCTAAGATTATAGTTAAGACCCTTGTAATTGCTGTTGCAGATTTATTTCATTTACCCCAATTCAGATTTCTAAAAACATTAAAATTTAAACTTGTTTTGCAAGTAAAAATTAAGTAAGTCAAGAGCACTTACCTTCCTGGTGCTTCTACACACAAGCTACTCCATGCTTGTCATATACCTCACTGTACTTCCACCAATTAACTTCACTGACAGTTGGTTATTTGTAATATGTAAGTTATTAAATGTCCCTGTGACCCTTACCAGGATATGTGGTTAGAAAACCCCGATCTTTTATACAATAAGCAGAAAAATTAATTGTAAACCAAGTATTAGCCTAGGCTAAATATTCAGTGGTGGAGTAGCCACTTAAAATGAGAGGTACAAGCTGGTTTGGTGCAGTCCACCATTTATCTTATGATTAGCTGCTTTGTTTTAATTTAAGTAGATAATTCATTGATGACAGGATAAGCAATATGAAATGTATATTTGCTACCTCACAAATGCCAGACATTCATCATCCTTCATCAGACAGTGAAATCTTCATTGTTTCTTTCATTCCCCGTCTTTTGTGTAATCTTTATCTCACTGACAATACTCTGACAAACACATCACAAAATGCTATTTCCTCCTGCTCTGCACCTCATCTAAATTTCCAGCTACTGTGAATACCAGTGAGCTGCTGATTTTCACAAGAGCATGAATTTTTTTTTTGTTGAGTGAGAATGTGGGCCAGACCTGTCCCGTTATGCCTGCCAAATTGCATATTTCTACTTTCAAATGCAAATGTTATTGTATGCACTTTCATTGTTTTGCCTGTATTAGTGTATAGCTCCCTTTATATTCAGATGGGTGGACTTTGCAATGCCGTAGTCCTCTGGAATACAGATGGCCCTGCAAAGTCTTCCCTGTGAAATATAATCGACTTCTTGTTTGTTACCTACATGCCACTGTGTGACACACAAACCCATTATCTGGTTTATTCTCTCCCACTGCATGAAACCGCTGCAAGCCATGGGGGGCAACTAGAGTCCGCTCAAAACTCTTTTAGCACGGCAATAGCTTGACTGTGTGATCCTATTTATGCTGACACCTGGGATTAATCCTCTGACTTCTGAGATGTACAGAATGCAGGGGCCCGATGCAATCATCCATTTGAAACATGACCATGCTTGTAATAAATCATACATGTGCTTTAACAAGTAGTTCATGTTGTCTTAAAGACATGTATAGTTAAAAAGCAAAATAATGTGTACCAGAATATAAAAAAATAAAAGGTCAAAATTAAGCCAATATACAAGAACAAAACACGACAAAAAGGGCTTGAAACAAAAGTAGAAGATAATATAAAGAAAATTTTAGGAAAGGGAATACACTGCATAGTCTCCTCTCTCGGTGCACATCAAAAGCTCCTATTGCCAGTAAGGTCTAGTGTTTTTCTTGAAAACCAACCATTATAGAAACTGAAATTCCATAGCACCGTTTGTGGAATAAGCAGCTTTTAATCTGGCCTTTGGTTCAGTGGTCATTTTTGTTTCAGTATTTGCAGTTCAAATACTAAAAGTAATTTAAGTACATGAAAGTGGAAAGAGTACATATCAGACACATCAGTTGCCTTTTACCTTAGGTGTGAATTGACCAGGATTGCATAACGATTTAATAATATGCAGTAAGTCACTTTGCACAACATGGCGGTAATTAGCCAATTATCTTAACTGAATTAAATGAAATAAAATTGCCCCTTCTGTTTACTATATCTAATTGGCACTTTACTGACCCTTAAAATCCCTTTAAAAAAACATGCTGCATCTTTGCAAACCAAGTTATGTGCTTTCTCTTTTCGTTGTAATAAATATTACTATTCATTTTAATAATACAATAATGACCTTCTTCATTGATGTCCCTTTACATTGGATAGTGTTGTGTCAGCATTGCGGTTGGCCAGGAATTTCCTGGTCCATTTAATATTTGATAGCGATCTGTCCTTTTATTAGGTTGTGCCGTTAAACATATAAAGAAGTACCACCTCATATAAATATGGATAGAGTGAAACAGGATTGCTTCAGCGACCTTAGAGGTTTTCATATGGAGTCCTATCCAGAAAAGACCATTCTCATCTGCTGCGTCGTGACTTACCTTCATTTAGCTGCCAGGGAAGATCCGTTACATTAAAAGCAACACAAAGGAAGAGTAAGGAAGGAATAACAAAGGCCTGTGCATGCTTACTTATCCTACACATTGGAAGCCGGCAACAAAATGCAAAAAAAAACCAACAATAGAAAAGAAAATGTTTATTCTGTCTTAAAGGGTATGTCAAGAGACTGTACATAAGCACAGAGAGCTCAGAATGACGCTAACTGCACCTGACACTTTCACTTTAGTAAGGATTTTGGTACTTAATTCTGCTGGGTTTTGGTGTCTTGCCCAGTTACTCCGTAGCTTCAGATATGCCTGTCTGTGAGCGTTGAAGGGGGAGGGACAACCCTGGGTCTCACAACCCCATTATATAGATATACTTATATGTAACTAAATTAAACTGTATTTTAAAAGAAAGATGCATTCCTATCAATTTAAATCAATGCTTTCGAATTACTAAAACATTATAATTCAACTACTGGATGATGTAACCAAAATTTATACACAAAAAGTTTTTTTTCATTTTATGCAAGGGTGGAGATTTGGTTTTAACCTTAGAAGGGCCCAAATCAGCCCCGAACCTATGCTATGTTAATAGTAAATTAATCACTAGAATTTGTTACGTCTAGCAGTGATTAGAGGCGTTCTATGCAAATACGTCTTTTAGGTTTTTTTTTTCTTTTATGGCCACTCATGGCAAACATAGCTTTGAGTGTAGAGTAATACTTAGAGTAAAATCAGTTTAATGTTGCATGGTGCTACACTAGGTTAATGCACCATGCAATACACACAGGCTCACTGACTATTCACATATGATGCAACTCTGACTTAAAATCAGGAAATCGTCCTAATGAAATGCCTAGCTTAGTATTCCGAAATGGTAATACCAATGAATCATAGTCCTATAGTCCATAGTCTTTAAATTTACCCCTGCCAGAAAGGGTTTTCTTGTTTTCCCAACACAAAAAGACAGAGGGTGGGACAGCTTTACTATTTGAGACATTAGGGAACTGATTTGTTTGCATGTTCTGCAAATAAATAAAAATAAGTATATAAATAAATACAAAAGATGATGTTAGTGGAGATCCAAAACAACCTACTTAGCTAGTGAAAATTCTTGCTTTCTTAGTAAATTACCCCGATAAAATGCGCACATTTCAGCACAAAAAGAAATTTGAAATCCAACTTTTCACACAATCCGTGCTTCACACACAAACTTAGACATTAATGTCATCAAAAGGATTACTACAAACAAAGGTATTTTCTCACTTACAGTTATATACAGTTGAAATGATATATATATAAAATATACAAAAAAAATGATTTCATGGCAGAAAATGTCTGCAGTCTTACCAACTTGTTTTTCTGTATGACGGTATAGCTACGTCTGTTCTATTTGCCCAAAACCATATATTAACTACACCCATCATTCAGAACTTTTTGACACCAGCCAGGCCATACAGGCTAAAATACATACTACATGAGGTTTCTTCCCTTTGTAGTCATGAAGAAGTGGACCAGGAACTCTAGATGGATGTCATATTACTTGTTGGTTCCATGTCATCCTGAATGCATGTATCTCATTTTAATGTAGTTTGTTAGTTGTGAACAAGATATTGTGGCATTTTTCCTGTCCCTTTTCCAAAAAAATAGCTTCTTCTTCTCAGTATAGAAAGTATGACTTTTATCCTTACAAAACCTTTTCCCTTTTCTTTTTCTTTCCCATTACTGTAGATGAACAATGAAGCAAACATAAGAGAGCAGCCTCAGTGCATTTTTGTATCTTTTTAATTAAAGAAATAAAACGAATATGTCTCTTTATCAAGTCATACTTCACTTATTAGCTTTTGAATTCTCACTTCCACCCTTTCGATAATGACCCTACCCAGCCCTCCTCCTCGTTCATGTGGCAGGGCTGCCCTTTCATAGCTTGCTGTGGCCTTGGTCCCTCGTCATCCCTAACATTAATCTTCTGCACTCTGGGCTGTCCCTCGAGGATGATCTCTGGGGGGAACAGTGCCAGCATTAGATGGATCTTGAACTATCTCTTCCTGTGGTGGTTCTCCGGCAAAAATCAAGGGAATGTAACATCCACAACATGAAGTTCTGCCTTCCCCAAGCACATTCTGCAGGGAACTCGTACACCCCAGGGGAAAACTGGCAGATCCTATAATTATTGTCTGTAACACCAATATATATGCATTTAAAACATGTAGGCAAAGCAATATATGCTACCATTAGTAATTTATTTAAATCCTGCTTGTACAAACAGGTGGAAGTTAGGTTGTTGAATCAGATATGAGGAGTAAATCTGACAGTCTGTTTTTGGACATTCTGACCAGGACCATTGGTACCGCTAGAGATTTTTGGCCCCAGGAAAGCATGCAGGCCCCCAATCCCAAGCCAATCTAATTATTTTCCAAAATTTTTAGAACCCTGTCACTCAGAGTCTCATGGAATTGTCCCAACAAGCTCCCCATCTCCTCCTCCACTGCACCCCTGGCAACAACACAAAATGCCTCTGTCTAAAAAAAGCCTCCGAAACGGTTGCCAAGGCACTGTGATATTGTGATCACATCACCTTGAGCCTAGGATCAAGTCTGCCATCCCCATTCATGACTCACTGCATCCTGGGTCCTTGTGGCTAAGCACCCTTTTATGACATACCTGTAGGTGGTCTCAGGCCCTTTATAATCGCCGCTCTTCCGGGGACACGTTACATTCAACCGCATGCCACCAATTTGCTATCCTATTTGCACCCATGATAAGATGGCCTCCAAGCCTCTAAATCTGGTATCGCTGTCCTGGTCAGCATCAGCATTCTCATTTAAAACAAAAAAATCTTAAAGGCTACAATAATAAAATTTTCCTTCTTATAGTGTCATCATTATTCCATGGCCATTCAAAAGTAGAAACAGATGTAAAAACAGATGCCACATCGTCTTGTGCATTTCAAAAATTAAAAAAGTATTTTGGTTGGTTTCAATTTCTAAATACTCAATTAATAATTCATTTAACAATCATATACTAGTTATATCCAGAAAAAAAATACAGTCACAGTACACCCATCTGCACTCTACTGGCTGTGATGCGAAATATCTTGGTGCACTTTCTGAGACACCTGGGCGTGGAGTGTGGAAGGTGCAAATGGACGGCTCTCAGCAACCATTACATGGACTGTTGTCAGGAGAAGACAGCACCTTCAGCACTAGGAGCTGTCCAGAAAGGATTCATCTGCCAGGGAATGAGACCATCTGCAATCTTTTTGACAATCAATAGCCCTTTGAAACGAACTTCGAGCCCCACACCAGAGAATGGACAGTGAGAATGACCACCAAACGGCATGAGATGATAGCGCAAGCAGAGACACCTGTTTTTGGTAACTTGCAGTGCTTGCCATTTTTTATATTTATATTTTTGACCATTAGTCAGGTTTTTCCTTTGACATAAAAGTAAGATTCTATCTCGTAAATCAGATACCCATTTTGAATTGCTTTATTCATAGTCGCTTCTCTTGACCGTTTTCACCAACTTCTACTGAATATTTGCCATCTTGGATCATGAAAATGCAAAATTTATGAACATTAGAGCTGATTCTTATTGTTATTTTAGTAATTTTATTTATTTAGATTTTTACCAACTATTTTGAGAATTTTTAGATTATCTTTTGAAATGTTATAAGATAAAGTAAGCAGAGACAGTGTAACGAAATCAAAATGACACTCTATTCACTATATTTTCACCATATATATGTGTGTGTAACATCATTAAATGAATGAATGAATCATGGAAGGAAGGAAGGAATTACCAAATAAAAAAGTAAATGTTCTGCCAAATTTTTTTCCATTTTTATATAGCATTATTTATTGATATTGGGTCAGCGTTCGACAGATGTTTTGATGATGTCGAAGAGATCTTGGGTAGGTCCAGAGACACTATGACTAAACAGGTTTCATAGCTTGAAATAAAAATAATAATAATTTTTACCGAAGGAGGCTGTTAATACAAATGCTGGGTAACCACAAAGGGCTCCTACTATTTGGAACGTTATCGAGTGGAAGAGGTACAGACTAACTGAATAAGGAACAGATATGGCTTCCCCTGTTATACAGGCTTTGTTAATGTTTCTGTGCCTGAAGCAGAAAGCCTCAGTCTACAAAGTTGCGCTCAAATGTCCACATTGTATTGAATTTCATTCTCACTGGAACTTAAATCCTCCTCCAGGTTTCTCTTAATAGGACCAAAATCCCCTTAGATTGATACCCGTATAACAGCCTAGACAGGAAAACCCCGCGGAGGCCTGGGAATCAGCAAGCTTATACCAATTATGTAGGTCAGAGTGAACAAATTTACAAATCATAGACTTCAGAATTTTGTTCAACCAGGCTGTTAGTCAGTGGGTCATAGCTGCTTATATGTATTATAACGATGCCTTATAATTTTTATAGTTATTTGATAGTGCATGAAAGAGAAATATTCATATCTATTTCAGGATTTTCATCCAGCATAATGCACAAAATTGTGCATCAGCTAAAATACTAAAAAATGCCTCTGGTTATCACATTGTATAACATAACGATTGACACAAAGCGATGACATCGTTTTCTGTGCTGCAGTGTTCTGATAAAGGCCTATTACAATGTGATAAAATTCCACAAATGGGTGCAAAGGGTTGTAGTGGGACCCTGAGAACTAGACTCGGTTTAACAACTGGTAGTTGGCACATGCTGTGCAGCACCAGCAGAAATCAACCACTATTTCTGGCTGTTTCTGGTTCGAGAGACATTTCTGTATAAGATGCTATATTTTTTTTTCTCTCCCCAGGTGACTGGGGGGTCAGATTCTATCATGTCACCCCTTTGGTCCTGGTCGCTGGTGGCTGCACTTCCTTCCCTGTTTGTGCCTGTTAAAGGACTTCATGGAATTTATCCTTTAAAATGCTAAATTTTACGATTTATTTCCAAACATGCCGGAGGGTCTCAATCTGCCTTGCTTAAGTCTGACATCTCCTTGAGGCCTGGCTGAAGCTTGAGGGACTCAGGGGCCTATTGGAACCTCACCAAGATCTGTCATATCAAAGACCTCCTGCTTGCCGGTAGGAACTAGAGGACCATCCAAGGACAAGCTTGTTCCAAAGAACTCTTGACCCTCAACTGTTTTGTGGAATAGTCCTGCTACTCAAGTGCAACAGTCATCCCTAGTCTCCAAATTGAGGGGAAAAAATGGGGAAAAAGCAACATATTTCTTTCATTTATGCATTGTTATTAGACCAGTAACCTGCCATCCTGAATTAAGAATGTGCCACTAGCTTGTTTAATTTCATTCTGTCAAAAACCTAATTAAAATGTAAATTCATATGGAATTTAGATCTTGGCATATGCTAAGATCAGCAAAGAAGCAGTCATAAAAATAGAGCTTGATATTTATTTATTTATTTATTGTAAACAATATAGAACTGATAAATGATGTAATATTATATTGATTTTCAGTTTCCAGGCCGTCTAGGTTGGTATGTTTAACTTTCAAAACTCTAAACATTACTTATCTTATCTAATATGATGACAAGCATAGACCATTTTAACGTATAACATGTTCAAATCCTGAAAAAGGAAACATTTATTGATTTTCATTTAAATATAATCTCTGGATGTGAATGTGGTGCTGTAAGGACAAAAAAAAAAAATTAAAAAATTAAATCAAATGAAAAATAACATTAGAATATATGCAAATGAACAGTGACACAATGATTAAAAAGGGCTTCCTATGATATATTGTTGAATGAGTAGAAAACACCACTTCAGTTCAGGTCTCAGGAACACCACATCCATTACAAATGCTCGTAAAATTTTTCCGCCAGCTCACTTAATTGAATTAATTAGTTAAATAATTTGATGAGATACTGATTAGCCAAATATGATTTGTTTGTGGTTGTGTCAACAAATTAAGAAAAAGAGTGTGCATCTGTGTGTGTGTATATGTATTTCATGATAACTTGTATATCTTTGCCACTGAGGAACAGGATAATGGTTTGTGTATACCTGAGCACACAAATAATTATCTCCTCTGATATTTTGTATTTAATTCTGCCGCTTTTTGAGTCCCCAGCTTTATGCCCTGTACTGCCTGCTCCACGCACTCATGACCCTGATCACAATGAGTGGCTAGAAGATGAATGGATGGATGGATGGATGGATAGATGGATGGATGGAAGGATGGATATCTACCATTTACAATTGATAGATGTAAGAATGAAATATCTCAATCATCAACATCATGATAATGTTAGTTATTCAAAAAGAAAATGTGGGGAAATGCACAAAGAAACAAGCAAATGTAGAAAAAAAAGAATAAGACTCATATCGTTTCTGCTTTGCATGACGGTGGAATTTTGAAACTGGTACATAAACCATAAGTAAAGAATTCAGTCTGACCTAAGAGGGCTTGTTGCATAAGGCTCAGCAGGCTGACCAGTGACCACTTAAAAAAAAAAAAAACGAAGCCTTAAAGACGACTGTGTGATGATTGATGGACCACAGAGTCAGTGGGCAGAAATGTCAAGAGGACATAGACATACACAAGGCAGCAGTGGAATTAACAAAGATGGCTTCAAGGTGCACATTTAGAATGTCTTAATGGAATTCATGGGGAAATGTCACTTGTACAAAATCAGTGAGAGCACATTGGAAAATACAAAGAAAAAAAAAGAGTCAATTAAGCATATATTTTGAATGTAGAGAACCCAGCAGTGGGCTCTGAAGATTGTTTTCCATACCCAGCAAATCTGATAGTATGGAGATACTTATACTAGCTTGCTGAGTTTTTAGTTACTTAAAAATTATGCAGGTACACCAGTACAGTTTGACCCTAAGAGATGATGTTTTAAACAAGTACTGATAATGACCACTGTGGAACAAAGATGCAATGTGTGCAAATTCAGGTTATGAGGGGTTCTGTTTAAATAACCAGCGAAGTATTTTCCAGATTTAAAACAATACCCTTTGAATGGACTTATTATTACATATTACAAAGACATTTGTCTTATTTGTATAATCAGTATATGATACAAGTAGATTTTGCAATGCGAGTGGTTTGCCCTGTGGCAGTACGATATTGGATCACTACCCTCAAAGGCACAGCTTCAAAAAAGACTAAATGTAATGGAAATGTTGCCCAGAGAAAAGGAAAAAGGTTAAATACAAAAACATGCTTCATAATTTTCACTTTATATTGTTCTACTGTTCTATGAGCCATTTTTATTATAATAAAATTGCAGTATAATTTACATTCTTTAAAAAATGTATATTTTGACTGAATTTTGAATACCATAAGTAGCCTTTATGTATGATTCCAGCTAAATAATGTGTGCTAAAGCATAATTCAGTAGCTTAGGAATCAAACTGATGAATTTTCTGTCACATTACTCTATACATAGAACACAATGGAATCATTAAAAAATAAAAACATACTGGACATAAAAATATGTTCTCTGGTATAATGGCCTCACTTTGTCATTGAACCAAGTCTCTCATGCATTACAGAAAAACGGCAGTTTCCTACTTAGTGGTATATATAGATAGATCTCCTTATTGATTTGTCCCCATATTCACACAAATTATGAAAGAAGCCGTACCTGGAATTCTCCAGCCCTTTCCACCTTCTAAGAAATAGATAGATGTTTCCTTTTAATTATCGTCTTTCTCGTGTTACAGTGATGTACGTGAAACCATATGTAATATTAGTCAATTTAGGTTTGACAAAGCCCACACCACTGAAAAAGTGCTTCTTAAAATACTGAATGGCATGTTCCCTATCTGACTGTATAACATTTCTTTTGTTTAATGTGATTGGATTCAAATAAATGATGACAATTTCAAAAGCACAGACAGGTATACAATGTTAAATATATATGCCACAGAAATCTTTCAAAGCTAGTTAAATATTTCAGTTCTGAAAACCCTTTAAAGCATGTATAAAGGATTGCACATAACTTGCAGTTGTCCAAAGGAGATAAGACAAAAATTAAATAAGCATGCCCAAAGTCAGTAAGATAAATAATAAGGCTCAGTTGAATGAAGATGACTTCCGAAAAATAAAGCTACAGTTAAACTGCTATTGAAATTTTAATTTTAGTACCCAAACAAGATGCGGTATGCTGTGATTTGGTCTATCGTGCCCTGTGTCTGCTCCACGGGTGTTAATACAGTATATTCTCCGTCTCTCGTCTTTTTATCATGCGACCTTTGCTTTTTCCACCAGGGTTATTCTTAATCATACAATCTAATCCTCTATGGTGTAAAACTATTTCTCAATACTTCGCCATTCTTTCTTTTCTTTTTTGCCTCCTTCACACTGCCATCTGTTCCTAAGCTAACAGATCACCACTAGTAGCTGCTACAGTGTCCCGGAGACGGGACACACACGGCATCCTGATTCAGTCTATTGATCTCGTCTTATGCATAAACCCATCTCTGAAATGACTTAACCTGACCGATATTCCTAAGCTTCAGTAATTTTCACACATTTTAAACTCCCATATGTTTTTAATAATGGACTTTTCATCTATGATTTGTACAGGTATTGACTTATTTCTCAATGTCTTTGAAGGAATTAGGGAATTGTTTTCAGAATGGACATTTTTGGTTTATTCTATAAGATTGCCTGTGGGAAATAGACTATACGTGTTTTACATGCTGTATATCATGTAAAGTCTACAGATGGTTATTTATATTTATAAAAACCTCAGAGGAGGTGACATGGTGGCGCAGTGGTTAGCCCAGTTTCCTCACACCTCTGGAAACATGGTTTGAGATAACATGTGCAGAGCTTGCGGGTTGCATGTTGTTCTCCAAATTGTCTGCAGGTATGACTGGTGCGTGTGTGGGCCCTGCGATGGATTGGTGCCCCATCCTGGGTTATTTCCTGCCTTCCACCAGTAGCTTCTGGGATACGGTCCAGACCTTTGTGACCCTGGATAGGATAAGCAGATATGTAAAATGGATGAATGGGAAATCTCAGATTCAGATATATTTTTACCATTACTGTTTATTTTGGATTTAATTTGTATGATTTGGACAATATATGACAGTAACCTCATCTATATATCTGGAACTAATGGACACCTGGACATCAAGTATAAAGTACGTTTGAAACTTGGAAACTAGTATAGCCAACCAGCCACCCTTAACCACCAAACAATATTGTTACTGCTGCAATTTGATGAAAAAACAGACAGATCTGGAATGGACTGGTATTCCATCCAGTGTGTTCCCTGCCGCATGCCCTGTGATTCCTGAGATAAGCTTTAGGTTTTCTGTGACCCTGTATAAGTGATCGGAAGATGGACCATAGAATGAATGGACAATGCAGCAAGAAAATAAATAACTAAACAAACAGTCTAGTGTTTTTTTCCCCTTGTTTTCGTTGTAAAAGTATTCAATATGGCGAAAGTTTTAATGCAGAAGCCAGGGATTCTACCCAGCATCTGGGTCCATTTAGTTTTACAAAAAATTATTATTGTCTCAAAACTCCTTTGTCCAAGAATATAGAAAAAACTGTGTTTTATACAGTTTTTTTCCCTCCATATAACACAACTACACTCAAAACCTGTTCATAAATATTAAAATAAAATACATATTCTTGCAATTTTTTTTTCCACCCTGAGTGATAAGATGAAAGATGGCTTTTAGCTACAGACCACTCAGGGTAAAATGAACTACCCTTGCAGTCACCTTATTATCACCTTTTCTGTCTTGTGATCTTAATTTTATGTGATATCAAAGTCCTGAATCACCTTTGTAGTTTTGTGCTAACACACCTTTATCCGGAGGCTAGGACTTTTTTTTTTTTTTGATTGCACGTTCCTTTGCTTTTTTCATGCTGTCAAAGAAACTTCTTCCATTTTGCGTTTGATGGAGAATTTTGATAACATTTTTCAGCAAACCAACAGTGATGGGTGAGTGTACGGAACGGTTTCTAAAGACAAAAGCTTAGAACCAGATAGTTTTCAGCTGCAGTCTCACACTTTTGTATTCTTTGGGAAGGTGTATAACTTGAATTTCATTAGTAAAATATTCACCTGTAAGCTGACTTATCTTTAATAAAACTGAACTTTAAGCAAAAAAAAAAAAAAAAAAAAAATACCACCCGATTTTGTAAATTATAATTGAATCGTGAATGTTTAGCTTACAGAAATTGAAGTGGGGCTACATTTATAAAACTGAAATTTATTATTTTAATTGCCATAAATATAATTGTTTGCATACATATTCTGTATATTTGTAGGTGTGTGACTTTATTTGTGTAGAATATGTGGGTTTAATTAGCATTTTTATGTGAGATTATATGGATTATATGTAACTGGCAGCTGTAGTAGCATGGTGAATCCAAAGACCAACTTATATTTCAATTATATCCAACTGTATACATTTTCCTATAGTGCCTTTTGCGAGTCGTCCCAAGGTGCTTTACATGGATGTGTTACATCCCTACATTATTTCTACAGAATAATTCAAAAAGAGGAAAAGGGGAAGACAAATGAAAAAAAGAAAACCAGATGACAACGGAGGACAGGAACAAAAAACTCCCATTTTATTGGATATAGGCTGCAGGTAATTGCAATCCTGCCATAAAATATATAAAGTTATTTAAAAAAAGAGTATTCATTTTAATAATATTTCATTTGGCTAATTATTTACATTTTACGACAAATTAATGTCAAATTTAGACTGAGGTCTGTGTTAGAGATATAAATGATGCCTGATGACTTTCCTGTTGCTTAATTGTCAAGAAGTTGCCCTGAAGGAATCAGTTCAGCAGGTGTCACATCGCGAAGCGGCCAGATTGTGTTCCTTATCCCACATTTTAGTCATCTTGTCATGTGTGACTTGTGAGAACTAAAAATGACCCAAACTAAAGCCACTGAGAATATCCCTCATATCCCTGAAATTCCTCTGCTTAAGCATGCATATAGGACATTGGGATTCACAGGTATTACTTGAAATTATTTTCTGAAGCAATTACAGCAAAACCATGTGGAAACCAGAACATTTTCAAGTATCTCAACGTCAACTAGGAAAAGGAAGAGGAACCCTTTGTTATAATGTATGCTTGAAGAGACGGCAAGCAAAAGAATGAATAAGATTGTTGGTGCATTCTACCATGGCTTTGAAGCCATTCACATATCTCTATGTTCCTGCACCTTCTGTAATCCTTTATTACTAATGCACAATTGACCCTGGTTATATGTCTTTTTGCAGATCCCAAAAACAAAAACCTTAATAGATTTAGGTTTGTCACACAGTTTCTGCACACCATCCTTTTTTGTAAGGCCCTCAATGCAAACTACTTTCAATGGCAAACCTCAGCAAGCCATGCCAAAAATATATTTTCTTGAAAGACTCTCCAGCTGCCCCGTTATTTAATTTAATGCTCCTTCTTGTCACCGATTCTTGCTAACCTCCTATAGTCTGCGACTTCATTTATTTTACTATAAAGTTTATAGTATAAACTAAACTCGCTAGGTTTACAACAATAGAATTTGGACAGAAACAGTTTCAGATCACAGACAATTTCACAAAGCAAGATATAAGATGGATCGAAGACAAAGAAGATCCAAAAATAAGATGAGCATACAGTACTCTATGATTAATTGTTTTTCACATGGAATCAAATTTAATTTCATTTACTTTCATTAGGCGGGCTTGGTTGTTTATCCAAATCCAGCATGCCTGCAGCATGCATGTGGTTAAGATCATGACATTTTAACTCAAAACAATGTAGTTACTGACTCGATGTGAATCAGCCTGAAAGGATTTATATTACTCTAATTTAACGTCTGTTACATTAAGTGTTCCCTGTGATTGACTGACATCCAATAAGTACCTTAAATGTATATAAAACACTATTTTTTATACCCAAACCTTAATAAGTATAAGTCAGGTATTTGCATCAGTGTTATCACATGGATGAATGTTTTCTGTAACATTTTAGTGCTGTGAATCAGTGTGAGATTTGATTCTGGGGGAGGGGTGGGGGGTTGGGGGGGGAATAAGGGTCAGATTTAAAAAGGGAGTGTGTTGAAGAGTTTAGGGAATACCTAATGGACATGTCAGTCTCTAATGTAGTGAAATTGAGCCGTGAAGCTGAAGGCCGCACTGTTGTCTGTTTTTTTAGCTCTTTTCCTCTTCCATTCAGGTTTTAGCTCCTGCGCCCTTGAGACACATTAGACCTCCGTTTGAATTGTGTGTAAAAAACACAGGGGCCAGTTTGCTGTAATTTCCCACCAAAGCAGTTTGGCCGTCCCATGCACCATGAATCAGGATAATACTCGATTTGGTGGAGTTTTCACAGTTTCATCTTTGCTGATTTCTTTTCCAGATCGTTGCCCATTTTGTTCTTGGGATAGACAAAATATATCGATCAATCTTTAGGAATATCTGAATTATTTCCTGGCAAAAATATAAAAAGTCAAAAAAATCTTTTATTCGGTTATATGATGTATGGAGTCATATCCTCCTCGTCGGTCACCGTACAAATGAAAAGTAATAAAGTAATAAATAGACCGTATATACTATGACATATAAACAGAATATAGACGTGACATTTTAAGACAGAAAGACACAGTTATCCATTTGATTGGTGGGGAAAGGTCGGTACAAAACTTTGACATGGAGCAAAATGTGCTTTAGATTTAAATTCAAAGTTGTGAGCCCAGAGTTATCAGCAATTCTATAGTCTACAATAATGTATTACACATACACTAACACTCACACACACGTTTGTATTCATATCTTAGTGTGGACTCTCCATTCATCTATAAGGGCAAAACCCTAATCCAAATTATGACAACCTTAACCCCTACCCAGCCCTAAACTCAGCCATAAGTAATAAAAAAAAACATTTTCCTGCAAATATCTGTGAATGCAATAAAAGAACTAAAAGGCCAAAAGTCTTGTATTTTGTTTGGTTACTTATGGTTAAGGTTAGGACTGGGTAGTTGGTTAAGGTTGTCATGTTGGGATTAGAGTTCTTCCCATAGAAATGAATGGAGAGTCTCCACAAAGATATACTTACAGCACATATATAAAGATATATGTGTGTGTTTGAGCTTTCAATACCATATCCTTTACTGTCAAACCGTCCACCTTACACATTCTACTGCACTACCTTGGCCTATGTTTACATTTAATTATTTTAGAAGACTGGCCTTGACAAACACGACAGATGCTATATTACAGTAGCACAACTGTAATGCTAAAACAATTTGCATCATTTGCGATATGTTAGTCTTAATGGGTTTCATTCTGTCCTCAGCTCAGTTTCTTTGGCGTTATTGTGTTCCCCCCATTTTGGGATGGGTTTTCCTCTGGTTTTCTCCCCAAGGTTGAGATATGTAAAAAAAAAAAAAAAAACGCCTCTACATTCCCCCCGTGTTTCTGTCTGAAGGAGACCTTTGATGTTTTGGCATCCTGTCCTGGGTATGCCAGTCCACATGCACTCTGCAGCCTGGGATAGGTTCCAGGCTCCCTTCACCCTACACTGAATACCCACTTATGGAAGGTAGGTTAATGGATACAATGATCCAGAATTATAACGCAACGCAAAGCAAGAACTAGTACACTGCTGATTGCTGACTCTTCCAATGCATTGAGGTGAAACTTGGAAACTGAAATGCTGTTTTTTTTTAAGAAAATATAAGCAAATTCCACTCAATTCCAAAACGAAATGTACAACCCAACTTGATCTTTCCATATGGCAGATTTAATGTAACTGGAATACAGGCAAAATTTTGCTTTCGTAGTGCAAATTCTTTGTTCACAATGTATACCGTTTACTTTGCTGATGAAATAGGTGAGTTTAATTTGTTTTTGAGAAAAAAAAATCTTTATTATCCATCTGGATGAATGGAAGAAATTGATTGCTTCTAATATATCTTTTATTGCTGTTCTTTATTGTTTGTCTAATTTTGTCTATTGTTTGTCAAGAATAAAACATGTATGTTTACACAAATGCACTACATGCCATTTTAGTTCATTTAACACACACGCTTTACTTTTTGTGTCATACTCTGCTAATTTGAAAACATTTGCCACTTGAACTATGCAAGGTAGGGTTAGCCCCTTCTTTTACAGAGGGCCTCAACGATTAAAAGGCATGTACAGAATTTGCATATCTGCCCAGAGGCAGCTACAGGCAGGGGATATCCAATGCCAAACCTCTATCAGGAGAACTATGTAACTGGTGAGCGGAATGTTCCATCTAACTGGTGAATGGAGTGTACCATATGTGATGGTGAACAGGGATGGCCGGTTGGTCTGCGAATATAAAATAATTCATTGAGATCTTTTATTTAATATCTCATATTAAGTGTATTAGCCTTTTCCCATTTACATTAGGCAAATTGGAAGTAGTTCACTTTAAGTACTTTGTTCCAAGGTGCATCTCTCTTCTGGACTTCCAGTTGAAGTTTTTTTGCTATTATTGAGTTCAGATTGTTTAAAATTATTGATTAAAACCGTTTTACTTATAATATAACACCGTTTCAAAGAAGCATTGAGGAAAGAATCACAATATGTAGCATGTTTTGATAAAAATTTCATCTAATCTGCACATTTTTAGTTTATGCTGACTTAATCGTGGAAAATTGCATTGTTGTGATAATTAAGAAGGCAACACTTTACCTACTAATCATGGTTATTAGTTTTGCGCTGTTAAATAAATTATTAACAAGAGAAAAACATGAATTACTCTTTAGGTTTGGGTTTTTTTTCGCATATTTTGAAAGACTTCATTTTCAGCTGTGACTTTTTATTTACACATGTATTGCATGAAAGTGTAGTTTTGAGTTCTGCCTAGAGCCCTAAAATCCACTCTTCTTCACTCAGAACCATCTACAACCACAACCGCCTCTGTGGGCTTTCATGAAACATAGAGAAATACTATACAGCAGAAAAACATTGCCCACACTCAGGAGCCGAACAGCATGTGACACCTCCTTTGATCTTGATGTGCTGGATCTAAGGTTCCTGAAGAAAAAAAAGCGAGCTGGGGAAAGGAGGAAAAAAGAAAACATTGCTCTTACCAATTAAAGACAGATACTCATTATTCATGACACTGAAGGCATTAAATGAATCACGTGATCTATAGTTAGGATGAAAAAAAAATGCCTATGAAGTTATTTTACCTCAATTACATTATTTTTGTTTTTCTTGATAAGTATAGCTAAACAACTAAAGAATATTTTCAGGAAAGCATTCATGATATTTACATTACAACAGGTTTAAATTCAGCATTATTCCTTTATATATATATATATATATATATATATATATATAAATAAATATATTTCAAATAAGACAAATTGGATTTTTTTTCACACTTTACACGTTTTGAACATTAAAATATTAAAATTCTTTGCACGTCATGCTTATTATTTGATAATTATTATGTTTATCTAAGCCATCAGTAGCTGAATGATTGAACTTCTGGTTTAAAATATGTCCAGAAATATCTCAAAACAGTCGTTATATATAGCTGTTTGGTTCCAAACACATACACTTTTCATTTTTTTATAGACCCTGTAGGAAGGTCTGCTTGGTTTGGAAGAAAAGGACTACATGAACACACTGAATACAGCGGGAAACAGAGGTGGGAAATGGACCTTCAAATAAACGAATGTAAAATTGTCATATTTCAAGAAAAAAAAGAAGAAAAAGAAAAATACACACACTCACACATGCAAGAACCTAGCTCCACTAGTATTCTGGACTGAAATAAAACCCTAGTTCAGGGTTACTGGCAAAACACAAGAGAACAAATGAATATGTACGAGTACTGCGAATGAGGCACAGGTGGAACAAATTACTTCAAACAATTATGGTACCTAACTCTCCCTACCAAAGCCTCACCCCAATTTCTCATAAATTCCATCCTTTTTAACTTTATTCTCTGTAGGCTAACCTCATAAAAATACTTTAGTTCACTGCACTAAATTCTTATATATCTGCATTTTATGTGTCTTTGCTGATGTAAGCAATTGAACTTTGGATCACAATAAAGTCTATCTATCTATCTATCTATCTATCTATCTATCTGTAATTACTGTAGCAACTCAGACATTCTACAATTTTAGATGTTGTTGTACTACTGAGTATTGCTGTCATATCGGAGTGTGAATACATTATGTGACCATGTGACATGCAGGTCTATAGTCAGCCTTCATTGTGTAAAATGGATGCAAGTGTTTTCCTTAGAAGTGTCAAGGGCATGGATGAAACTCATGGAGGAAGGCTTTAGTGGGTGAGATTTTCTGTGTGTACCTGTTTGACTCACTCCCCCTTGGTTACTTCAATGGTTCCCATTGGGTAAAGTTTGGAAACAATTGACAGCATACATAAATCTCTTCCACGGTTAATTTAGAAGACTCATTGCTCTCGTCACAGAAGTCATTTAGTTAATTTTTTAAATTATTTATTATGTAAGATGTTTTTTAAAGTACACCTGTGTACTCCAGAGAGTGTTTATGACTGAGATACTGGGGACATATATTCTTAAACTACATATAATACTTAAATGAACCTGCCTGTAATAATTTATAAAAGAATGCATCTTTTCAGATTTTTATTAGTTCTGCAGGGTATCAGCGGTGACGTAGGATCTCAATGCGCGATATACATATCAGATAAGCGTCTAACCACTTTAACATGTTAAAGTGTCTAACCACTTTAACATAGCTAAAGTGTTGTCTCTAAAATCAGTTTCTTCCATACTATCCAGATAATTCCATTTTGGTTCTTCCAGAATACCACTGTTTTTAAGAGACACAATACATTTATAAAGGGTCTTTTCATATGAACCCACCTACTCGTTGTAAATGGCTGCCTTTACGTGGCAGGAGGTAGGGAGGGGAGTGATCGAGGATGGGTGTCACAGGAGGGAGGCATCAGATGTTCCCGACTCATATCTGTCGCTGGGCAGATATGCAAATTTTTAACATGACTTTGGGGTGCACAACCCACCATCCCCCATGCCATTTGCAATTCAGCTATTCTAACTGTGGGTGACAAACACATTCCATAACTGAGTGGCCAGAAGCAAGAAATGCAGAATGCAGAGGGCCTTGCAACAGGGTTGGGGGGGGTGGGGGGGGGTGGATATAACGAGAGAAGTAGCTTTGTAATGTAAGGGGCAATGTGGTTAAGGCATAGGACATGTTTAATAATGATCAAGGTTATAGCAAAAAAATAAGAAATGGAGATGAATGGCTGTAAGAGCAGGTAGAAACAAAACCAATTGGTTTATATTTGTCAAAGCCAATGAGCACATTTTTGCATTCAGAATATTCATCCTTTGACTGACAATTACATCAGTTATGCGTGCTTTCTACATTAATTGATTTTTTGCTGCTTTTTTGTTCCCCAACCTCACCTGAGCAGTTGTTTATGGTCGACAATTAATCCAATAATACAAAGATTCAGTTTCTAGTCAAGTGTTTAGAGGTTTAGTTTTGCCAGATTGACTTTTATCAATATCATGACATGCGGAACTACGCCATTGTAGGTCTAGTGCTTCATCAGCAACTCTTATTTTGTTCATTGTTTTATCTGATGGTTATTGTTTAGTATAATAACAATTCGTGTCTGCAATAAAATTTAAAATGTAATTCCTTTTTTGCTTTCTGACACTGAATAAATGCAGCAGACACAAAAAAACATCACACTGTTATACTGTACAAGATTTACTTATATAGATAAAAAAAAATTCTTAATATTAAATGATACTAAATCCAAACACCAGGCAGTGTAGAAATGTGTTTTTATTAAGTTTATTTGCAAATCTTTTTATTGGAAAGAAAATTTTGTAGGCTATCCTTCTGTAATGATGTGAAATGGTACTATTTGACTCTGTGAGCTCAATTTAAAACATTTTGGCTTGTGAATATGATGACCAAAGTAACTCAAAGTAAATAATGATTAATGGATGTTCAAGTAGAAAATGAACTTTGGCTGTTGAGAATGTGTCCTTATTTCTGCCAAGAAAGAATTGTGACAGCGCATTAAAATGCTTACACCTACCCAATGAGGATATTGCACATCATACTTAATCATACACCTCATTGAGGATATTTATTCTTTTGGCAGTAGTTATGAAGCTGAATATTTGTCAGACCAGCTACTTGTTTAGATACAAAAATAAGGTGGAACTACATGGAACAATGATTTCTGTGAATGAGTACTTTCATCCCATTCCATCATTCCCATTCTTGGTGAATCAGACGGCAATCCTGGAGGTAAGATGTGCATTAATTACTGTCTGAAATCATTTTAGTGTGACCTACTTTAAAACTGACAGTTAATAAATTCAGCATTCCAAAGAATGAAATATTCATGAAGTTTCCTACGCAATACCAGACAATAACAAAAGAAGTTTGATTAAAATTTTAGTATATTACATATATATTAAGCAGAAAGAAATCTGGTACTTCATTAATATACACTTTCATTTCATGATAATGCTGTTATATATTACATTTTCACATTTTAATTTGCTTAATATATGATATGTCTCTATCCTAATATGTATTTATATACTTATATGTTTATGC
>JAODJW010000033.1:9095221-9119128 GCA_026777045.1 Hyperopisus bebe | reverse complement strand
TATAAAATCTACCGTAGTTGTACATGTAGACTGTGAGAAGGACTACAGCTCCTCCTGTCCGCCTGGGAGTTACAGGAATTTTTCTGCTCCTCTCCATCCAGTCTTTCTCACACTTTGGCCTTGCTCTGCCGTGCCATATTGATTCAAATGTATCTGTTGAAGGGTGGATAATCAATGCAAATCACTAACCCTAGGCTCCACAAATAGGACACGTTAGATTCACCGAGAGGCTATAGCAACTGAAGGTCACTCCATTACTACAAAACATTGTTTTTTACGCTTGCAACACCCCCTAGCTTCTCTCCCCCTATAGAGGTGTTTAGTGCTGACGCAGAATCACTGGATTGAATTTTGTTACACCATGTTTCCCTGCAGCAGGAAGGTCCATAACTGTAAGGTAGGTGCAATTAATAATATGTGATATAAAACTTTTTTCTTTTCTTGCATTTCAAAAACACAGTTAAATATAACAATATATTGACATGGAAGCAATCATGATTTGGGTCATTGTCAAGTTAAAGTTGATGAGTGACATGGCTAAATGGAGTGTGTGGGTGTGTGTGTGTGTATACAGGTATATATATATATATATATTTCAAATTTCAATTTCAAAGTTTAATCACTATTAGTTGTATTTATATACAGCTGTTAGTAGTTTCACTAACTTGCAACATAGAATATAGAAATAAAATATAACACTAACCATTTGAAATATTTATTAATAAAATATCAGTACTTAATGCTATTTTACTCAGATATATTTGGACTTTTTAGACCATAAATTGTCTCTTCTTTGCATATAATTTTGCCATTAGTCAGCAGTGTAGGCAAAGCACAAGATATAAATTATATATAGGCAGCCAAAACAACACCCAATAAATAAATAAATAAATAAATAGGGAAGGCAAAATTTTAGTTCTTTTTTCACATGCAGCTCATTTTTGTCCTAAACGCAAGGCATGGTGTACCAAGGTATGGGTGACTGAAGCACCCAACTGCATGTCAAATCAAACTGAAAGATACGATTTGTCATGCATCAGGACTTTAATGTTCCTAATCTTCTACAGCTAAAATTGCAGCTGTAAAAAATAGTAATGATAACATCTTAAATTTTGAGATGTATTTCAGTTTACTAACTAATGTGAAAGATGGATAATTGGGGGGGAAAAAATCACAGCAAATTGCATCTTTTTGTATATATTTGAATACACATCCATCCTTTTTGGCTCCCCCAACACACACATGCACGCGCACACACACACACACACACACACGCACACGCACACACACACATTTTTTTTATGGAACTGTTTACAGAAACTAATAACGGTTTTCAAATCAACTGAAATTTAATTAACCAACTGGGTAGCCATGTGTTATATAGGCAGGTAGAATAAAAATACAATTGAATCTTCCATATATTTCTTGTATTATAATGACTCAAGTAAATTTGAATCTCATATTAGATTGTGCCCAACAGGTATCTTCTTTTCAATTGTGGATGGGCATTTGATTTAAGTCTTAAAATCTGTGTAACTGGAAAATAATGACACATCCCCTTATTTCAGCTAAATTTCTCCTAAGCTATGTAGTTCTTACATCAGTGTTTAAATATTCCAAATTTAGATATGCTTCCAGGCAAATGATTGTCACGGCCCTAATTAAATCACACTTTAAGTGTGGTTCAAGATTCTGTCCATAAAATGAAGAGCAGAATCAAAGATGATAGGAGAATTTTAAATATTATTGTAATAATTACTCAATTAGTTACAGTATATTTCACATAACAGTAAAACTTCTATAAACAACTTGTATACATACTATAGAAATTTGAATACTAACTGCCACATGTCTATAAGACATGAATGTGTGTAGAACATTGTTGTATGCAAAAAAATAAATATATAAAAATATTAGCACATACCATCAGACAATAATATTATATATATATATATATATATATATATATATTACTCTTTGAAAACATGTATAGAATGTAAAACATATGTAGTTGTGGAGATTTTTAGCTAACAAAACCGACATGTATTGCAGCCAAAATGTATTAGCTATTTTGTATGCATGAATGTTTGAGGCATGTTAGGTGACTGATTAATTAATAGTGTTTAAAGAAAAAAAATAGGACTGATTATGTCGAAATTAATCTGTACCAGTCAGAACTCTAGATGTTTACTGTGCATGGAAGTCCAATCCTGAGTGTGTTTTAAGTCTGTTATTTGTAACAAGGGCTGCTGCTTCAGCAGCATTCATATAAGTCAGACCCACTGGGAAGTGAACTGTTCTCAGGTAGCAAGCAACATCTACTAGTTTAGGAATGAAAATAGAACATACGTTTTGATGGTAATTTTAATGGCACCATAAGATGTAGAATGTTTGATTGATCGTATGTTTTTATCTATGGTGGGCCAGATAAACATTTAATTACCCTGTTGTCTATTTATGTATTGGATTATCCATTCTTTAATTAGTTTATTTATTAATGACATTTGTAGAAACTGTTAACAAAGTAACAGAAATCTTAATGTAAATTTCTAAATCCAAATGCATCTCATAAATGAAACTTATCCAAACATGTACAAGCATGGTATGTGTTGTTGTGATTAGAATTTGGAAACATCCAATATCTACCTGCCTGCCTGCCTGTCTGTCTGTCTGTCTGTTGAGTGAACTAAAGACTGCTACTGGTAAAAAAATAAGCTATTTGTATTATTAAAATGTTTAAAAACTCTTCTTAAATAGTTATTTCAATTTATTGTGCTGTCGTGTAATTTTTTTTTTGTGTCATTTGATCTTCTTTGTTTATGTGATGTTATTTAATATTATGATGTATTTTTCATTTAGAAATTCAAGAAATATTATTATTCATTTTCACTATTATGCTATTTTATGGTGAACTGTTTTGAAAACTGAGCTTTATTTAAAAACCTAAAATTTGTGCAAAGGTCCAAGCTAGTTGACGGATGGAGATTTATTTTCTATTCATCATAAAATTTTACAGTTTTCTGTGTATACATGTATATGGATCGTTCGTATATGTCTAGAAATATCTCTAGATTGAGGAATATAGTATGTAATAATTTGTAATCCATTATTATCTTAGTAATTTATGTTGTCAGTTATTGTGGATTGCCGAATAACTAAGCCAGCTGTCAGAATTAGAATATTTACATTTTAAGTGAAGACGCTGCAGAAATCTTGCAATTCTTCCATGTTGGAGCCTAATTGTAATAATACAATACAAAAAAACTCAACATATGACAGAAGTAAAAATGTTACTTATATGAAATACTTTGTGCTGAAATGGTATGATTCTCATTTAAATGAAAATCATGCTTTGTTTGCTTAATTTTGGGATTAGAAGACACTTATGTTCTTTGAAAACTGATGAGTTAATTCCATCTCTTATATTCTGTGTGAAGAAGAGAAATGCTGGAGAAGTGTCATGAGAAACTTTAAAAAAGGAATCTTAGGAAATGTATATAGATTGAAGATTCATAATCTGGCAATTGCTCTACAGCTATAGCTGTATGCCAAGATCACAAAATTAACCTGCTGTTTTAACAATCTTTTCAGTGGTTTCTTGTGACATTTCAGATGCAGGGCTCAAATAAAAAGGCTCCGCCCTGCTAAATGTCAGTAATGGAGAGAAAATGGGTTCACGGGAAAAAGTTAAGACCCTCAAAAGCAATTTGAAATGTTATGCATTACCATAATAAAAAGATCACATTTATTAGAAAGTGTGGCTTTCTGGGTACATTTGTCTTCAGGAAACTTAAAGAGAAAATGTCCATTTCGTTAACAGCCATGGCAGCTTTGAATGGCTCGTTGTGTTTTAGACCTGGATCTGCTGAGGCAGCTTTTCTGCTGGCTGTTGCGCAGGATATAGATGATTTAGAACACAGCCTATGTACCAGGGTAGGCAATGCAGGCATGGAGTATTTCCGGAGGAAGACAGCAGCGTTCCTGTGTTGGTTGATGAACATCAGGGCATCAGGAAAGATGGATTGGCCAGTGGATTCTAGCACAGTATGTGGAGTTTTAGTTCATTTTAAGCAAGTTAACAGTACCATCTGTTCGAGCCTGGGGTGCCAGGGCTGATTAATACATTGGAAGAATAGGAAAGCCACAATGGAACAAGGACTAAATGGGGAATAATGCATCTTTGCCTAGTTAATCCTTTCACCATGTATATACTCTTGCAACAAAAATAAAATTACCAGAAGTATTCTCACAATGATCACCTGGTAATCATGCCCAACTTAAGGGGTTATTACGGTATCATTTCCAATCTATTGTTCAAAAATATGCATGAACCCAACCACACTTTTCTGTAATTGGTTGGAGATAAATTTGTTTAATTTAGCAAAAGGCCAGCAGGACGAAACTGGTAGACACTATATATACATTAATATGGAGATATTATGATCGAGCTTCTTAATATCCAGCTGTTCATTTAATTTCTTAGTGATTTTGATTTAGCATGAAGTAAGTCATAGATAAGTTATAATTACCTATTAAAGCCATTTGTCTTAATTTAAAGTACTGTTTTTAATGTAGTATATTTTCAAACAAGCAGAATTTTAATTTCTGTTTTTTTCCTAACAATAATAGTGGATCTTATGTTTTGAATTAATTAATTTAAACAAATTAATATTTTTTATTAGAATAGATCAGCACAAGTCTTTTGTGGTCATGAAGGGCTATAAATTATGAATGAGATTATTATTATTTACGGAGTCACTAAAATATTTCATTGTTGGATTTTGTCCAAAACATAATGACAACATTTAGGTGACCAGTGTTATTTTACTTGCATGTATGTGTGTTTTCTTAATCTATCAAAAGAGCTCCTATGAGTAAGGACTAATATCTATATTAGCTTTTCGTTGATTTTTTTCCTTTATATTTTATGTTCATAAATGGGGACAAAGGCAATCCATCTAGGGAAATATTTGTTTCAATGAGAAAGGTATAGTACAAGAGCTGTTTGTGCCAGAAACTGATTAAATTCCATTCATCCATCCCACTTGGTCCCAGGTTGCTTGTAAAATGTTTCATATAATTACAGTGACCAGAGTTTTTCAAATAATTTACACGCTGGCCTTTATCTGGGGTTTTATTTTTGTAGTTCACATTTATTTAAAAATCTATGTCCTTAACATATTGTCATAAACATCTATATGATGTATTAATTTTGATCAGCATGCCCTTTAAAACTGCATACACAGTTTATAGATTCACCTTTTAAAACAGTTTAGACAGACTATAATTAAATACGAAAGCAGTTTGTAGACAATGCCATCAAACTGCTTTCAGCTGTAATTATATGTTTGGGCCCTGTTACTGAATAATTGTTGGTTCAGTTTACTTACTGCCATATTAACATCATTAAGTAAATATATGTACATTGCTAGGAAAGATCCTAAAGTAAATTATTTTGTATTAAATTGATACTTGTTCAAAAGTAAAACAGGATGTATAATCGTGTGAATAACATTTTATACATGAGTATCAATGCTAAATCTTTAAGCTAAGTTTGCAACATCAATAGAGCAATATTTCAAATATAATGATACTGTTTGTGAACAAGGGCCTTCTGTTCTTTGACTTTGATTACCATTCTTTTAAATCAATCTGCAACCTGCTCACTCCAACGAGCCAAACAACATTAATTAGATTAACGGGTTATATAAATACTGTATTATTACCCACAATCTTCTGTTAAATTACAAAAATATTTATTAGGCTGTTTGTTTTGTTTTGTTTTAAATATTTATTCATTCATATTTGTTATCATCACAGACTTGTACAGAAAAATGGATGGATGGATTCCAAGTTATGTACATGCAATTGTAATCGCAATTTTGTACACACATACATATATATAAATGCATGCATGTGTTCACATTTAGTTTCAATATACTGTAGTATCTCAATTTCTGAATGAAATATTTTCTTGGTTTTAGAATGTATGCCGAACAATTGAACAACCTCATACTGTTCTGTTGGTGGCAATATAAAAAATCAACAAAAGTTCAAATATGAAATATATATTATAGTTGAAAACTGTTCATTGCGCCTTTCCCTATTATTTACATACCATATCATGATTTTGATATTTGTGTTTTCAGAATATTCCAGCCGAAATAGCACAACTTTCACGACCACATTAAAATATCGCCATGTCGCCTTGAGAACAGAACTGTGCTCAGGGAAGATGACGTTACTGAAGTCCAGGACATTCATAAGTGGACGACATGCATATTCTTTACATATCAATAGATACAGACTAAAATTAGAAGCTATCCCAACCTGAGATGAGTGCAGTGTAATGCTCATTAAGTAAACACCATCATTTAAGCATGTCATGATTCCCCTAATGTAAGTGTAGAACCTGCACAGCAGCATTTAAGCAATGTCTTTGTGTTGGGAGAGAACCTTTTCCAACACTACAAAACATTACAACTTTGCATTTTCTTATAAAATAAAGCATTCCCACCTTCTATTTTTTCCAGGCATCCCCCATGACCTTGAAAACTCCTCAAATTGAGCAATGTGTTTCACCAATGTTAGGCTTGCTGAGACAGAATCACACTCACAAACACATAATGCCCTCCATCTCTATTTTTACAGCATAGAATGGCAGTGTAGAATAGCACTACTGGAAACAGACATATTAATACTGTGACTGACTATTTTAACTGTTTTATAAATAACTGGGACAGAAAATAACTAGAGAAAATGCTTCCAGTAGCTAAAAAATATATACACAGCAAAACTTGTGGTTTTCATTTAAATACAAAACTGCGATTTTCATATGAACACTGGGTTAAATTAATATTTTGCTGATTTCACTATGTAGCATCAGCATCATAAATGTGTATGTACATCTTTCCTATTTTCCTGCAGATGTGCACAAAAACCTGATTACAGTATAATAGAGAAGGAATAAGTCTATGTAACCGATCTGTCCTGCCATTTTTAATTATTGCTTGATTTTTGCTCACAAAGTGGCAGTGGCTGTTGAGGCTTCTGTTAATGTGTCTTAGTCATGTCAGGAGATACAGATTCCATGTCCATTAGTGAGCCATTAATTCAAGTTAAATTTGATCAAACAGTCATAATGAGAAAACAATGCCTGATCCATTTTGATACATATCAGTAGCTGGCGTATTTTTGATAGAGACTCTCCACACACAGCTTCAGTTCTATTGAAGCCATTTGCTTCATGGCTGAAAATTTCAGAGTTCTACATTATAAACTCCCTTTTAAATGATGATATATGATCTATTCTATGTATGGAATTCTCTCAGTGGCCGTTTTATTATGTACACCCACGTGCTAACGCAAATAGCCTGCCCAAACACCTTGTGGTTGCTACTGAATACATCCAGCACACAGGTATAATCAAGAGGTTCAACTCCTGTTTAACTTGGCATTAGAATTGCGAGCATGTGCGATCTAAGAAAATCTGCACGTAGTGTGATTGCATCTTAGAAACAAAGAACTTCCTGGGATTTTTACTTGCTACACAATCCAGAGTTTACAGTGAATAGTGCAAAAAAAACAACTTCCACTCCTCAGTAGTTCTGTGGGTGAAAACTTCTTAATGAATGTGGTCCAAGGAGAATGGCCAAACTTGTTAAAACTAACAGGGAGGTCACAAGTGCAAAAACTACAGCTCAGTAAAACAGTGGTATATAGAAGGACTTCTCTTAATGCACAACTTCTATGAACTTGAAGTTTTTCTGTTGGCAGAAGTGAATCCTACCCAGCACTAGCTAGGTCAACCTAACAAAATGGCCCCTGAGTGTATATGTTTATAAAGCACCCTATAATGGACTGGCATCCTGCCCAGGGCTTGCTTTCGCCTTGAGCCCTGTGCTGCTTAGGGAGAGGTTCCATGCCACATGTGACCCTCTCCAAGAGAAGCAATTGGAAGATGGATGGATGAATGGATGGATGGATGGATGTATAAAAATATTGTGCTTATTGCCATTGAATAACATCGGGTCATTACTTATGAATGAGGGTCAATGGGGTGAGAGATATTGGAGGTGTATTCCTATAATGAATGGTAAGAAGAGTTAATGAAGGATATATGTACTTTTTACGTACTCTGGATATTTAAAAAACAAAAAAAAACCTTTAAATGAAATTTCTCAGCATGGATATGGAAGTATGTATGTTATAAATGAATATACCATTTAAGAGTCCATGAAATTATATGAAAATGGTATATGTTGAACATTAATGATGCAGTATGTTGTGATACAGAGTGACTACAGCATTCTACATATCTTTCAGCTTTTAAACCACTTTTCTGAGTTGGATTGATTTGGATAAAACCAGTTTCCATTTGTTAATTATAAATTACATTATATATTCCCCATATTTGTAATATTTGGTTTATTGAGCATGCCTTTAATGTTGAGTTTCAACTAATTAGCATTTAAATAGATATATTTTAAAAGGATATCATGAAGGACAGAGTAAGTTCATGGAGTTTGAAAGAGGTTCCTTAACAAGTGCAAACAATGCTTCGGTGCTTCTGCAAATGGTTTGTGATGTTATCATCTCTGCTCTGTCTATCTTTCTTCACAATTTGAAGCTAAGGCTTTCACGTTATAATGCCAAGCAACAAAATCTTGGTAAACCTTGCTTTCGGATAATTCATCTGGAATAAAGAGTTCAATTTTAAACTAGTGAATACCAATAATAACCGAAGCCTAACATTTGCTTGTATAATTGATTTTTGAAAATGTTTAATGGTGTCTTCAGTAATGTGGTCAGTGAATTTATACTTATTTAATAATTTTGTTTAAAGGAGACCTTTTATCCCAATTCCAAATACAGTGTTAGACATGCTTATGGCCAAAGGAAGAAAAGTATAATTACACATACTGCTAAAATATTGAACCTAAATGGTGTCATCACTATTTCCATGTGACACCTGCCCAAATGTCACACATAGACACAACACTGCCAGGTGCAGTTTTAATTTTGCAAATTTGATTGCTGACAGCATATAAGAAGCTCATGTTTTAAATGAATTATAACAAGTGGAGTTGTTTACATGCTATACTAAATCATAACTCATTTCAATACTTAATTGTGATAGTAATTATTAGTAATGCTTTACATTAACTGCACCTTCATAATACCCTTATAATGCAGTCATAGAACATTAAGTGCTCCTCCATAATACATTAGAAAGCAAACACAATCATATATTTTTTATTATTATGAAGGTGCACATAATGCATTAAGATGCAGTAAATGTAAAGTATTACCAAATAATTTTAAGATCTTTCAAACCTCCAATGCAACGTTCCTATAAAGATTTTGTTCTAGTGTGGCATGATGCAGGCAGGAAAATGAGGGTGACAATCCACTTAGCGGCTTTGAGACAACAAGGGTTTATTGGTGAAACTAAAACTGAAACAAACACATACTGAGAAAAATCACAAAATAACAGGACCACAAGGGATCAGAAATGGGGTAAACGCTACAAAGAGAACCATAAATAAACCTACAAAGGGAACCAGGCAACACAGGGAAGAGAACTTTGGGAACAAGCAAAGTAACAACAGGCAGTAACATTAGCACGATGACTGACTGGAGAACAGAGCAGGGCAAGCACTTAAATACACACACCAAACTGGGCAGATAGCAACCATCAGCTGGATTAGCAGTTGGATGGATGGATGGATGGATGGATGGATGGATGGATGGGCTATTAATACCAGAGATATGTTTAATAGGCATTATTTGCGATCAATTTCTTATTATTGTTTTGAGGAATTTTGAAACTTGTTTCATGATTGATTTTGTTACATAGATCTGCATTACAGCCATGGTAGCTTTCCCACATTAAAAGGACTCAAGAAAATTATTGTCCCGGTGATTAGGTAATAAAACTATGTTTGTATGTATGTTCTAAGGTACAGATTGATGGTTTATGTTCCTAAACTTGGATTCAGGGTTTGAGGCAGATGATTTAATCAGTAGAATATATCAGGGCGAAACACTGGATCCTTCCTCCGATTGTTATCGTGGGCCAGCTGTCTGGGGATTGACCAGATGGCCTTCAGGAGAGGCTGCTTAGAAACACAACAAATAATTTACAGCTGCTTTATTTATAGTGTGATGATAAAGAACTGGACATATGGAATAACAAGTTTTATGTTTGTTGTGTTTAAACCCTGAACATGACCAAAGGTTCATAAAACATGAAAATATTTGCTTCCCTTTGGACTTTTACCCATACCGGTTATGACAAGATAACCAGCATCTGGTGAATCAAACAGGAGTGTACAACAAAGATCAATTGGCTATCTCACTGCTAATCCATTTAAAGCTTCAAATGGGACAAGTGTTTTATATGCAACACTAAATTTGACAGGACAGAATGTTAAAAAAAAAAAAAAAAGCATGACCACATATTTAGTTCCTAGAAAAACTCTGGCAGCTGCATCCTGCACCAGAGAGAGACGATGCAGGGAAGCATTTGATCGGTCAATTAGGACACTATTGTAATGATCTGGCCTCAGAGTAACATGTGGACTAGATTTTTGCTAAACACACTAAAAACTTTTCTTCACTGGCTATATAGGTGAAAGAATGACGGGTATATTTCCAGTCAGTCAATATCAGGTATTCAGCTTTTTTTCTTTAGAATCAGCAGTGAAATACTGATTACATATCATAAAAAAATGTAGGTAACAAAGACCTTCTAAGAATATCTCTCTCTCCCTGGAATAAGTCCGGCCTCATATGTCTAAGGCCTTTGAATCCTGCCTTCACTGTGTGTGTGAAGTTTGCATGTTCACTCTATGTTATGTAGATTTCATTCAGGGATAATGGTTTCCTCTCACAGTCCAAAGACACACAAACAGGCTAAATGGTGTCTCTAGATTGCCAGTTTGGAAGGTGTGTATGTGCCGTGTGATGGACTGGAATTCCTGCATCTTGGCATTGTGCAGTATTCTGCTGGCGTGATACTCATAAAGCTTATTGTGCTCTATCATTTGGTACCTCAATATAGGGGCTTGTAGAACACAATGAGCATTTTACTAAGCACCTTGTTGTTGGTGATTGAAAACAATGTGTGAAAGCATGTGTTTACATATGATTTTAACAAAGTTTTGAGGGCATCAGTCTCCGAACTCTCCTTCTCTCAGTATGCTAAATGTACTATAATAGCAATACAGGGTATGGTTTCAAAGCACGCCGTTTGTGTTGGAACAGTCAGTTATTGACTGGTTTACAGTGAAAACACTCACCAGAATTATTTTATAATGACTGTTGTGCAAAATTAAATCATTAACATGATAATGGGTTTATCCAAGCTTCTAATGCCAAAGTCCTTGCTCTATAATGCAGTGCATGTCAATTACTTTATTAAAATGAATAGCTGCGGCAGAAAAAAAGTCATCAAACACACCTAAGGATGATAAATGCTGTCCTCCAGAACACAAAAATGAGGAATAAAAGAGTGGATAGTCACAATTTTGTCTCCAACAGAGGCAAAGGAATAGAGTTTGAGAATTGATCTATTACTTTTCATATAATATGGCAGTTGGACATTTGCAGAAAGGGGTCATATTCAGTGCTCAACATCAAATCATTTACCAGACAGCTTTATTTCCAAATGACACTGAATAGTAACTGTCCGAATGCTACCTCATTAATGGATCTTGATATTAACCTTAATGGTTTTACATAGCCATCAGAATATTGATCCAGTGTAAAATCCCATTTATTTATCAATTTCTTTTTAGTTTGTTTGCACTGTTTGTTTTTTTGATCTTCAGAAGGTACAAAAAATAGTTCCAATACCCAAATTGTGTGAATATGCTGCCCAATAACAGAAAACTAATGCTGGTGACTGACATGTAATATAGTAGATTAAATCATGGAGTCTGAAAATGATCTTACAGTAATCTTGCTTTAAGATACATGATAGAATGGAGATAGAACGAGATTTCCACAAAACCCTGTATTCTTCTTTATTATTATTATTATTATTATTATTATTATTATTATAGATGCAATGGATTCTCTTCAAGAACTATGAGGAATGAGAGTCAAAGCACTCTCATCTCTCTATTACAGTGATCATGTTATCAGTGCTTTGTATGGTATGGAAAAAATAATTGACAATTATATATTATATTTGGATCATTGTAAGCAGCAAGCTGACTGTCAGAGTCAGAGGGAAAATGTACAGTACTTGTAGGCAACTCAACGCTGAATTGAAATTACTATACAAGAATATTTTATCCAGTTTCCCATATTGCGCTTTCCTACCTCGAGTCTACTAATAAAAGTTGCAGCCCACAGAGAATCTGAACACTTGTCATGTCATAAATACAAGCAAAAGGCCGGCTCAAATAATTCATTCTAGCAGCATATTAACTTGATCCATAATTGCATAAATTATTGGATTGCTTTGCATGAAGTATGACATTCCACAATGAATTTTAAGAAATACTGTAAATGAAGCAATAGGAAATATGTAGAACTTCAAATATTTAAAATGAAAAAAAGAGACTGCTATGTAACCAGAGACCTTGACTGAGGAAAGCAGTTAAAAAAGGATGGACCGCTATTTAAACTGTCTTGGCTTCGCTTTTTTAAATATCATACATTTGTGTTTCTTTATTTATTTTCATAGCTAATTTATCATATTTTATTGATTACCATTTTTATTGATGTTCTGTCCTCTTATGCATTACTATATAAATTCTATATATTTTTTAATGGACGCCCTAGTTGCATAAAGTAAATCTAGACATTTTTACAGTATTTTAATTGAATGACTGATAAAATTAGGCCTACATATTCCTTAGAACTCTGGAGGATTAATTGCATTTTTTTGTGAGAAACATGGTCTCTTGATTGCATTATATGACTGAAATATTCAGTATTGAGTCAAGGAACCACTTCATATATCAAGCCTGCTAATGAGATCCTGTCTTAAACCTTTCTTTTGCACAAATTGCTTACATTTTGGCCTACCTATGCAATTTTCAAAATATGCGCCAGGTTTGAAAAAGACCATGTATCAATACACCATTGTTTCAGTAGTTGTGTCTTCATGGGTGCATTTGCATTTGTTTTGTACAGAGTTTATGCAAATGTAAGGGAATGTAAGAAAAGTTATAAAAGTTTAGGTAATTATGTAGAAATGCAAAAAGGAGCCTCCAGAGAGGCTCAGTCAGTATAAGAGTTCTTTGAGGTCCCACTCTGGGTCTTTTAATATGTCTGTACTCTATCATAAGTAGCCCGTGGCAGGTGGCTTTGAAATTATGGTTGCAAAGATGGCAAAAGTCACTCTGGGCTTCTGAGCTTCCTATTGCATAACACCTGCTTGGATCCAAGTGCTGAATGTCACACTACTGCCATATGCTGTGAGATAATTTTCACTAGCTGAAAAAGTATGTGGAAGAAGGTTCCAACAAAATCCTCTTTTATAATGCTGGTAGAAAACAAGAAACTGGATATTTGATCATGTCTGATTTGTACTTTAAGTTTTTCATCTACGCAATCCTGTGATTGTAAAGCCCAAGTTGATAAATTAAGCACCAAAGGAAACAGATCAATTATCCAGATGTATGTCATTGTTATATGTAATGATATGTATTTTAAAATCAAATGAATTCAAGGAAATAATTACAATGTTATATATAATAATGCATGTCACTTACTGTAAGTATTTTATGCATTTGGTTTAGTTTAGTTTCAGTTTCAGTTTAGCGTTTATGTTAATACAGTTCCACATAGCATGTGCTGTGAGTGCCCTGTGGTGAACTGGGATAGTCTCCAGGTCCCCTTACATCCCTGGATAAGCACTTTGGAAGATGATTCATGCTGTATAAAGTAATGGATGAAACACGCCCCTCACAGAGTTCTTTTTTCCCCTAAAATACATATGATTAACTTACACACTGTTATCAGTTTATAATTACTAAAAAACAGCGGCTTTTATGTAATAGGTTCCATGCCAAAATAATAGAATTTTGTAATTTAGTTCACTTTTCAATCAAATTAGCCATAATTCTTTTACTGATTTCCATTACAATTACAAAGAAACAAAATTGCACTCCTTATGAGCACCCTAAACAGTAAGTTTAATTAATGTATTCATAGTTTTCGACAGGCTTTTAATTTGTGCATTTTATTTAACTTTTACTTCATAACCTAAGATCATAATTAAATATCTCCAGGAAATATTGCAGATTATACAATATTTGCACAGATTTATTGGTATTTATAATGTGGTCAAAAGTGAAACTTTATTATGACTATTTTTTATAACAATTTTATGTGTAGCATAGTGCTACATAGTCTTTAAAAGATTTATTTTTATCTTTCACATGTGTCCATCTGTCTTCTGTCTGTGCATCTTGGATGGCTGTTGGCTAAAGTACATTCTATTTTAATGAAATAATCCTTTATTTGGCATTTGGACAAGTATGAATACAAGTGTACTGGAATGCCTCCCTTTGCCTACCCCATCTTGCGCTCCATGAGATCCAAAGACATATATGCAGGTGAGAGCAAGCTTGGGGTCACAACAGGGTCAGCCAGTGTTCAGTGCCCCTGCAGCCGGGGTGTCTTACTCAAGGGCTCACGGACATGTCACTATTCCGCCGAGGCCCAAAGCAGTGATCTTCTGATCAGAGGCACAGAGGCTAAGCCCGCTGAGCTACGTGTCGTCCATAGTGGATGGGATTCCAGTCCATTGCACAGCACCTACAGGCACGTACTATTATAACCTCTGAACACTTTGAGACAAGAAGTCACCTACTGCATGATTTTGTACAGCTGGTGGGGAAACTCGTACGGCACAGGGTGAACAGGTAAATAACAGGATTCAAACTCTGGATATGTAAGGGAGCCGCAGCAACTAAATTCAGAATATAGATTTTTAAATAACATTTTAGGTCAAAAAAGATTAGGCATTGAACTTAATTAAAATAAAAATAAGCAAAACCTACCAAAAGTAATTGTACTTCAAACAGGAATTTAAGGCAAACAGGAGGAATGCATTGCACAATAGAAATATTATTGAAATGATTAGAAATACAGTGGTACCTCAGTTCTCAAACTCATTAGAATTCAAATTTCTTAAAAGTTTAAAAAAAATTACCTAGAACTCGATCTGAATCTCAGAAGTCAAACCGTGAACGCCGACCTAAGATAACTTGTATGTGCGGGGAAATGAGTCACACGGCACATCTCTTAGCGGAAACAAAGGGTAATGCTTCAGTCTCAGCCTCGTATTCGCTGTGATAGCATGATGCATGTTTACTTTAGCTGAATACATATATTTAGACAGTAAAAATACATTTAGACAATGATAGACAGTAACAGTAATTATTGTTATATAATAAAATACATCTCAGGGCGGCACAGTACTGTCGCCTCACAGCAAGAAGGTCCTGGGTTCGATCTGGGTGCCTTTCTGTGTGGAGTTTGCATGTTCTCCCCATGCATGCGTGGGTTTCCTCTGGGTGCTCTGGTTTCATCCCACGGGCCAAAGACATGCAGATTTGATCAACTGGCTACTCTAAATTGCCCATAGGTGTGACTGCGAGTGTGTGTGGCAGTTTGTCTGTGTTGGCCCTGTGGTGGACTGGCGGCCTGCCCAGGGTGTACCCCGCCTCTCGCCCCAAGATACTGGGATTGGCTCCAGCGTCCCTGCGACCCAGATGAATTAAGCGGTATAGATAATGGATGGAAAATACATTTAAAAATAAAGATTTCTTATTAATTATTTTTATATAAAAAATAAACCATTAATACATTTAATTAGAATAATATTGTCATGCCCAGCGGGGATGGAACGGAAACAAAGGCGCAGACGTCAGGGCATCGGGGAATACAGGGTTTAATTACAGGTAAGGCAGGAACAACGTAGATGGACAATATGATGACCAGACTGGGGAAACAAGCTGAAATGTGGACTAAAAACAGAGGACTAATGACAAAAACCAGAAACAGCTGATCACACGGGGAATCCACATGGGGTTAACAAGGGGGCGTGGCACACGGAAGGAGCAGACGATCGGGGCAGGACACATTGTTTGGATACATTTTCTTACTTTAAAAATTACTGTTTTGATAAATGTGCTTAGGTATGTTTAGTACAGTATATGTTTCTCTTGTTTTGTCCGGTTCATTTTGTGTTGAAATGCTAAAAAAAAAACATATTTCGGTGTAATTTTTTGGGGCCGGGAACCAATTAATTGGTTTTCCATTATTTCTTATAGAGAAAATTCGATCAGAACTCGAGCTTTTTAGAATTCGATCCAGAGTTCTGAATGGATTAAGTTTGAGTTCTGAGGTACCACTGTATCTATTCACTGAGGGGTTTGTCTGTGTATTTGTCAAGAAGGTCACCCATTGAAAACCTGTGGCTGGCAGAGTATACATATTGACCAATGGGCCCTTCAGTATGGCCCTTAACCTGAAGAACTTCTCCGGGAAAGCAGGATAAATGGCTCACCCTGTGCTCGAACCCCCAGCTTCGCTCTCACCTGTGTATGTCGCTGCGTATGTCTCAAAGGAGAGCAAGATGGGCTAAGTCAAGATTAAAATTTTGCTAGTTCTGCTACCTTTAAAATCACAAAAATGCATTATATTTAATTCAAAAGCTACCAGGAAATTTGTTGTAGGGTCTGTTTGACAGTTGATCACTTTAATCTAGAATATTTACTTTCATTATGCAGTAGGGGGGGTGTCCATTTCAAGCATGGAACACTTTTGGTTCACCTTTCAGTTGTAACACGGTGCAACATAAAATACATGTATTTTTATACACTAGCTCTGTCACAGGTTTCTATTTAATGATGCCTCTCCTCTGCTTTTGACCTGCACTCTGACATCTGCTTGGATGAGCGGAGTGTGCACGTGAATTGTTTAGAAGGCCGCCTTTTCTTTTTGGTGCTTGACATTTCTTCAACGGGTGCATAAGCCAGTGACACTGAAATGAGACGATAAAGGCCTTGAACCCTAGCATCAAAACGAATCTTGCAAGGCACAGCCCCGAGCAAATCTGGACAGTACTAAAATAAAATTTTCACATTTTTCATGCTTTACAATTCCTTTTTTATCTTGTCATTCAAAGTGTGGCTCAAATAAATAAATAAACAAACAAACATAAAATAAAATAAATATGTATGGACATAAACAACGGAGCCACAAGTCAAATTTTACCGAATTAATTGAAATACATGCTTTTACATGCATGAGTCCATTCTGGAAATCTGCCGTCCAGTAAATCCCACCTTGGATCAAATTTGTCAGTTAAATTGTGAATATGCTGTATGCACCTTACTGTATGATGAATTGGTATCACATCCAGAGTGTAAGATCTTCTGCCTTATGCCCCATGATCTTTTACTTTATCTTGACTTTCAGTGGTAAGAGACAGGCAGTCCTTGGGTTAAGAATGTCTTAAGAACTTACGGCTAACTCCTACTTACGAACGGACTGCCATAAGGCCTATTATGTAAAAAATACCTGGTTAAATACAAAGGTTCATAATATTGCACGCACTGCTTTGTGACACTCATGAAAACATTGGATGGCTTCAGTGGTACCTTGACTTGAGGTACAGTACAGCACTGTATGTAGAACTTTGTATTATTACTGTAAAATAATAATAATAATAATAATAATAATAATAATAATAATAATAATAATAATAATAATAATGTTATTATTATGTACTGTTTTATTATTCTTCCAGCTTGCCTACAAATTTGTTTTGGGGAATGACTCTCAGTCATAACCAGGGTACTCTGCATCTATTTGTGTGTATGTATGAGTCAGGACTGTTTGCAGTTTAAATGCTGGTGATTCAAACTTGCTTCTTTAAGCATGTGACTTTCTGTACCTTTAGCAAAATTATTATTATTATTTTTTTAATTTTATGTATTAGCTGTACAAATAAAACAATTTATGAAAAATAAAGCTTACTATGGTTAATGCAGGAATAGTTTATAGCTTGTACTTTGAGTCATTTGAGTAAAGTAACGATAACTACTGCATCTTTGGGGCTGATAATTCCCTAACATTGATTTACACGGTTTAAAGTGGCCTATGTTTAGTTTAGTTGTCACAGAAAGACAGCATAAAAGCCCTGGCGCCTCAATTGTTGCCTGATGTCATCTGTATTTTTGAAGACATTTCCATTCACAATCATTCACTGAGAAATGTTGACAAATATTTGTATTTTGTACCCTGAGGAGCAAGCATAGCCTGTACCTACAGGTGAATAACAATAATAGAAGTAATAGATGTGAAAAGTGATCCATTCTTAAATCTGTGTCTATGAGAGAAAGGCAGAAAGATCTGTGGTTTTCAGCCGTACATTATTGCATCAGCATGTCTCCTTGCTGTTGTGAAGAAATTACCTGGATATCAGAATGTGGCATTGCCTTTTATATTACTGCTTTGATTTATTTCTTTTTTTTTCTAATCCATGTTACACACCAGGAGAAAACTGCTATATCTAGTGAAACAAGAGCATGAATAATTGAAACAATGCTATTAATGAACTTTTTGGCGTCCCGTTAATGACATTGATTTGTCAGCTTGAATTCCTTTTCGTCTAAATTCTGTTATTTGTTCTTGCTTCGTGTGCAGCACAAGCTTACGGTAATGGACTGGCTATATGAGCAGATGCGGGCTGAGTGAACGGTCGCCTGAATCAAGGAGCTCTGTCTGCTTGCTGAATACTAATGTCATGAAAAGTGCTTTGTCAGACTTCTTATAGCCCAACCCAAATATTCCAATAAGGCCAGGCCCTTGCTGAGCCTTATTTTATATTTATATTTTCAAATGTTTGTAAAGACCAATATTGTGTAGAAATGCACAAGGAAATTTTCCATTCATAATGCCTTCATAAACTTGGCACCATGCCCACATCATAAACTTCGTAAATTACACTTTTCAAGTTTATGAATATGTAATATAGGGCTCTTTCTGAAAACTTCAAATGAAAACAAAATGCAGGCAGTCCTTGGTTTAAGAATGCCTGAATTATGGACAAACTGTACTTGGAAACGCACTGCCATTAAGCCTATCATAAAAAAAAATTGCTAAATACAATGGTTCATAACAACGAATGCACGCACTGCTCTGTGATGCTCATGAAAACGTCGCATGGCTTAAGGGATATGATGGCTTGAAGAACAGTAGGGTACTGTATGTAGTTGTTTTCATTGCTATTATTATTAAGTACTATATTATTATTGTTCCAACTTAGCTACAAATGCAACTTAAAGACAGATCTCTTTCGATGGCCTGTAATATGTATTATTAATCACAGGTAGTTCAATGGGGAGCACGTCTGCCACTCATAATTCTGTGGCCTGGGATTAAGTTTCTTCGACCAGGCTGCCATGACACGCTACCTGTGACACCTGGGCCTGAGCCTGGGCCGAACCACATTCATTTTCCTAAAATCTATATTCTAACAGTATCTTTCACAACAAACCATAAAGGACAAAAAAAGGCAGAATAGTGACTCAGTGGGCAGCATTGTTGTCTCACACCTGCAAGGTCTCTAAATCCTGCTCTCTCTCTCTGTAGGTGTGTTAAGTGTGTTTTATCCCACAGTTTAAAAACATACGGTTAGGAGAATTAGCTTCTCTAAAGTAATGTAATCCTCTTGTTTGCACTATTACCCTTTTTAAAGTAGAATTTCTTTTTCGTTTTTTTCCCATTCAGTTTCATACTTTACAATACTGGAAGTTTCAAAAATTTAGTTTCTAAAATGTTTTGTATTTTGGATATAGTTCAGATTTATACTAATGGTTTAAATATAAACTCTAGCTGAACTTAAATATTATTTCACATGACTTGAAGTGGCTGTCCTTATCATCAGGCCTTTTGCCAAGCTTTTTCAAAGTGACTGTAGTTCTTTGCTTAAGAAGCCAAATAGATCCTCACCTACAGAACCACCTCAATCCTTCCTCACTCTCAATCCTACGTTTTCTTTCAAAAATCCTTGGGAAAATGAGCCTCCCAACTTCCTTTCATCCAAACATTGAAATACCCTAAATACACAATTTTCAGAAAGTCCAGTCTGTCTTGATGCACTGAGGAAATAAAATAAAATGCAGCGCAACATGATCTTAGCATCAAGATTTTGGGAGATAAAGAATATATGACATTATTAACAGTTGTCACATGCAAAACGTTGCACCCCAGACTACACTCATCCACACAGCCCAGTCTTTTGACAGTTGTTCCTTTGCTGCGACTGGGAATAGTGACTACCAGGTACGTGGCGGGTGGCTGAATGGGACTGAGCACCGAGTTCAAATGGGTTTAGCCAAAGATGAGGTTGTTAGACTAAACAGGATTGGGTGAGAACCAAGCAGGAACAAAGGCAATAAAACAGGGAACAAACTGAATACCAGTCCCAGAACAAATCAAACAAATCTGAATCACAAAGTAAGTTGAACCAGAGAAATGAGGAGTAAGGAGCAAATTCTAAATGGGGTAGCCAGACAGAATGATCTTTATTCTTTCTTTTTTAATGTCTTTACAGATTGTCCCTGTCTTATTACTGTGATCTATTCCAACAGACAGGACGTACATCGAAATAAGTTAAGCGAGTGGGCAATATGCGTGAAGCTGGGATTTCCATGCCGCCATATACTGTAATGCAGCACTTTCCCGTAGTAATTATCGTATGCTGCGTAGCGTAGGCCACTGGTCATACGGCCACCTGAAATTTATTGTTGCTTACATTTACTTATTTTAAAAATAAATAAACAAACAAACAAGCCAATGAAAACTTTGATCTCATGTGCAAGTTGTCATGAGTAACATTTGTGGGCAGCCTGAGACTCTACTGAATCACTATAGTGATATGGCAAGTAACCCATAGGGATTACGTTTGGATTCAATATTGTTCTCTTAGTATATGCTATTGCTATGGAAGCTTATGCACAAATATACCTTTTAATTCATATGCTGATTATACACAAATCTACCTTTTGTTCAGGTTTAATGATACTGCAGGTATTTAAGTCACATGGCACTTGGCAGACTTATGCGATATCTCATTGCTGGGAGGACTTTAAATGGATGTGCATTACATTAGGCCTAAAACCAGCATACTGTGTTCCAATACGGCAGTATCTGCTCTGGACCTTGAGGCACCAAGGTGCTTTTCTGTGATACCCAGTGTTAGAGACAACCCACAGAAACTAGATGAAGATGTTTCAACATGCGGACACACACGCACACTCACACACACACACACAAAGACATAGCCCACAAGTTTTATATGTACTGAGATACAGAAATATAACATTTTATGCATAAATTAGTGACATTTCCCTTACTTTTATGTCACGTTCATTAATTTCTTTTTTGCACCTCTGCGCTTAGAAGAAAATCACCTTATCTTCGACCTACTTTGAAGTACATTCTCCAGGGATACAGGCTGTGCTTTATATTTTATATTTATATTTGAGTAATGGCCAATGATCATATTATATGTCACTTGTATTGAATATGCATAAATGTATGGAACCAATGAAAAAACAACGGTATACTACTTTCCTATAAGACATAAAAATAGTAATTCTGAGCATAGCTGATGAAAAATACAATGGAGTCAGAGCCGTGTCAAAGAAAAACAAATAAAAAATTTGTTTTTCATTTTTTTTACCTTATGCTTATATAAATATTTTTCTGGAACTAAAAAAGATTCTGTGGCCTCCAACTGCGACTTAATTTTATAAGTTCTATATTTTTTCACACATTACTTCATCATGTTTTGTAATTCCTATAATAAATAACTGTTGGGGCTAAAATATTTGTTTATAGACCACCTGCACTATCAAACCAGCTGTCAGCCAATATAAAATGCCCTCCCTTTGTAATTCTTCATTTAAAATCTCAACACAAGACCTACTGAAAACCTCTTTGAAAATCAGCTTACCGTAAGTCGCACTGGTGGGGATACTGCATATGCTTCCAAACCAGTGTCTTTAAGTATATTATATCTCTGATACTTCAGTTGCAGTATTGATTTACCATATGCTTCTTTCATCTATATTTGCAACCCTTCATTTCTCCTTCCAGGGTTTTCAATCATTTTGATTCTGAAATTTTATGCTCTACATCGTAATTCTGCGTTTTAAATGGTCTCGATAAAACCAACAACTGACAATCATTTCATTATTTTGAAAAGTGTTTTTATTTATTTGTATTAATTTCAATAATATTCGTATGGAAGACTTTAGTCAGTGTAATAGCCTTGTTCTAATTAAATGGTAACATTTTTTTTTTCAATTAATGAATGCAAATCACATAGTCTTAATTGGGTAGGTATGGCAACTGGTTGAGCTCCTCCTTTGAAGTTGTTTCAGATGTATGGAGTTTGCCTTGAGGTGACTTTTACTGAAAAGATACATATCATTCAGAGAGGCAGACCTTGCCTGACACGAAGAAGCTGACAATTTCTGCAAATGGCTATGCGATTGAAAAATAAGATATTTTACAGGGAATGCCAGTTATTTGCGTCAAAAAAAGACTGAGTATTTTAACATATGGTTAAACACCATCTTCATGTGGTAGTCACCTTGAAAATATTTGGGGACATATCCATATGTATCTGGATAGACAGAGGTGAATGGAAATAGGAATGTGCATGGTGCATTGTTTGTGGGATGCAGTACAGTTCGCAATTGAAAAGTGAAGGCTAAAAGCACAAGGTCCTTAAACCGACTAAGAAACTGGTACTGCTTTCCCCGCTGATTGAATGTGAGTAATGTTGGCCGCAGCTACCATATTTATGTCTTAGACCAACCTGAAAACTGCTCTTTCTAAAGCAGCAAATGGTGCCAGTAAGACTGATTATTCATCCTCTAGTGCACAATTGAGGCAAATCCTCAGGTACACAACTGATAGTGACCTTGAACGATTTCTGAATGTTAAGGATATGAATCAAAAGCCATCTACCATCAACATTTTTTTTTCTGGAAACAGAAATGAAATAATACTTCAGTTGCTATTTGCATAGGTACATAGGAATTATTCAGTTCTCGCATATCCTTGCCCATGCCCTCCTATGATACATACACACATATACTAGTGAGACTGAAGCTTAGAGAAAGACTGCAGGGTTAGCCTTTCATGTGACACCCCAACAGAAATTTATGGGGTTAAGGGACAATACAATACAAAACGGGTACTCAGCCTTAAGGTGGACCTGCCACCATAGCATCTAGGCCTAACAGCATACAGGTGTGTGCTAAGTAATCAATTTTCCGAGCTATTTATGCACTGTCATGTGCACAATTTGAACTGCATAGTGTCTCAGGGGGTTTCAGAAATCAGTGTCAAAAGCTTTTACATACCGCTTATTGAGTTACTCACTTTTTTCTTGGTCATCTAAATGCACATATGAGGAAAGATTGTATTGCATTGCCTAAAACATGCAGTTTCACTTCAGTCCTGCCAGTTCTTAAAATATACAAGGATCTTTTTTCCCGGATTTACATTCAGCTACATTTAGTATATTTAAATGTTTATGTGCAGTTCTGTCATAATAGACCTGGTGATTGCCATCCAAGTGTAGGAAATGCTTTGAGGTGGAAGAGTTGTCCAAATGTCTAGTATGAATATAGAAAACTGCCACTGCGGACAAATGAACAATGAGGTACCACAAATGACTTGTTTTCTTGCTTTACTCTTCAACTCTGAAAACAAAATACAGTATAGGACTGAGCCTTGAAATTAGTGGCAGAGGGAAAAGATGATGTCCAATCTGTATTTCATTCGGAATAATGAGGCCTGTCCTGTCAACCAGAGGCTCGTCTTCCCAAGATGATCAGTGGAGCACTTCAGTGC